>CAXKWD010000001.1:219807903-220407903 GCA_964059195.1 Ectobius pallidus
TATATATTATAATATTTATATAAATATATAAATATATATATAAATAATATATATATAAAAAAATGTATATAAAAATATATATATATGTGAAAATTTCGAAAAATGCGCCCAGAATTCCGAGAAGGCTAACCCCTTTGAAAATTTCGAAAATGCGCCCAGAATTCCGAGAAGGCTAACCCCTTTGAAAATTTCGAAAAATGCGCCCAGAATTCCGAGAAGGCTAACCCCTTTGAAATTTCGAAAAATGCGCCCAGAATACCGAGAAGGCTAACCCCTTTGAAAATTTCGAAAAATGCGCCCAGAATTCCGAGAAGGCTAACCCCTTTGAAAATTTCGAAAAATGCGCCCAGAATTCCGAGAAGGCTAACCCCTTTGAAAATTTTGAAAAATCCGCCCAGAATTCCGAGAAGGCTAACCCCTTTGAAAATTTCGAAAATGCCCCCAGAATTCCGAGAAGGCTAACCCCTTTGAAAATTTCGAAAAATGCGCCCAGAATTCCGATAAGGCTAACCCCTTTGAAAATTTCGAAAAATGCGCCCAGAATTTCGAGAAGGCTAACCCCTTTGAAAATTTCGAAAAATGCGCCCAGAATTCCGAGAAGGCTAACCCCTTTGAAAATTTCGAAAAATGCGCCCAGAATTCCGAGAAGGCTAACCCCTTTGAAAATTTTGAAAAATCCGCCCAGAATTACGAGAAGGCTAACCCCTTTGAAAATTTCGAAAAATGCCCCCAGAATTCCGAGAAGGCTAACCACTTTGAAAATTTCGAAAAATGCGCCCAGAATTCCGAGAAGGCTAACCCTTTTGAAAATTTCGAAAAATGCGCCCAGAATTCCGAGAAGGCTAACCCCTTTGAAAATTTCGAAAAATGCGCCCAGAATTCCGAGAAGGCTAACCCCTTTCAAAATTTCGAAAAATGCGCCCAGAATTCCGAGAAGGCTAACCCCTTTGGAAATTTCGAAAAATGCGCCCAGAATTCCGCGAAGGCTAACCCCTATGAAAATTTCGAAAAATGCGCCCAGAATTCCGAGAAGGCTAACCCCTTTGAAAATTTCGAAAAATGCGCCCAGAATTCCGAGAAGGGTAACCCCTTTGAAAATTTCGAAAAATGCGCTCAGAATTCCGAGAAGGCTAACCCCTTTGAAAATTTCGAAAAATGCGCCCAGAATTCCGAAAAGGCTAACCCCTTTGAAAATTTCGAAAAATGCGCCCAGAATTCCGAGAAGGCTAACCCCTTTGAAAATTTCGAAAAATGCGCCCAGAATTCCGAGAAGGCTAACCCCTTTGAAAATTTCGAAAAATGCGCCCAGAATTCCGAGAAGGCTAACCCCTTTGAAAATTTCGAAAAATGCGCCCAGAATTCCGAGAAGGCTAACCCCTTTGAAAATTTCGAAAAATCCGCCCAGAATTCCGAGAAGGCTAACCCCTTTGAAAATTTCGAAAAATGCCCCCAGAATTCCGAGAAGGCTAACCCCTTTGAAAATTTCGAAAAATGCGCCCAGAATTCCGAGTAGGCTAACCCCTTTGAAAATTTCGAAAAATGCGCCCAGAATTCCGAGAAGGCCAACCCCTTTGAAAAATTCGAAAAATGCGCCCAGAATTCCGAGAAGGCGAACCCCTTTCAAAATTTCGAAAAATGCGCCCAGAATTCCGAGAAGGCTAACCCCTTTGAAAATTTTGAAAAATCCGCCCAGAATTCCGAGAAGGCTAACCCCTTTGAAGATTTCGAAAAATGCGCCCAGAATTCCGAGAAGGCTAACCCCTTTGGAAATTTCGAAAAATGCGCCCAGAATTCCGAGTAGGCTAACCCCTTTGGAAATTTCGAAAAATGCGCCCAGAATTCCGAGAAGGCTAACCCCTTTGAAAATTTCGAAAAATGCGCCCAGAATTCCGAGAAGGCTAACCCCTTTGAAAATTTTGAAAAATCCGCCCAGAATTCCGAGAAGGCTAACCCCTTTGAAAATTTCGAAAAATGCCCCCAGAATTCCGAGAAGGCTAACCCCTTTGAAAATTTCGAAAAATGCGCCCAGAATTCCGAGAAGGCTAACCCCTTTGAAAATTTCGAAAAATGCGCCCAGAATTCCGAGAAGGCTAACCCCTTTGGAAATTTCGAAAAATGCGCCCTGAATTCCGAGAAGGCTAACCCCTTTGAAAATTTTGAAAAATGCGCCCAGAATTCCGAGAAGGCTAACCCCTTTGAAAATTTCGAAAAATGCCCCCAGAATTCCGAGAAGGCTAACCCCTTTGAAAATTTCGAAAAATGCGCCCAGAATTCCGAGAAGGCTAACCCCTTTGAAAATTTCGAAAAATGCGCCCAGAATTCCGAGAAGGCTAACCCCTTTGAAAATTTCGAAAAATGCGCCCAGAATTCCGAGAAAGCTAACCCCTTTAAAAATTTCGAAAAATGCGCCCAGAATTCCGAGAAGGCTAACCACTTTGAAAATTTCGAAAAATGAGCCCAGAATTCCGAGAAGGCTAACCCCTTTGAAAATTTCGAAAAATGCGCCCAGAATTCCGAGAAGGCTAACCCCTTTGAAAATTTCGAAAAATGCGCCCAGAATTCCGAGAAGGCTAACCCCTTTGAAAATTTTGAAAAATCCGCCCAGAATTCCGAGAAGGCTAACCCCTTTGAAAATTTCGAAAAATGCCCCCAGAATTCCGAGAACTCTAACCCCTTTGAAAATTTCGAAAAATGCGCCCAGAATTCCGAGAAGGCTAACCCCTTTGAAAATTTTGAAAAATCCGCCCAGAATTCCGAGAAGGCTAACCCCTTTGAAAATTTCGAAAAATGCCCCCAGAATTCCGAGAAGGCTAACCCCTTTGAAAATTTCGAAAAATGCGCCCAGAATTCCGATAAGGCTAACCCCTTTGAAAATTTCGAAAAATGCGCCCAGAATTTCGAGAAGGCTAACCCCTTTGAAAATTTCGAAAAATGCGCCCAGAATTCCGAGAAGGCTAACCCCTTTGAAAATTTTGAAAAATCCGCCCATAATTACGAGAAGGCTAACCCCTTTGAAAATTTCGAAAAATGCCCCCAGAATTCCGAGAAGGCTAACCACTTTGAAAATTTCGAAAAATGCGCCCAGAATTCCGAGAAGGCTAACCCTTTTGAAAATTTCGAAAAATGCGCCCAGAATTCCGAGAAGGCTAACCCCTTTGAAAATTTCGAAAAATGCGCCCAGAATTCCGAGAAGGCTAACCCCTTTCAAAATTTCGAGAAAATGCGCCCAGAATTCCGAGAAGGCTAACCCCTTTGGAAATTTCGAAAAATGCGCCCAGAATTCCGCGAAGGCTAACCCCTTTGAAAATTTCGAAAAATGCGCCCAGAATTCCGAGAAGGGTAACCCCTTTGAAAATTTCGAAAAATGCGCCCAGAATTCCGAGAAGGGTAACCCCTTTGAAAATTTCGAAAAATGCGCCCAGAATTCCGAGAAGGCTAACCCCTTTGAAAATTTCGAAAAATGCGCCCAGAATTCCGAGAAGGCTAACCCCTTTGAAAATTTCGAAAAATGCGCCCAGAATTCCGAGAAGGCTAACCCCTTTGAAAATTTTGAAAAATCCGCCCAGAATTCCGAGAAGGCTAACCCCTTTGAAAATTTCGAAAAATGCCCCCAGAATTCCGAGAAGGCTAACCCCTTTGAAAATTTCGAAAAATGCGCCCAGAATTCCGATAAGGCTAACCCCTTTGAAAATTTCGAAAAATGCGCCCAGAATTTCGAGAAGGCTAACCCCTTTGAAAATTTCGAAAAATGCGCCCAGAATTCCGAGAAGGCTAACCCCTTTGAAAATTTCGAAAAATGCGCCCAGAATTCCGAGAAGGCTAACCCCTTTGAAAATTTTGAAAAATCCGCCCAGAATTACGAGAAGGCTAACCCCTTTGAAAATTTCGAAAAATGCCCCCAGAATTCCGAGAAGGCTAACCACTTTGAAAATTTCGAAAAATGCGCCCAGAATTCCGAGAAGGCTAACCCTTTTGAAAATTTCGAAAAATGCGCCCAGAATTCCGAGAAGGCTAACCCCTTTGAAAATTTCGAAAAATGCGCCCAGAATTCCGAGAAGGCTAACCCCTTTCAAAATTTCGAAAAATGCGCCCAGAATTCCGAGAAGGCTAACCCCTTTGGAAATTTCGAAAAATGCGCCCAGAATTCCGCGAAGGCTAACCCCTTTGAAAATTTCGAAAAATGCGCCCAGAATTCCGAGAAGGCTAACCCCTTTGAAAATTTCGAAAAATGCGCCCAGAATTCCGAGAAGGGTAACCCCTTTGAAAATTTCGAAAAATGCGCCCAGAATTCCGAGAAGGCTAACCCCTTTGAAAATTTCGAAAAATGCGCCCAGAATTCCGAGAAGGCTAACCCCTTTGAAAATTTCGAAAAATCCGCCCAGAATTCCGAGGCTAACCCCTTTGAAAATTTTGAAAAATCCGCCCAGAATTCCGAGAAGGCTAACCCCTTTGAAGATTTCGAAAAATGCGCCCAGAATTCCGAGAAGGCTAACCCCTTTGGAAATTTCGAAAAATGCGCCCAGAATTCCGAGTAGGCTAACCCCTTTGAAAATTTCGAAAAATGCGCCCAGAATTCCGAGAAGGCCAACCCCTTTGAAAATTTCGAAAAATGCGCCCAGAATTCCGAGAAGGCTAACCCCTTTGAAAATTTCGAAAAATGCGCCCAGAATTCCGAGAAGGCTAACCCCTTTGAAAATTTCGAAAAATGCGCCCAGAATTCCGAGAAGGCTAACCCCTTTGAAAATTTCGAAAAATGCGCCCAGAATTCCGAGAAGGCTAACCCTTTTGAAAATTTCGAAAAATACGCCCAGAATTCCGAGAAGGCTAACCCCTTTGAAAATTTCGAAAAATGCGCCCAGAATTCCGAGAAGGCTAACCCCTTTGAAAATTTCGAAAAATGCGCCCAGAATTCCGAGAAGGCTAACCCCTTTGGAAATTTCGAAAAATGCGCCCAGAATTCCGAGAAGGCTAACCCCTTTGAAAATTTCGAAAAATGCGCCCAGAATTCCGAGAAGGCTAACCCCTTTGAAAAAAATGAAAAAAACCGCCCAGAATTCCGAGAAGGCTAAACCCTTTGAAAATTTCGAAAAATGCCCCCAGAATTCCGAGAAGGCTAACCCCTTTGAAAATTTCGAAAAATGCCCCCAGAATTCCGAGAAGGCTAACCCCTTTGAAAATTTCGAAAAATGCGCCCAGAATTCCGAGAAGGCTAACCCCTTTGAAAATTTCGAAAAATGCCCCCAGAATTCCGAGAAGGCTAACCCCTTTGAAAATTTCGAAAAATGCGCCCAGAATTCCGAGAAGGCTAACCCCTTTGAAAATTTTGAAAAATCCGCCCAGAATTCCGAGAAGGCTAAACCCTTTGAAAATTTCGAAAAATGCCCCCAGAATTCCGAGAAGGCTAACCCCTTTGAAAATTTCGAAAAATGCGCCCAGAATTCCCAGAAGGCTAACCCCTTTGAAAATTTCGAAAAATGCGCCCAGAATTCCGAGAAGGCTAACCCCTTTGGAAATTTCGAAAAATGCGCCCTGAATTCCGAGAAGGCTAACCCCTTTGAAAATTTTGAAAAATGCGCCCAGAATTCCGAGAAGGCTAACCCCTTTGAAAATTTCGAAAAATGCCCCCAGAATTCCGAGAAGGCTAACCCCTTTGAAAATTTCGAAAAATGCCCCCAGAATTCCGAGAAGGCTAACCCCTTTGAAAATTTCGAAAAATGCGCCCAGAATTCCGAGAAGGCTAACCCCTTTGAAAATTTCGAAAAATGCGCCCAGAATTCCGAGAAGGCTAACCCCTTTGGAAATTTCGAAAAATGCGCCCAGAATTCCGAGAAGGCTAACCCCTTTGAAAATTTCGAAAAATGCGCCCAGAATTCCGAGAAGGCTAACCCCTTTGAAAATTTTGAAAAATCCGCCCAGAATTCCGAGAAGGCTAAACCCTTTGAAAATTTCGAAAAATGCCCCCAGAATTCCGAGAAGGCTAACCCCTTTGAAAATTTCGAAAAATGCCCCCAGAATTCCGAGAAGGCTAACCCCTTTGAAAATTTCGAAAAATGCGCCCAGAATTCCGAGAAGGCTAACCCCTTTGAAAATTTCGAAAAATGCCCCCAGAATTCCGAGAAGGCTAACCCCTTTGAAAATTTCGAAAAATGCGCCCAGAATTCCGAGAAGGCTAACCCCTTTGAAAATTTTGAAAAATCCGCCCAGAATTCCGAGAAGGCTAAACCCTTTGAAAATTTCGAAAAATGCCCCCAGAATTCCGAGAAGGCTAACCCCTTTGAAAATTTCGAAAAATGCGCCCAGAATTCCGAGAAGGCTAACCCCTTTGAAAATTTCGAAAAATGCGCCCAGAATTCCGAGAAGGCTAACCCCTTTGGAAATTTCGAAAAATGCGCCCTGAATTCCGAGAAGGCTAACCCCTTTGAAAATTTTGAAAAATGCGCCCAGAATTCCGAGAAGGCTAACCCCTTTGAAAATTTCGAAAAATGCCCCCAGAATTCCGAGAAGGCTAACCCCTTTGAAAATTTCGAAAAATGCGCCCAGAATTCCGAGAAGGCTAACCCCTTTGAAAATTTCGAAAAATGCGCCCAGAATTCCGAGAAGGCTAACCCCTTTGAAAATTTCGAAAAATGCGCCCAGAATTCCGAGAAAGCTAACCCCTTTAAAAATTTCGAAAAATGCGCCCAGAATTCCGAGAAGGCTAACCACTTTGAAAATTTCGAAAAATGCGCCCAGAATTCCGAGAAGGCTAACCCCTTTGAAAATTTCGAAAAATGCGCCCAGAATTCCGAGAAGGCTAACCCCTTTGAAAATTTCGAAAAATGCGCCCAGAATTCCGAGAAGGCTAACCCCTTTGAAAATTTTGAAAAATCCGCCCAGAATTCCGAGAAGGCTAACCCCTTTGAAAATTTCGAAAAATGCCCCCAGAATTCCGAGAACTCTAACCCCTTTGAAAATTTCGAAAAATGCGCCCAGAATTCCGAGAAGGCTAACCCCTTTGAAAATTTCGAAAAATCCGCCCAGAATTCCGAGAAGGCTAACCCCTTTGAAAATTTCGAAAAATGCCCCCAGAATTCCGAGAAGGCTAACCCCTTTGAAAATTTCGAAAAATGCGCCCAGAATTCCGATAAGGCTAACCCCTTTGAAAATTTCGAAAAATGCACCCAGAATTTCGAGAAGGCTAACCCCTTTGAAAATTTCGAAAAATGCGCCCAGAATTCCGAGAAGGCTAACCCCTTTGAAAATTTCGAAAAATGCGCCCAGAATTCCGAGAAGGCTAACCCCTTTGAAAATTTTGAAAAATCCGCCCAGAATTACGAGAAGGCTAACCCCTTTGAAAATTTCGAAAAATGCCCCCAGAATTCCGAGAAGGCTAACCACTTTGAAAATTTCGAAAAATGCGCCCAGAATTCCGAGAAGGCTAACCCTTTTGAAAATTTCGAAAAATGCGCCCAGAATTCCGAGAAGGCTAACCCCTTTGAAAATTTCGAAAAATGCGCCCAGAATTCCGAGAAGGCTAACCCCTTTGAAAATTTCGAAAAATGCGCCCAGAATTCCGAGAAGGCTAACCCCTTTGAAAATTTCGAAAAATGCGCCCAGAATTCCGAGAAGGGTAACCCCTTTGAAAATTTCGAAAAATGCGCCCAGAATTCCGAGAAGGCTAACCCCTTTGAAAATTTCGAAAAATGCGCCCAGAATTCCGAGAAGGCTAACCCTTTTGAAAATTTCGAAAAATGCGCCCAGAATTCCGAGAAGGCTAACCCCTTTGAAAATTTCGAAAAATGCGCCCAGAATTCCGAGAAGGCTAACCCCTTTGAAAATTTTGAAAAATCCGCCCAGAATTCCGAGAAGGCTAACCCCTTTGAAAATTTCGAAAAATGCCCCCAGAATTCCGAGAAGGCTAACCCCTTTGAAAATTTCGAAAAATGCGCCCAGAATTCCGATAAGGCTAACCCCTTTGAAAATTTCGAAAAATGCGCCCAGAATTTCGAGAAGGCTAACCCCTTTGAAAATTTCGAAAAATGCGCCCAGAATTCCGAGAAGGCTAACCCCTTTGAAAATTTCGAAAAATGCGCCCAGAATTCCGAGAAGGCTAAACCCTTTGAAAATTTCGAAAAATCCGCCCAGAATTACGAGAAGGCTAACCCCTTTGAAAATTTCGAAAAATGCCCCCAGAATTCCGAGAAGGCTAACCACTTTGAAAATTTCGAAAAATGCGCCCAGAATTCCGAGAAGGCTAACCCTTTTGAAAATTTCGAAAAATGCGCCCAGAATTCCGAGAAGGCTAACCCCTTTGAAAATTTCGAAAAATGCGCCCAGAATTCCGAGAAGGCTAACCCCTTTCAAAATTTCGAAAAATGCGCCCAGAATTCCGAGAAGGCTAACCCCTTTGGAAATTTCGAAAAATGCGCCCAGAATTCCGCGAAGGCTAACCCCTTTGAAAATTTCGAAAAATGCGCCCAGAATTCCGAGAAGGCTAACCCCTTTGAATATTTCGAAAAATGCGCCCAGAATTCCGAGAAGGGTAACCCCTTTGAAAATTTCGAAAAATGCACCCAGAATTCCGAGAAGGCTAACCCCTTTGAAAATTTCGAAAAATGCGCCCAGAATTCCGAGAAGGCTAACCCCTTTGAAAATTTCGAAAAATGCGCCCAGAATTCCGAGAAGGCTAACCCCTTTGAAAATTTCGAAAAATGCGCCCAGAATTCCGAGAAGGCTAACCCGTTTGAAAATTTCGAAAAATGCGCCCAGAATTCCGAGAAGGCTAACCCCTTTGAAAATTTTGAAAAATCCGCCCAGAATTCCGAGAAGGCTAACCCCTTTGAAAATTTCGAAAAATGCCCCCAGAATTCCGAGAAGGCTAACCCCTTTGAAAATTTCGAAAAATGCGCCCAGAATTCCGATAAGGCTAACCCCTTTGAAAATTTCGAAAAATGCGCCCAGAATTTCGAGAAGGCTAACCCCTTTGAAAATTTCGAAAAATGCGCCCAGAATTCCGAGAAGGCTAACCCCTTTGAAAATTTCGAAAAATGCGCCCAGAATTCCGAGAAAGCTAACCCCTTTAAAAATTTCGAAAAATGCGCCCAGAATTCCGAGAAGGCTAACCACTTTGAAAATTTCGAAAAATGCGCCCAGAATTCCGAGAAGGCTAACCCCTTTGAAAATTTCGAAAAATGCGCCCAGAATTCCGAGAAGGCTAACCCCTTTGAAAATTTCGAAAAATGCGCCCAGAATTCCGAGAAGGCTAACCCCTTTGAAAATTTCGAAAAATGCGCCCAGAATTCCGAGAAGGCTAACCCCTTTGAAAATTTTGAAAAATCCGCCCAGAATTCCGAGAAGGCTAACCCCTTTGAAAATTTCGAAAAATGCCCCCAGAATTCCGAGAAGGCTAACCCCTTTGAAAATTTCGAAAAATGCGCCCAAAATTCCGATAAGGCTAACCCCTTTGAAAATTTCGAAAAATGCACCCAGAATTTCGAGAAGGCTAACCCCTTTGAAAATTACGAAAAATGCGCCCAGAATTCCGAGAAGGCTAACCCCTTTGAAAATTTCGAAAAATGCGCCCAGAATTCCGAGAAGGCTAACCCCTTTGAAAATTTTGAAAAATCCGCCCAGAATTACGAGAAGGCTAACCCCTTTGAAAATTTCGAAAAATGCCCCCAGAATTCCGAGAAGGCTAACCACTTTGAAAATTTCGAAAAATGCGCCCAGAATTCCGAGAAGGCTAACCCTTTTGAAAATTTCGAAAAATGCGCCCAGAATTCCGAGAAGGCTAACCCCTTTGAAAATTTCGAAAAATGCGCCCAGAATTCCGAGAAGGCTAACCCCTTTCGAAATTTCGAAAAATGCGCCCAGAATTCCGAGAAGGCTAACCCCTTTGGAAATTTCGAAAAATGCGCCCAGAATTCCGCGAAGGCTAACCCCTTTGAAAATTTCGAAAAATGCGCCCAGAATTCCGAGAAGGCTAACCCCTTTGAAAATTTCGAAAAATGCGCCCAGAATTCCGAGAAGGGTAACCCCTTTGAAAATTTCGAAAAATGCGCCCAGAATTCCGAGAAGGCTAACCCCTTTGAAAATTTCGAAAAATGCGCCCAGAATTCCGAGAAGGCTAACCCCTTTGAAAATTTCGAAAAATGCGCCCAGAATTCCGAGAAGGCTAACCCCTTTGAAAATTTCGAAAAATGCGCCCAGAATTCCGAGAAGGCTAACCCCTTTGAAAATTTTGAAAAATCCGCCCAGAATTCCGAGAAGGCTAACCCCTTTGAAAATTTCGAAAAATGCCCCCAGAATTCCGAGAAGGCTAACCCCTTTGAAAATTTCGAAAAATGCGCCCAGAATTCCGATAAGGCTAACCCCTTTGAAAATTTCGAAAAATGCGCCCAGAATTTCGAGAAGGCTAACCCCTTTGAAAATTTCGAAAAATGCGCCCAGAATTCCGAGGAGGCTAACCCCTTTGAAAATTTCGAAAAATGCGCCCAGAATTCCGAGGAGGCTAACCCCTTTGAAAATTTTGAAAAATCCGCCCAGAATTACGAGAAGGCTAACCCCTTTGAAAATTTCGAAAAATGCCCCCAGAATTCCGAGAAGGCTAACCACTTTGAAAATTTCGAAAAATGCGCCCAGAATTCCGAGAAGGCTAACCCTTTTGAAAATTTCGAAAAATGCGCCCAGAATTCCGAGAAGGCTAACCCCTTTGAAAATTTCGAAAAATGCGCCCAGAATTCCGAGAAGGCTAACCCCTTTCAAAATTTCGAAAAATGCGCCCAGAATTCCGAGAAGGCTAACCCCTTTGGAAATTTCGAAAAATGCGCCCAGAATTCCGCGAAGGCTAACCCCTTTGAAAATTTCGAAAAATGCGCCCAGAATTCCGAGAAGGCTAACCCCTTTGGAAATTTCGAAAAATGCGCCCAGAATTCCGAGAAGGGTAACCCCTTTGAAAATTTCGAAAAATGCGCCCAGAATTCCGAGAAGGCTAACCCCTTTGAAAATTTCGAAAAATGCGCCCAGAATTCCGAGAAGGCTAACCCCTTTGAAAATTTCGAAAAATGCGCCCAGAATTCCGAGAAGGCTAACCCCTTTGAAAATTTCGAAAAATGCGCCCAGAATTCCGAGAAGGCTAACCCTTTTGAAAATTTCGAAAAATGCGCCCAGAATTCCGAGAAGGCTAACCCCTTTGAAAATTTCGAAAAATGCGCCCAGAATTCCGAGAAGGCTAACCCCTTTGGAAATTTCGAAAAATGCGCCCAGAATTCCGAGAAGGCTAACCCCTTTGAAAATTTCGAAAAATGCGCCCAGAATTCCGAGAAGGCTAACCCCTTTGAAAATTTCGAAAAATGCGCCCAGAATTCCGAGAAGGCTAACCCCTTTGAAAATTTCGAAAAATGCGCCCAGAATTCCGAGAAGGCTAACCCCTTTGAAAATTTCGAAAAATGCGCCCAGAATTCCGAGAAGGCTAACCCCTTTGGAAATTTCGAAAAATGCGCCCAGAATTCCGAGAAGGCTAACCCCTTTGAAAATTTCGAAAAATGCGCCCAGAATTCCGAGAAAGCTAACCCCTTTGAAAATTTCGAAAAATGCGCCCAGAATTCCGAGAAGGCTAACCCCTTTGAAAATTTCGAAAAATGCGCCCAGAATTCCGAGAAAGCTAACCCCTTTGAAAATTTCGAAAAATGCGCCCAGAATTCCGAGAAGGCTAACCCCTTTGAAAATTTCGAAAAATGCGCCCAGAATTCCGAGAAGGCTAACCCCTTTGAAAATTTTGAAAAATCCGCCCAGAATTCCGAGAAGGCTAACCCCTTTGAAAATTTCGAAAAATGCCCCCAGAATTCCGAGAAGGCTAACCCCTTTGAAAATTTCGAAAAATGCGCCCAGAATTCCGATAAGGCTAACCCCTTTGAAAATTTCGAAAAATGCGCCCAGAATTTCGAGATGGCTAACCCCTTTGAAAATTTCGAAAAATGCGCCCAGAATTCCGAGGCTAACCCCTTTGGAAATTTTGAAAAATCCGCCCAGAATTACGAGAAGGCTAACCCCTTTGAAAATTTCGAAAAATGCCCCCAGAATTCCGAGAAGGCTAACCACTTTGAAAATTTCGAAAAATGCGCCCAGAATTCCGAGAAGGCTAACCCTTTTGAAAATTTCGAAAAATGCGCCCAGAATTCCGAGAAGGCTAACCCCTTTGAAAATTTCGAAAAATGCGCCCAGAATTCCGAGAAGGCTAACCCCTTTCAAAATTTCGAAAAATGCGCCCAGAATTCCGAGAAGGCTAACCCCTTTGGAAATTTCGAAAAATGCGCCCAGAATTCCGCGAAGGCTAACCCCTTTGAAAATTTCGAAAAATGCGCCCAGAATTCCGAGAAGGCTAACCCCTTTGAAAATTTCGAAAAATGCGCCCAGAATTCCGAGAAGGGTAACCCCTTTGAAAATTTCGAAAAATGCGCCCAGAATTCCGAGAAGGCTAACCCCTTTGAAAATTTCGAAAAATGCGCCCAGAATTCCGAGAAGGCTAACCCCTTTGAAAATTTCGAAAAATGCGCCCAGAATTCCGAGAATGCTAACCCCTTTGAAAATTTCGAAAAATGCGCCCAGAATTCCGAGAAGGCTAACCCTTTTGAAAATTTCGAAAAATACGCCCAGAATTCCGAGAAGGCTAACCCCTTTGAAAATTTCGAAAAATGCGCCCAGAATTCCGAGAAGGCTAACCCCTTTGAAAATTTCGAAAAATGCGCCCAGAATTCCGAGAAGGCTAACCCCTTTGGAAATTTCGAAAAATGCGCCCAGAATTCCGAGAAGGCTAACCCCTTTGAAAATTTCGAAAAATGCGCCCAGAATTCCGAGAAGGCTAACCCCTTTGAAAATTTCGAAAAATGCGCCCAGAATTCCGAGAAGGCTAACCCCTTTGAAAATTTCGAAAAATGCGACCAGAATTCCGAGAAGGCTAACCCCTTTGAAAATTTCGAAAAATGCGCCCAGAATTCCGAGAAGGCTAACCCCTTTGGAAATTTCGAAAAATGCGCCCAGAATTCCGAGAAGGCTAACCCCTTTGAAAATTTCGAAAAATGCGCCCAGAATTCCGAGAAAGCTAACCCCTTTGAAAATTTCGAAAAATGCGCCCAGAATTCCGAGAAGGCTAACCCCTTTGAAAATTTCGAAAAATGCGCCCAGAATTCCGAGAAAGCTAACCCCTTTGAAAATTTCGAAAAATGCGCCCAGAATTCCGAGAAGGCTAACCCCTTTGAAAATTTCGAAAAATGCGCCCAGAATTCCGAGAAGGCTAACCCCTTTGGAAATTTCGAAAAATGCGCCCAGAATTCCGAGAAGCCTAACCCCTTTGAAAATTTCGAAAAATGCGCCCAGAATTCCGAGAAGGCTAACCCCTTTGAAAATTTTGAAAAATCCGCCCAGAATTCCGAGAAGGCTAACCCCTTTGAAAATTTCGAAAAATGCGCCCAGAATTCCGAGAAGGCTAACCCCTTTGAAAATTTCGAAAAATGCGCCCAGAATTCCGAGAAGGCTAACCCCTTTAGAAATTTCGAAAAATGCGCCCTGAATTCCGAGAATGCTAACCCCTTTGAAAATTTTGAAAAATGCGCCCAGAATTCCGAGAAGGCTAACCCCTTTGAAAATTTCGAAAAATGCCCCCAGAATTCCGAGAAGGCTAACCCCTTTGAAAATTTCGAAAAATGCGCCCAGAATTCCGAGAAGGCTAACCCCTTTGAAAATTTCGAAAAATGCGCCCAGAATTCCGAGAAGGCTAACCCCTTTGAAAATTTCGAAAAATGCGCCCAGAATTCCGAGAAAGCTAACCCCTTTAAAAATTTCGAAAAATGCGCCCAGAATTCCGAGAAGGCTAACCACTTTGAAAATTTCGAAAAATGCGCCCAGAATTCCGAGAAGGCTAACCCCTTTGAAAATTTCGAAAAATGCGCCCAGAATTCCGAGAAGGCTAACCCCTTTGAAAATTTCGAAAAATGCGCCCAGAATTCCGAGAAGGCTAACCCCTTTGAAAATTTTGAAAAATCCGCCCAGAATTCCGAGAAGGCTAACCCCTTTGAAAATTTCGAAAAATGCCCCCAGAATTCCGAGAACTCTAACCCCTTTGAAAATTTCGAAAAATGCACCCAGAATTCCGAGAAGGCTAACCCTTTTGAAAATTTCGAAAAATGCGCCCAGAATTCCGAGAAGGCTAACCCCTTTGAAAATTTCGAAAAATGCGCCCAGAATTCCGAGAAGGCTAACCCCTTTCAAAATTTCGAAAAATGCGCCCAGAATTCCGAGAAGGCTAACCCCTTTGGAAATTTCGAAAAATGCGCCCAGAATTCCGCGAAGGCTAACCCCTTTGAAAATTTCGAAAAATGCGCCCAGAATTCTGAGAAGGCTAACCCCTTTGAAGATTTCGAAAAATGCGCCCAGAATTCCGAGAAGGGTAACCCCTTTGAAAATTTCGAAAAATGCGCCCAGAATTCCGAGAAGGCTAACCCCTTTGAAAATTTCGAAAATGCCCCCAGAATTCCCAGAAGGCTAACCCCTTTGAAAATTTCGAAAAATGCCCCCAGAATTCCGAGAAGGCTAACCCCTTTGAAAATTTCGAACTATGCGCCCAGAGTTCCGAGAAGGCTAACCCCTTTGAAAATTTCGAAAAATGCGCCCAGAATTCCGAGAAGGCTAACCCCTTTGAAAATTTCGAAAAATGCGCCCAGAATTCCGAGAAGTCTAACCCCTATGAGAAATTCGAAAAATGCGCCCAGAATTCCGAGAAGGCTAACCCCTTTGAATATTTAGAAAATGCGCCCAGTATTCCGAGAATTGAATATTTCGAAAAATGAGCTCAGAATTCCGAGAAGGCTAACCGCTTTGAAAATTTCTAAAAATGCCCCCAGAATTCCGAGAAGGCTAACCCCTTTGAAAATTTCGAAAAATGCGCCCAAAATTCCGAGAAGTCTAACCCCTTTGAAAATTTCGAAAAATGCGCCCAGAATTCCGAGAAGGCTAACCCCTTTGAAAATTTCGAAAATGCCCCCAGAATTCCCAGAAGGCTAACCCCTTTGAAAATTTCGAAAAATGCCCCCAGAATTCCGAGAAGGCTAACCCCTTTGAAAATTTCGAACTATGCGCCCAGAATTCCGAGAAGGCTAACCCCTGTGAAAATTTCGAAAAATGTGCCCAGAATTCCGAGAAGGCTAACCCCTTTGAAAATTTCGAAAAATGCGCCCAGAATTCCGAGAAGTCTAACCCATATGAGAAATTCGAAAAATGCGCCCAGAATTCCGAGAAGGCTAACCCCTTTGAATATTTTGAAAATGCGCCCAGAATTCCGAGGAGGCTAACCCCTTTGAAAATTTCGAAAAATGCGCCCAGAATTCCGAGGAGGCTAACCCCTTTGAAAATTTCGAAAAATGCGCCCAGAATTCCGAGAAGGCTAACCCCTTTGAAAATTTCGAAAATGCGCCCAGAATTCCGAGAATTGAATATTTCGAAAAATGAGCTCAGAATTCCGAGAAGGCTAACCGCTTTGAAAATTTCGAAAAATGCCCCCAGAATTCCGAGAAGGCTAACCCCTTTGAAAATTTCGAAAAATGCGCCCAAAATTCCGAGAAGGCTAACCCCTTTGAAAATTTCGAAAAATGCGCCCAAAATTCCGAGAAGTCTAACCCCTTTGAAAATTTTGAAAAATGCGCACAGAATTCCGAGAAGGCTAACCCCTTTGAAAATTTCGAAAAATGCGCCCAGAATTCCGAGAAGGCTAACCCCTTTGAAAATTTCGAAAAATGCGCCCAGAATTCCGAGAAGTCTAACCCCTATGAGAAATTCGAAAAATGCGCCCAGAATTCCGAGAAGGCTAACCCCTTTGAATATTTCGAAAATGCGCCCAGAATTCCGAGAATTGAATATTTCGAAAAATGAGCTCAGAATTCCGAGAAGGCTAACCGCTTTGAAAATTTCGAAAAATGCCCCCAGAATTCCGAGAAGGCTAACCCCTTTGAAAATTTCGAAAAATGCGCCCAAAATTCCGAGAAGTCTAACCCCTTTGAAAATTTCGAAAATGCCCCCAGAATTCCCAGAAGGCTAACCCCTTTGAAAATTTCGAAAAATGCCCCCAGAATTCCGAGAAGGCTAACCCCTTTGAAAATTTCGAACTATGCGCCCAGAATTCCGAGAAGGCTAACCCCTGTGAAAATTTCGAAAAATGTGCCCAGAATTCCGAGAAGGCTAACCCCTTTGAAAATTTCGAAAAATGCGCCCAGAATTCCGAGAAGGCTAACCCCTTTGGAAATTTCGAAAAATGCGCCCAGAATTCCGAGAAGGCTAACCCCTTTGAAAATTTCGAAAAATGCGCCCAGAATTCTGAGAAGGCTAACCCCTTTGAAAATTTCGAAAAATGCGCCCAGAATTCCGAGAAGGCTAACCCCTTTGAAAAATTCGTAAAATGCGCCCAGAAATCCGAGAAGGCTAACCACTTTGAAAATTTCGAAAAATGCGCCCAAAATTCCGAGAAGGCTAACCCCTTTGAAAATTTCGAAAAATGCGCCAAGAATTCCGAGAAGGCTAACCCCTTTGAAAATTTCGAACTATGCGCCCAGAATTCCGAGAAGGCTAACCCCTTTGAAAATTTCGAAAAATGCGCCCAAAATTCCGAGAAGGCTAACCCCTTTGAAAATTTCGAAAAATGCGCCCAGAATTCCGAGAAGGCTAACCCCTTTGAAAATTTCGAAAAATGCGCCCAGAATTCCGAGTAGGCTAACCCCTTTGAAAATTTCGAAAAATGCGCCCAGAATTCCGAGAAAGCTAACCCCTTTAAAAATTTCGAATAATGCGCATAGAATTCCGAGAAGGCTAACCCCTTTGAAGATTTCGAAAAATGCGCCCAGAATTCCGAGAAGGCTAACCCCTTTGAAAATTTCGAAAAACGCGCCCAGAATTCCGAGAAGGCTAACCCCTTTGAAAATTTCGAAAAACGCGCCCAGAATTCCGAGAAATCTTGAAAATTTCGAAAAATGCGCCCAGAAATCCGAGAAGTCTAACCCCTTTGAAAATTTCGAAAAATGCGCCCAGAATACCGAGAAGGCTAACCCCTTTGAAAATTTCGAAAAATGCGCCCAGAATTCCGAGGAGGCTAACCCGTTTGAAAATTTCGAAAAATGCGCCCAGAAATCCGAGAAGTCTAACCCCTTTGAAAATTTCGAAAAATGCGCCCAGAATACCGAGAAGACTAACCCCTTTGAATATTTCGAAAAATGAGCCCAGAATTCCGAGAAGGCTAACCGCTTTGAAAATTTCGAAAAATGCACCCAGAATTCTAAGAAGGGCCCTTTGAAAATTTCGAAAAATGCCCCCAGAATTCCGAGAAGGCTAATCCCTTGGAAAATTTCGAAAAATGCACCCAGAATTCGAAGAAGGCTAACCCCTTGGAAAATTTCGAAAAATGCACCCAGAATTCGAAGGCTAACCCCTTGGAAAATTTCGAAAAATGCTCGCAGAATTCGGAGAAGGCTAACCCTTTGGAAAATTTCGAAAAATGCTCGCAGAATTCGGAGAAGGCTAACCCTTTGGAAAATTTCGAAAAATGCACCCAGAATTCGAAGGCTAACCCCTTGGAAAATTTCGAAAAATGCTCGCAGAATTCGGAGAAGGCTAACCCCTTTGAAAATTTCGAAAAATGCACCCAGAATTCGAAGAAGGCTAACCCCTTGGAAAATTTCGAAAAATGCACCCAGAATTCGAAGAAGGCTAACCCCCTTGGAAAATTTCGAAAAATGCACCCAAATTTCGAAGAAGGCTAACCCCTAGTAAAATTTTGAAAAATACACCGAGAATTCGAAGAAGGCTAACCCCTTGGAAAATTTCGAAAAATGCACCCAGAATTCGAAGAAGACTAACCCCTTGGAAAATTTCGAAAAATGCACCCAGAATTCGAAGAAGGCTAAGCCCTTGGAAAATTTCGAAAAATGCACCCAGAATTCGAAGAAGGCTAACCCCTTGGAAAATTTCGAATAATGCACCCATTTTCGAAGAACGCTAACCCCTAGTAAAATTTCGAAAAACACACCGAGAATTCGAAGAAGGCTAACCCCTTGGAAAATTTCGAAAAATGCATCCAGAATTCGAAGAAGACTAACCCCTTGGAAAATTTCGAAAAATGCACCCAGAATTCGAAGATTATTTGGACAACGATAACATTTGGACAACGAAAACATTTGGCCAACGAAAACATTTGGGCAACAAAAACATTTGGGCAACAAAAACATTTCGACAACAAAATCACTTGGCCAACAAAAATTTTTGACAATAACGTTTGGACAACAATGACATTTGTATAACATAACATTTGGACAACAATAACATTTGGACAAAAACATCTGGACACCAAAAACATTTGGACAATAACATTATAACAACGATAAAATTTGAACAAAACATTTGGACAACAAAAACATTTCGACAATAACATTTGGACAAAGATTACATTTGGAACACAAAAACATTTGAATAACATTATAACATTTGGACAACAATAACATTTGGACAACAAAAACATTTGGACAACAAATAAAACGATAAAATTTGAACAAAACATTAGACAACAAAAACATTTGGACAACTTAAACATTTAGACAACGTAAACATTTGGGCAACAAAAACATTTGGACAACGATAACATTTGGACAACAAAAACATTGGCCAACAATAAATTTTGACAATAACATTTGGACAACAAATCATTTGGACAACATTAACATTTGAATAACATTATAACATTTGGACAAATATAATATTTGGACAAATAAAACATATGGATAATAACATTATAACAACGATAAAATTTGAACAAAAACATCTGCATAACAAAACATTTGGACAACAATAACATTTGAATAACAATATAACATTTGGACAACAATAACATTTGGACAACAAAAACATTTGGACAATAACAAATAAAACGATAAAATTTGAACAAAACATTAGACAACAAAAAACATTTGGACAACTTAAACATTTAGACAACAAACATTTGGGCAACAAAAACATTTGGACAACAAAAACATTAGCCAACGAAAACATTTGGGCAACAAAAACATTTGGACTACAATAACATTTGAATAACATTATAACATTTGAATAACATTATAACATTTGGACAAATATAATATTTGGACAAATAAAACATTTGGACAACAATAACATATGGATAATAACATTATAACGATAAAATTTGAACAAAAACATTTGGACAACAAAACATTTGGACAATAACATTTGGACAACAATAACATTTGAATAACAATATAACATTTGGACAACAATAACATTTGGACAACAAAAAATTTGGACAATAACAAATAAAACGATAAAATTGGAACAAAACATTAGACAACAAAAACATTTGGGCAACTTAAACATTTAGACAACATAAACATTTGGGCAAAAAAAACATTTGGACAACGATAACATTTGGACAACAAAAACATTGGCCAACGAAAACATTTGGGCAACAAAAACTTTTGGACAACAACATTTGAATAACATAACATTAGGACAAATATAATATTTGGACAAATAAAACATTTGGAACTAAAACATATGGATAATAACATTATAACAACGATAAAATTTGAACAAAAACATTTGGACAACAATAACATTTTGACGACAAAAACATTTGGACAATAACAAATAAAACGATAAAATTTGAACAAAACATTAGACAACAAAAACATTTGGACAACATAAACATTTGCCAACAAAAAATTTTGACAATAACATTTGGACAACAATAGCATTTGAATAACATTATAACATTTGGACAAATAAAAGATTTGGACAACAAAACCATATGGACAATAACATTATAACGACAAAATTTGAACAAAAACATGTGGACAGCAAAAACATTTGGACAACTAAAACATTTAGACAACAAACATTTGGACAACAAAAACCATTTGAATAACATTTGAACAACAATAACATTTGGACAACAAAAACATGTGGACAACAAAAACATTTGGACAACAAAAACATTTGGACAATAACAAATAAAACGATAAAATATAACAAAAACATTTGACAACACAAACATTTGGGCAACATAAACATTTGGACAACAAAAACATTTGGACAACAATAACATTATAACATTTGGGCAAATAAAACTTTTGGACAACAAAAACATATGGACAATAACATTATAACAACGATAAAAATTGAACAAAACATTTGGACAATAACTGGACACCTAAAACATCTGGACAACAATTAAATTTGGACAACAATAACATTTGGACAAAAAATTGGGCAATAACATCTGGACAACAATAACATTTGGACAACAATAATATTTGGGCAACAAAAACATTTGGACAACAAAAACATTTCGACAATAACATTTGGCAACAAATACATTTGGACAATACCATTATAACATTTGGACAACGATAACATTTGAACAAAAACATTTTGACAACAATAACATTATAACATTTTGACAAAATAAATTTCGACAATAACATCTGGACAACAATAACTTGGAGAACAAACACATTTGGACAACAATAACATTTGGACAATAATATATTTTGACAACTAACATTATAACATTTGGACAACAAAAACATTTGGACAACAAAAACATTTGGACAACAATAACATTTGGACAAGTTAAACATCTGGACAACAAAAACCATTTGGACACAAAAACATATTTGGACAACGATTTCATTTGGACAACGGTAACATTTTGACAACAATAACATCATCACATAACAAAAATATTTGGACAAAAACATCTAAACAACATTTGGACAATAACATTATTACGATGAAATTTGAACAAAACATTTGGACAACAATAACATTTAGACAACGATAACATTATAACATTTGGACAACAAAAACATTTGGACAATAACATCTAGACAACAGTAACATTTGGACAAGAAAAAATTTGGACATAATAACATTAGGACAACAAAAACGTTTGGACAAAATACACCTGGACAACAATAACATTTGGGCAACAAAAACATTTGGACAACAAAAACATTTGGACAACAAAAACCATTTGACCAAAAACATTTGGACAACAATAACATAACATTTGGATACCAATAACATTTGGGCAAGGCAAATATAACATTTGAACAATAAACATTTGGACAATAACTTTTGGACAACAATAACATTTAGACAACAAAAACATTTAGAAAAAACATCTAGACAAAAACATTTGGATAACATAACAACGATAAAATTTGAACAAAACATTTGGACAAATAAAACATTTGGACAACGATAACATTATAACATTTGGACAATAACATCTGGACAAGAAAAAATTTGGACAATAACATTTGGACAACAAAAACATTTGGACAAAATACATCTGGACAACAATAACATTAGGACAATAACATCGGGACAACAAAAACCATTTGGACAACAAAAACATTATAACATTTGGACAACGATAACATTTGGTCAACAAACACATTTGGACAACAAAACATTACAACATTTGGACAATAACATTTGGACTACAATAACTTTTGGACAACAAAAACATTTGGACAACAATAACATTATAGGTTTTTGTTGTCCAAATGTTTTCTGGTCCAAATGTTATAATGTTAGTTTATGTTATTGTTGTCCAAATGTTATAATGTTATTGTTGTCAAAGACGGGTGCAGTTTCATAAGGGGCTTAGGTTTTTGGGACGGGTTCATTTTTTACTGGGCTTTGGTTTTTCTTGGTGCATTTTTCTTGGGCTTAGGTTTTTTCTGGGTCTATTTTTACTGGGCTTAGGTATTATGGGTGCATTTTTTACTGGGCTTAGGATTTTTCTGGGTTTCAAAACTATTTTCAAAATTGCAATTTTTAAAAGGTCCGGTTTCAAAATTCTAAAAATCGTTATTTAAGAAAATTGAAATTTTTGAAAATAGATATTTTTTAAATCTTAATTTTTAAAAGTAGGTTTTAAAATTGCCATTAGAAAAATGGAAATTTTTAAAATTGATATTTCATTAATCGAAAGAAAATAAATATTTAAAATCTTAATTTAAAAAAATAGATTTTTAAATCGCAATTTTGAAAATTAATTTGAGTTTTTAAAAATCGCCATTCGATTTAAAAAAACTTTTTTCTTAATTTACATTACCTGTTCATTAATAAAAAAAATGGAAGGGAACCATTAATTAAAGGGGTGCGTTTTTATATACTTTTTCTAGGTAGCCAGACAGCCTAACAGTGTAACTCTGTGAGCCACTGTGTGTAACTCTGAAGTTAACAATTTTGAACTTGGAATCGTGTGCTAGTATTAATAATTATTGCAGTGTGATCAAGTTTCTCGGTGGTTATTCAAGATTAAGTGTCCTGCACATATTTTGCCTATCTGAAAGACTTTATAATAGCTCTGTTTAAAATGACTGTTTCATCTATGTGTACTATTGAGGAAACCAAAAATAAAAATTTGTATATTTCTACTTTTGTAAGTGCATGTTTTCATTATGTTTTCTCATCCTGGATCCCAAGTACTGATTTGGACCTATTGCATATTCATTGTTTTACAATAAATAAATAAAATCCTTCATTCTGACTAATCCAAACACTCCAACCTCTTCCCACCAATCACAAAATTCCATGTTACTCAAAATTATAAATTAGGTCTCTCATCGCTAACTCAGCATTCATTTCCCTGAGGAAAGCTGCAGCGACCGAAAGCTTAAGCTGCGTCTGCATTGATATACATTTAGCACCAACATGTTGCAGTTAACATATGTTAAATGTTTATCATCAACTTGTTGACGTATACAAGTCAAATGGTTTGCCAATTAACAGCTGTCCCCACTACAATGTTATAAGTTAACATGTGTTGGCGCGGTCATAAAAAAAAAATAAAAAACACACACACACACGCCTCTGGAGAGGGCAGCCAACATTTCAAAATGAGAGTAACTTTATATATAGTGCAGTTACTCATTGGATGGCCAGTCGGCTTCAAAGGTTTCGGTGTTTCTTTATGTTAATTGATCTGACTAAATCGGTCTTGAGCTTCCGCTATCCAAAACAAAAGCAACGTTGCAATATTCTCTCATTGTTATCACTGACCTCAGTTCTTCCTTCGCTTTATTCAATTCACACGTGTTAGTGTTTACTGCAACTAGATCTTGCAACTGGGCATTTCACTCCACGCGGAGTAGACGACTTGCTGTCAAAATCGCCACAGGACATTCTTAGATTTTGATTGGCTGGGGTAACTTGCTGATTGGTGCGGTAAAACAAAGAACATGGGTTGAGCTGTCAACAAACATTTCCTCCAAACGAAAGGAAGCCGCCTGGCCATGCAATGAATAACCAGAGTATACCCGCTATTATCTTCTTGTTAACTGTCTATGACTTTCTTAAATACTAATTTTGTACAGATGTCTTGATCTTTTCAAAATAACACACTTTTCAACAATGGAGTATGCCATAAAAAATCATTTTAAAAGTAGATGCAATACTATTGAGAACACTGATATACCAAATGCTCACATAATACAAAATGGATGCCAGCAATGTTGAGGAAGCTGTCGGCCGTTTTTTGTTTAGACAGAATTTCCTGAATCAAAGCCAATATCGACAGACTAGTCAATTGACTTGACATGTTGTCCATTTTCTCCGGTAAACAAATTGAACATCTGAAAATTTTAAGTGCAACACGCTGGGTTTGCATGTCAAGTCAATTGGAACGCAAAATTGCAATATACATGTCAATATCAACATGTTAACATTGGCATGTTGGTGTTAAATGTATATCAATGGAGACACAGCTTTATAGCCCACGAAACAATTATTAATGTGCTTATATTTTTATTAAATAGTGGTTTTGTGGGTGTAACAAGAGAAAGAAGTTAAAGGCATTATGCCTCTAAAAAATTCCATATAATCACAATAAATGTATGAGAAGTCATACACAAAAAAACAATATTTGCAGCTTATATAAACAAAAAATACTGTATTTTTCGGACTATAAGACGCTCTGGATCATTACATGCACCTTTATTTTATCATGGAAATTCAAGAAAAAATTAAATGATTTTAGACTAATATTTTGGAAAGGAAGTAATATACTTTGTTGCACACACAAATCATAACATTTCTATAATGGAAACAGTGCAACATTTTTATTGCTCAATAACAGGCTGTTTAGAGGTCATTGCCTTCATTTAGACAGGATGTCCACTGGTCAGGAAAAGGCCGGGAATTTCGTATGGTCGGAAAAATCCCGGAAGTCAATGAATTTGTTAAAATACCCGGGGAAAATTCGAAAAATTGCAAAGCTGAAGAAAAATATTTTATTTTACCATATGGACCATCATCATTGTATTATAATATTATAATAATAAAAAACTTCTATCAAATAACTTTCAGGGTATAGGCCCTAATGTAAAAAAGTAAGTAAGTATTAGGGTAAGTTTAATTACAGATTAACTTTTAATAGGATAAAAAAGAACGAATTTACCAGAATTTCCTATATGCCTCAATTCATATAAAAATTAATTTTACTATGAAACCATTGGAATACCATCATGAAAATTTGTACACAACTTACTAGGTCTGGAATAAATTTTTTTCATAAAAATAAAAAATTTTAAGTTTTTGATAAAAAAAAGTTTTGAGTTTTTGGAAGAAATATACAGTGATGTGATGGCCAAGTTACATGTCAAATTAAAGCCCTTATAATTCTAAAGAGAATGGTACAAATTTGAGCTTTCTAGGACAAACCGTTTTTGAGTTACATACTTTTTAATATCTCAAAACGTTCCTAAAAACTGTCATTATGTAATTTTTCAAAACTTTTATCTCAAAAACTAAAAGTGCAAAATAGGTAAAAATCTGCATTTTGTACCTACTCGGCTAAGACTACTTCATATTAAAAAATCATAACGATCTGATGACGTGATGTTTAGACCATTGGTTAATTTGGTGTGGAATGACCCGAAAATGCTTCATATTTTGGTTGGGAATTTCTGAAATGATCAATGAAAATCAGGGAATAAATCGGGAATTTCTTCAGCATTACTTGGTGGACACCCTGTTTAGATCATACCACAGAGACAACTCCTTTTGTATGAAAGAACCCAACATTCCTTTAATTTCACCTTGTATACCTGTATACCCACTACCCTCATTTTACTGATTGTGACAAGTGCACTGATGTACAGTCTGTGCCACAATTTACAACTAACTTATCCTTATAACATCATCTTTAATACAGGCAATATTTACCATAATTTTTTTTTTTTTTTTTTTTTGTTTACTTCGGACCATTGAACTTTTCAAGATTGTTTTCAAGAAAAAAGTCATCTTATGGTCCGAAAAATACAATATTTTTCTAAAATCACAGTGTTAACATTAAACTGTTACAATCCAAAATGTTACTTTTTTAAATGAAGAATTGAACGAACAACTTTCAAAAGTGTTGGTAGAACATGGGCGTACGGTATGTGGAGTTGAGGGGGTTGAACTCCTCCCAGAAATATCTACAATATTTTTAAGTTTATAACATCATGTAACGAAACATCACGTAACAAACAAAACAAAAACACACTGGTTCAGTTGTTACATACTTCACAATTTCGTACATATCAAGCAGTTATTTAAGATTTAACATAATTTATTTCAGATTTAAATTTTAAAATGGTGTGGTGTTGATAGTTCTTCCGTTTAATAACAGTAATTATTACCAGTAAATAAAACTCCCTTTGGAATTGCGGTGTTATCGTTCAGATATCATAATGTCATTGAATTTCAGCTTAATTCATGTAAAATTTGGAAATATAAAAACCTATTCTAGAATGGTTTTACGAAATTACTACTGGCACATCTGCAATGAACTTGTCGATACAGATATACTGATTCATAGAATGGTACTTGTGTAACTTCACAACAAATCTGGTTAGAGCTTATAAATTTGCTCATAGTTCAAACGCCGTATTGGATATTTCCATACCATGAATCATCCTCACCATTTCATTTTATCAGTTTAAATTTACTCCATAGGCCTAAAATACACCAATAAATAAAATCAGGTAAACTGATGTAACAAAGTGCCAGTATGTTTTTGTTTAATCAGTTATGACTGCAATTATGATATGCAGAATATGTTTTTTTTTAAATTGATTTCCAAGTTAAGCTCCAGATTTATTCATTAACCAGGGCTTACGGAAGAAGAAAGGTCTACCACCTCGGCCACCTGGGTTATTTTAACGGTCTAGTTGGATAAGCGCATGTAAATGAATATGTTTTTTGTCACAGCTACCTGTATTTTAATTTCCAAGGCCTTATAAGATCACAGTAAAACAATAGGCTATGTTGTCAAGATAACTGATTTTCATTTTTTTAATAAATTCTTTCGAATACGTATATTGCCATAAAATAAGCACTAAATTGAGCATTACTCCGAAACAGGTCAACCGATTTTATCCATTATGAACAGACGTCTTCCCATGGACATTGTAAATGTGTATACCAAGTTTCATAAAAATCCGGTAAAGCGTATTTGAGTTACCGCGTCTTTAAAGTATACACTAAATTGGGTTTTACTCCGGTACCGGTCAACAGATTAGGTTCAAATTCAATAGGGCACTTCTCATGGACGTCATAAATGGGTATACCAAGTTTCATGGAAATCCGTTACAGCGTATTTGAGTGATGGCGCCTTTCTATGAGAAAGGCGCCATAATCTATTAAAATAGGCACTAAATTGGGCATTACTCCGGTACCGGTGAACCGATTTGGTTCAATATCAATAGGGTTCTTCCCATAGACATTATAAATGTTTATACCAAGTTTCATGAAAATCCGAAAAAGCGTACTTGAGTTATGGTGCGTACAGACGCACGGACAGACGGACGGACAGACGGACGGACAGGCAGACAGACAGACGGACGGACAGGCAGACAGACAGACGGACAGACATTTTTTCGTCCCCCACACAATCTCATAAAGTACCATACTGGCACTTAATAAAAACAATTGTCAATCAATAGTCCCATGGCCTACCCTTCTGTATAAACAAATCCCGAACTCCTGATATGGCCTCGTAGCTAAGTGTAAACACAGCTGAATTTGCTAGTGTCAAACACTACTCATAGTTCAGACTTAGATAATACCCGATTTCAGTAAAGATCCTATAGATTATCTTCAACCTTGAAAGACAGCATGGAATTAAATGTACTATTTGCATCTCACTTGCATTCATACATTCTGCAAATAGCTTCGTCCTTTTCTATCCCGCCAATGTAGCCAATCTCCCGAAAATTCAAAATTGTAATGTAATAATGTGATTGCATGGTCGTATAGAGACTGTTCCACTCTTTCTGACGATGTCAATTGTGAAGCCATAAATAATTAATATGGGGCCTATTTTTCACAATTATTTTATTTTGGTGGAAGTCTGTATTTCTTCAGAGAAATAACTTAATCACACGATAACAAAAAAAACCAATAAAGAAAATCGATCAAGGATTTTTTCTTGGATTGCCTGATGTTGATAGAAAATACTTGGCAATAAATTTTACACAAGAAGAATGCTATTTTAATTTTTATTACCTCTGGTAACAATTAGTCAAAGGATGTAAAGTTCAATAAAGGTCATATGCCAGGGGGTGGTTTGTTCCAAAATTAGTTTTGCCTAAAATTTTCCCCTGGTTCAGTACTTACAGTTTGGTGAAAATTGGTAAAATAATGCAGATTTAAATAATGGTCAAGTAATAGGGATTGAAAGATGGTTTCATCCAAAATTTATGTTGCCTAAAATTGTTCTTGGTTCTATATGGTCTGTGTGGTAAACTTTGGTAAAAAGTGTCCAACGAATATAGATCTATTTGGAGATCACATAATAGGGGTTGACAATTTCATAAGAGGTGGTTTTTCTAAATGTTCTCTCTTAGAATTTTCACCCAATTCTACAGGGTACAGTCGGTCAAATAAAAAACGTCGGGACACGTATGTAGTTAAAATTAAAGTTTTGACGCATTAGTTCACAAATTTCCTATAAAAAACACAAAATACAGGTCAATCTCGGAACATATGCTAAAGTGAGAGAAAGTGTAGTTAGGGCTGTAATTGACCTGCATTTTTCGGCCTCTGAAGCAGCGAGAAGGTTCCATATTTATGAAAGAGCAGCTCGAGGTGGGAACTTCACTATAATGCGACCGGAAGTTTTCATAGGAAAAGTGGATCTGCGGAAGGCCGCGTATTTCGATGCTAGATTGGTTGCAGAAGTTGAGCTTAAATTATTGATTTTGCACTACAAGTACCGGTATTATAAAATAAAATCTTTAAAAAATGCTCCTTGAATAAACATATTGCTCGCGAATCTATTAATTATTAATATTATAAAAATTTGCAACCAAGAATGTGGCGGATTTGAGGCATATAGCCACAGCCTTCTATACATGTTTGTTTTGGAACAAAACTGACTAAATAATCAAGAAAATACATTGATAGACAAGAAGCATGTGTGAACCTGTACATGCGCATGTGCTCGTTCGTGGTACTTTATAAAATAACACCCGACGTTTTTTATTTGACCGACTGTACATATGTAAAATGTTGCAGACATTGGTCAGATATACCCTAGATTTGTATACAGAAAATATTAATGGGGATTGAAAATAAGGGAAGGGTTGGGTATGCCGTCGTTCGCTCTGCAGGGCATGATTTACAATAATTATTATATGCAATAAGCAAATATATCGGAAATTTCAAGGTTTATCATGTCATAGGCCTGACCTTGTGAGTATATCTGGCATCAGTGCGCTGCGTAAGACCTGCACTATCTTTTAAGGTTGAGATGATCTACAGTTATCGGCATAAAGAGTTCATGTGGATTCTAGCCCCTAGTGTGTATAGGGACAGGGTACGTTATTAAAATCATCTATTAATTTCATCGATGCCATCAGCTAGTTTGTAAAGTCACTGGGAGAGTAAAACATCAGGCTGTTTTTAAACTTACCGGTGTTTATATGCCGAAAGTCATCGATTGCCATCAGACTTTTTTAACTATATGTACGATGCTTCTTAAATGACAGACATGGTGAAGCAGAGAAGCAGACGACAAGTAGGCTATAGTGCAGTTATTCATTGCATGGCCAGGCGGCATCGAAGGAATAAACCATTAAGGGCCGTTATTACCCCCTCCAGTAAAATATTTACGGCTACTTTACTGACAGTTCGATTTTACAATATCTGGGCCCTATTTCATAAAAGTTACAATTTTACAGGTGACAGGTGACATAAAATTGTCTTACAGGTTTACATTTTGACAATTGTGTTTTCCATAAAAGCTGACAACTTTACATAAATGTCATGACAATTTTGTAGATGGTTATGTATGACAATTTTACATATTGTTGTTTCTCAAAACTTTTGAGTTTACAGGTAAAAGTCTGACAAATATGTCAAATCTTAGGATACCTATCATTTATGAAACATTAATTTTTGCTGAAATATTTACAAATTTACAAAAAGTGTAGAATTGTCATTACAGAAGTGACAGGCAATCTTTCATATGTAGGCCAACAGAGTAGGTTATGTAAATGTGTGGCATAACTTGGCAAACTTTCTTGAGGTTTAAACTTTGTTAATAAACTTGCTAAATTGTCTTGTTAATAATGAACACTAGTAGTAGTGATATTGGTAGTAATGAAAGTGGTGGAGAAATAGACATGAAACCACCCAGTGTTTTTAGGCAATGGATTAACCTAACTTTCAATTTCAGTGACTTTGTATTAAAAGAGAAATACAATTCAATTATCTTCGATAGTAATAATCGATTGCTTAGGTATCATATAATAATGTGAGAGCCATCTACAGTGTACTAAAGTAATCTTTAGGTTTGACATAAAATTGTCGCGTTTATGAAATGGGTTCTTTTAGTCTGACAATTTACATTAATTTGCCTGTAATGTAAGGAAAAGTTGTAATATTTATGAAAAATACAATTGTCGTGACATATTGACAAATTTGTCAGACTTGACATAATTGTCGTATTTGTCACACCTGTAGAGTTTTATGAAATAGGGCCCTGGTTAGGCGTTAACTGTTGGTAAAAATCTCTTAACTGGCAGTAATCTTTACTGTAGGAAAATGTACAAGTAAACTCCTAACCGGAGGATTTTTTGGTTATACTTCTCGCGAACTGAATTAAAATGGAGAGATGAAATTATTTAGCTGCTTTCGTAATGTCAGTGGTGATGAAGAACAATGCCAATATATGTAAAAAAGATTTTAAAAAAAAGTATTGAAAACTAGAACAAACTATTATGAAAGTTTGGACAGTTAATTATTTTACTGTAACTACTTCCTCTGCCCATACATCAGATTAACAACTTTTAGATTTTAACAGGAATTGTATAATAAGCATAATATATCAAATATATAGACCTATATGAAATGTATTTTAATATCTTATGCTAAGAGCTAATAATTTCATTTGAAAACATCTCGTAATATATCCTCTAGTTATTAGCTACACATTTCATACACAAACTTAGGTTTTAGGTCTTGCCTCGCAAATTATGCGACCTTTTTAGGCTCAGACAACTGAATGCGCACTACTGCCCTTACTGTGTACTGTTTAATATAATTAAATTCAGAGGAAGTTGTGTGTTTCACAAGAGGTTTTTTTATAGGTCTACGTCTTTCCGAGCTTTCCTGTGTGTTTATTTATTTTGTATTATATGACGCTTTTCATTGATAATTATTAACATTTATTTTTCACTTGAAAAGAAATTGCTGTGTCTCTATTTTTTTTATATAAGCCATAACCTCATTATCCATTGCAAAATCAAACCAAACAATGAAAACAGATGAAAAACTGCGATGATAAGAACAAAGAAGCGTTTACTGGAACTATACCCCGACCGTAAAATAAACTGTCAGTTAACATTTACTCCTACTTAACTGGACATTGTAAGAACGGGCCTAAGTCAGTGTTTCTTTATGTTAGTTGATCTGACTAAATCACTCTTGGCTTCCGCTTTCCAAAACAAAAGCAACGTTGCAACATTCTCTCATTGTTATCACTGACCTCAGTTCTTCCTTCACTTTAATGAATTCACATGTGTTATTGTTTACTGTAACTTGATCTTGCAACCAAGCATTTCACTCCATGCCGAGTTGACGAGTAGCTGTCAAAATTGTCACAGGACATTCTTAGATTTTGATTGGCTGGGGTAACTAGCTGATCGGTGTGGTAAAAAAACAAAGAAATGGATTGAACTGTCGGCAAACTTTTCCTCCTAACGCAGTGTTTCTCAACCTTTCAGTATTCGCAGCCCAGTTTTCAATCATAATTTTCATCGCCCCCCCCCCCCCCGCTTACGATAAAATGTATACAACAATAATGCATTCTGAGTATTTTGGAGGCCCCTGGAATCGAGAATCTTTTCCGCGCTTTGTAAACACATGGGTTCGGTGCATTCACAAGTATTATTTTATTGCGAGGCAAGATGGTTATCACGTGGGAAATTTTTACGTGTTTAAGAAATAAGAGAAGAAATCGCCATTTTTCTAGAAGAAGAAAACAGACCGGAAGCCGAGAATTTTCGCGATGGTTTATTTGAAATGAAATTAAGCTGCTTGGTCGGCATATTCGAGAAATTAAATATCTTGAACCTTCAACTCCAAGGAGCAAATACACATAGGCCTATGTTGGATACGAGTGATAAAGTTAATGCTTTTTGCAGAAAATTGGATTTGTGGAGCAGAAATTTAAAGCAAAAAAACCTAACAATGTTTGCAAATGTGGACGATTGTATTAAAACTTACAAGGATGAAGAAGAACATGTAAAAGTTGTTTTTGTAACCATTGAAAATCATTTAGCCACGCTAGAAAAGAATTTTAAAAAGTATTTTCTTGCAGACAATAACGTGATAGAAAGTTGCGAGTGGGTGAGGGATCCATTTCATAAGACACCCGGATCGTTAAAAAATAATATAACGGTTCGTAAAAAATAATATAACGGTTCGTAAAAAATAATATAACGGTTCGTAAAAAATAATATTTCGGGTCCTTAAAGATAATACAACTGGTCGTTAATAATATAACGAATCGTTAAAAATAATATAAAGGGTCGTTAAAAAATTATATAACGGGACCAAAAAAATAAAACTGGTCGTTAAAAAATAATATAACGGGTCGTTAACATTAATATAACAAATTCTCGGTGCATTTTTCATTTTTTTCAAAGGGGTTAGCCTTCTTCGAATTCTGGGTGCATTTTTTGTTTTTTTCAAAGGGGTTAGGTTTTTAACGATCCGTTATATTATTTTCTAACGATACATTATCTTGTTTTTTAACGATCCGTTATCTTGTTTTTAACGATCCGTTATATTATTTTTCAACGACCCCTTATATTATTTGTTATGGAATCGTTATATTATTTTTAACGACACGTTATATTATTTTCCCACAGGTTGAGAATCGCTGTCCTAACGAAAGGAAGCCGCCTGGCCATGCAATGAATAACTGGACTATACCACTAGCATAAATAAATGCACAATTGTGCGAATTTCTTTATTCATCTATAAATAAAATGAGTTTATTTTCGTGCGAAAACTATGAGTATGAGTCCTACAAAAATGCAAGTAATGAGTTAGTTGGTTTCCAAATAACTCGAAACTGATAGCACTTCAGGTCATCCATAGTTGTCCGTTGAGGTTAGGTAGCATATTTTAATCACTGCCTTCTAAACTGTATTACTCGTGTATACACTGCCTGTCCTATACGGCTAATTTTGCGTACTCGGCGACATTACATATGGCAGCACCTTTCACACCCAGATTGCTTCTTGTTTTTTGCTACGACATTGTTGATTATGTAGTGCTCTCACCGCCGTCTCGTAATATAGCATAAACTGAATGTTTAAACTTATATTATTCTAGGTACCGGTACTTAATTGCTATGAATAAAATTTTGTAAAATAATAATTATAAAATTTACTATCAATACGTCTAATTAATTTATATTTATTTTAATTATTGCTCCAAAATTTTATTTCAAGGTTAAGTGTCATATACTGGAATAATATTATGTTCTAAACAAATAACACAAGTATCTGTGTCAGTTTAATGCTTTTTTGACGCAGCAAACGCATAGAAGCAATCTACGGTAATGTACAGGGCACTGCCTTCTAGACTCTATTACTCGTGTATTCTCGAGACAGCGGTTGTATAGGTCGCGGTGATTGCTGCAATCTGGGTGTGAACTGTGTTGCCTCTACTGGAGAAATTAGGCTTTTGAGCAATTCTCTAAACTTCATGTTAAAATAAAGCATAGGACAGGCAGTGTAATTCTCGAGACGGCGGTGATTTTAATATACAAAAGTAATACGGACTTTCATATGATTAGAATATGATTTATAAGAATGATAGCACTCAGTTATAAGTTCCCTGCCGGCCATATAAATATAATTGCTACTTCTTGCATATCCATGTTACAATAATTATTATACAACTCAAATACTCCTGACGAAATCCATCAATTTGTTCGTAAAGTCAGTACTGTAGACAATAAATTCACGTTTTTGTCATTGAAGAAGGGAAGGTAACATGTTTTCTGTAAGTTTTTCTTTTTGATTGTAATGAAATTTTAGAATTAAGTGCAAGATTACGGTGCCATATATTCTTACCCAGCGTGCATAGTATTTGTTATAAATGTAAAAAAATATGATCCCATTGCGATCCCTTATCAAAACTTGTAGGACATGATGCTGAAATATGTATGTTTCTATGAGAATTGTTTCAAAATTTTCAAAATATAGGTTTTTGAAAAATTCAGTTTTCAAATTTTTTTTGGGTAACCTTGAAAATATTTTTTTTCGAAAGTACTCGTGTGACGTATCAAATTAAAGCTCATAATATAAGCTACATTTTGATACTTTTCCCACTCATCTATGTCAATTCCAGCTTGATTTATGCGTCATTTTGTGATTGCACTTATGCAGAAAATTTGGTTTTTTTCCATATTTCAGAAGGGTATAACTGGAAAACTACAACACATAAAAATCTGATATTTTGCACTTTAACATATCTCAGGTGGTACTTCATGACAACCAAGTATGACTAAAATCGGAGATGGTCATGTTCAAAATTGACAAAAAATTGGTTCACTTGACATGGAATGACCCATTAGTAATCAAGAACGCATCACAAAATCATGACGTAATCGACATTAATCGGAGGACTTCTCCACCAGTGGATTTACAGATGACTTTAAAAACGTGCCCTATACATCATATACCGTAGCATTATGATAATTTTTCAAAAGAAAGTTTTTATTTAGACTCCAGCTTAAACGAGAAATGGACAAGAAACCCTAGGGAAAAACAGTTTTAAAGACTGTGCTCTGTATTAATTATTGCATATTAATGATCACAATACAATTGTTTAGTTATTTTCAGTAAAAAGTATTTAGTTACAGTGTAGGCCTACAGAAGAACATGGAGCTGAGACGACTTTACTTTGAACCCCTCACAATCAAAATATTACCGTACGCCCATGATATGGTATGCCTAATATGTCAAATGCATCATACAATCATATGTCAAATTGAATTTTTTAGTCATAATGATCTCGTTCTGAGCCATCGTGTGTGTGTGTGTGTGTGTTTTGTTTTTTTTTTACTCTAATCAAATTATCAATAAAACATCAGTCCTAATTTCCATTGAGTCAAATACAATAAAAAGACGTTTTTAAAAATAAAAAACCTCTTTTTATCAAATTATTATCACTAGGGCAAGGCATTTTATGACAAAAAAACACTTTTTAAATAATTATCAATGAACTATCCACTATTTCGTGTAATTAATTTGTAGAAGTTAATAAGTTGATTTTAGATAGCAATTCAATGGGTAACAATCTCTATATATATAAAAGGCTTTGTCCTGACTGACTGAATGAATGACTGACTGAATGACAGGAATCAACGTACAGCCTAAACTATAACAGGTAGAGACTTGGAATTTTGACAGTACCTTCGTTTCATAATGTAGGTGCTCACTAAGAAAGGATTTTGAAAAATTCTGATTCTAAATGCCTAAAATTAAATGTTTTTGAAAATACTTAATCCCTTTTTACATAGAATTATCAATTCCAAATCACAGAATATATTGTTGCCAAATGGTATCAGATGGGCTTGGAAAAAACAAATGAAATGCACTTTTGACAAATAAGAGAAGTTATCAAAATAATTCATGTTATAAATAAATATTACAGAATGAAATCCACTAAAATAATGGAATCACATAACTTTCTCTACCCTGGACATAGAGAAAACAAAACGAGGTATGGTAATGTGTATATTATTATATTATATCGCAGGTTTTTGGAGAGAAAAGTATGAAAGTGATAATGCTTTCTGTTTAATTTCATCCCCAAAACGGCTTTATGGGAAATTTCCCGCCTCGATATTACAATTTTATGTTACAGGAATTTCTGTTTCTTCTTATTTAAACCTCTACCAGGCTTGCTGTGCACTGTACAAGCGATGGGATGCAAAATTCTAGATCCTCTATGAGCCATAAAAAACTATATCAAGCGTTTTCTGAGGGAATAGTTTGAGTGTAATAAGTCGTTCTTCCTATTTCAAATTATAAATGCCTATATAAGGACCTAGAATTTAAAATTGAAAATCCTTCATAAGTTAATTTCCAATTACAAAATACAAAACCCGGGCGACGCCGGGTCTTTTAAGCTAGTGCATTATATATAACACACTCTTATTTTGTTACTAATGAAGTAAGTAAATTAAACCCTTTGTAAAAATACATTTTTAAAAAATAATAATAATAACTATTATTTTACAGCTGGCATGCTCTTCAAATAGCCTCTTGCAAATAACTTATGTATCATTTGAAATAAAGTACCAAATATTTAATTCTTCATTGCTAGAATACAAATGAAGGGCCCAGTTCCATAAGGTTGTAAGGCACAAGGACATAGTTTTGAGAAATCTTGATGTTTTTAAACAATGTTACCACTCACAAATAGGTGATTTAGGGCCTGTATTACCACCTGCCGACAATTCCTCCCGATATGTTACTTCCAGATAGCTTAACTAGAAGATGCCTTGTAATACCACCGCTGAACTGCTATCGGGAAGAACGCAGTAAAATTTTGTAAAATGGTCCTTAGCTGATTGAGCAAAGAGGTGTGTTTGTTGTAGTTCAGTAGGCGTCCGCTAGGTGTGGCAGCTCGGATTTGTATTTCTACAATTGAATTACATAAGAACATACCGTGCATTAATCGATTTGTGCAGTTCTATCTTATTCATAATTGAGCATAAAATGACATTTTTGTGTAAATTAAATCTTCCGGCATCAGTTCTAAAATTCAGGTGGCCAAGGACGCTTTGCCGTGCTGCCATCTTGCTTCAACCAAGCTTTCCTAACTAGCAGTTGGAAATTTGTCAGCCACTCCATCCTCCTGCTAGCTTATCTGGAAGTCGTCTTGCCAGAAAGATTTTGTCAGGAGATAACAATAAGCAATTCTTGGCCAACTTCCAGATAGGTTTTCTATCTGGCAGATAAATATCATATCAGTAGGGCCCTGATTTATTGGTGAAATAAAATGGCTGATTTCAGTGTTAACTTCTTTCTATTTCGGTGGGTATTTCGTGAAATAAATTACTTATACTACATTGGGAACATTGCGCAATGATAAACTTTGCATCTTCATTTACATGAACTAAAACCCCCCACCCCCATCTTTATATTCTTCTGCCCTTGTATGAACTGAAGTACTGGTAACTTTCGATTTAGACATGATTAGAGTTAATGTTCAAATATAATGACGAGAAATATTATCGTAATTTCTACTAAACACCATCAGATAGCCATTTGCAAACAGAAGTGTGGATGAAAGACGCAATCTGTTGAATGCAAGTAACAAACATTCTAAACTCTTCTGCTGTAATCGATAATAGGCATCGCTAACTTGGTAAACACACAGCACATTTTCGTGCTAATTTCTCACTTTTCGGACACAATGGGCATATTTCGCGCTTATAGACACATTTCGCGGAATCGAGTAAATTTCGCGATATTTCGTGGATTCAATTTGGTACATATTGGTATTTTAAGCATATAAAAGCTAAATATAGCTAAAGGGAGGTTGTTTTATAAAATTTCGCGCTTATCATTGTTACCAAAAAATACGGCCCCTACATATCAGGTGTTCGTCGTACAGGCCCTAAAAGTTTAATTTTATGTCATTCCTCTCTAATACATAATGTTTTTGCTTTTGATTTATATTATTTACTATTTGCCTTGTTTTGTGAGTGTATTTGTGTATGACGTGTGTGTGTGTTTTTTTGTATGTAGAGTCGCTTTGCCCTGAATTTGTTTTGTAATTTCCAGTGGTCACTGTTTTCTGTTGCTGTGTTGAACTGTACCCGAGCATGAGCTTTTGCTCATTCGGGCATCAGTTATGAATGTATGTTTTATGTTTTACGAAGGTAAAATAAAAAATAACATATTTTTTTAAGGACAGACTGCAAATTCACAAGGTAGAGTGTATTGGGATGTTTTACAACTAGAGGTATCTAAACATGTTAAACTAAAACTGAATTACTTTTACAGTAGCAAAATCTTTTTAATTTGTATCATATTATTTGTTTTTACTTTATTTTAGTAAAAACCTGTATAATACAGTGACAATTGCATGTTTGCCAGTGAATACCAGTATAGTCATTAATACAATAGATAAGCAAAACAATCTATTTTGAATGAACTTACACTTCAGAAATAAAGGGTGCGGCAGAGGAAATGGTCGTTTTTCAAATAACCATAACTCAGAAGATTTTCAAGTTAAACAAAATTTAATTGCACAGAAATGTAGCTTGTATAATGCAGTTTCTATTGACTATTTCAGAATTACCTCTGAAAAATAACGTCCGTCAGGTGACGACCTTCTTTCTGTATACACTCTCGTAACCTCACTTCGAAATTCTGCATTGCTCTTCCCAACATTTCTTCCTCCATGATTTCTACACGAATGAACTCTTTTAGTTCTTGGATGTTGCGGGGTTTGTTTATAAGTAAACGTTTGATTTGAGGTAACCCCACAAATAATAGTCACATATGGACAAGTCAATGTCGCCAAAACGGGAGATCACATGTTGAGGAAACATGTCGCGAACCACTTGCATTGATGCTCTCGCAGTATGCGCTGTGGCACCATCTTATTGGAACCAAATTTGCTGCATGTTTATTCTTCGTCTGCGTAGTTTCGGAAGCAGGAACCTTTTGAGTATTTCAATGTAGCGTGCTGAAGTCACTGCCACTGTGGTATTGTCCTCTTCAAAAAATAAGGACCGATGATTCCGAATTTAGCAACACCACCACACTGTTACTGGATATACCCAGAAGAAGGCCACAACATGAGGGCCGAAACATCGGTTTTAGACATGATGACACGGCGCCACCCGGACAGTCAAGGTTATTATTAATGATATTTCATGTTAGAAAATTCCATTCTTGCGTCACTTGACGGCATTTATTTTTCGGAGGTAAATCTGAAATAGTCAACAGAAACTGCATTATACAAGCTTCATTTCTGTGTAATTAAATTTTGATTAACTTGAAAATCGTCTGAGTTATAGTTATTTGAAAAACGTCCGTTTCCTCTGCCGCACCTTGTATAAGTTCAGTTTTTATAAACATTTGCTTGGATGGTAGCACTGCAGAAAATAAAAACAGTTGATAACACACCTCAATAACAGATAGGAAGCGTGTCTTACGCCTGCATGGAACTAGGCACTTCAAATTAAAACGGCTGTTTACAATAAATTAAAATCGAAATGAAGGATGAACATTTTACGGAGGTTCTGAAATGAGAACAGTTATTATTGTCTGAAAAGTAATGGTCTGTACCTCCACCGGAGGTTTTCTTGGAAATGTAGTAGAGTTTAAAATGCGCAAGTTCAAAGTTCCTTAAAATTAGGAGTAGTAGTTACGCTGCAAGTCTATTTTATTTTCTGTGGATGTTACTTACTTATAAAGCATGGGCGCCCATACCCGGGGGCAAGGGGGGGCCACGGCCCCCCTCTAGCTCTCAGGGAAAGGAAAAAAAATGTATATTAATAATTATAGTCAGGTGTTTTTCTTTTAAGACAATTATTTAAAAGTCAGAAATAAAATTTGCAGAAGTTTCACCAAATCGACAACATTGAAGAAGAATCCACAGTGGATTAGGAAAGGGGGGTCCAGGGGGTACGGACTCCTAAAAATCAAAACCCAAAGTTCTATTTTTGTATTTTAAAAATATTAAATTAGACAAGTTTTGGTGGTGTGTCAATTATGATATAGCAGTTATTTTGTTTTCATAACATATTGAGTAGGCTTTTATTTCTATTGTTCCATGTGTTATTTAACTTTTCTTATAAATAGTAATGAGTATTATAACTTAGGAAACGGTTTTTTGTTTAAGTTCGCATATCTTAGAATATAGTGAACAAATTTGCTAACTAGTTTTTCAGTGCTAAAATAGCGTAAAATGTGATTTTCATTAGTTCAATATTTAAAAATGTTCCAGGGGTTAACCCCTGATTTCGGTAATGATTTCTTGTTTACGTTGGCATGTCTCAGAGTATGGTAAACAAACTTGCTAACTAGTTTTTCAGTGCGAAAATAGCGAAAAATGTGATTTTCACTAGTTCGATATTTAAACATTTTCCGAGGTTGGACCCCTGACCCCCCTTTCTTGGCCTAACCCCCCCCCCATCACTTTTGACCCTCCCCGAAGTTATTTTCTGACTTTCTCATTTTTGCACTTATTTTATTAACAGAATGTTACAAAGTGACCCAAAAAGCTAAAGCGACAAAAAATGAATTAATAAAAAAAATTGGCCCCTCCCTAGAAAATATCGTATGGGCGCCCTTGTTATAAAGTTATACTAGACAAGCACTGAAACAGAAATAATAATGAAATTCTCTAAATACAGTGAACGCCACTTAATGCAATCGCGGATAATGTTATCACTTTTATGAAGTGTTGTACGGATTAATACTAAAACATTGAAAAAATGCTGTTTTTTGTGATTATGTTATCTAGACCTGGGATTTTAAGGCAAATGCCTATTTTGTTCCTTATGAAATAACATGAAAATTTTTACACATGTTGACGATTCATGACAAATCACTTACATTTATGGAGTTTTATATTGCCCTAAAATGCCTATTCGGACCTTTAAAGCCTATTTTTACTATTTGGTGCCTAAAATGCCTATTTTGTACATTTAAAATAAAATTCAACTTCTATAGTTTTTGCAATCATATAATGGGCATTCCGTGAATGAAGAGCAGAACAGCAGAGTGGTTTTTCACAGAAATTTGATTTTCACAAACAATTATTGTCGCTAAAATGAATTCTGACTGACGGCGGAAGGGGAAAAATCAGCTCAAAAGGAGCAGGCAGTAACAAGGGAGTCAAATCGCTAGTGAAAGAACATCTGTTTAAGTGAATATACTTCGTGATGCCTAATTTTGATGTTTCTTACAGGAGGGGAAAAAAAAGATCACATTACAGTTTACCGGTAAGTGTATATTGTAATATTTTAAAGTCTATTTTATGTTTATTTCCACATTTTTAAAGCATATTTTAAGTGCCTATTTACTTTTTTAAAAGCCTATTTACTTTTTTAAAAGCCTATTTACTTGTTTTAAAAGCCTATTTTAGGTGCCTAAAACTAATTTTTTTAGAGCCTAAAATCCCAGGTCTATCACATTTTCATTTTTGCGGCTTTATTTCCAAGTACGTCATTCAAAATTTTGTTTATAAGGGTTTCATTTCTAACTTAACTGTATTGTATTGTATTGGAGGTAGCAATACTATAACCAGCTCACGTGATCACCAGTTCGAGGGGGTGGCATTACCTAACTTTCTCTTTTAAGCAATAAAACATGTTTCACCCCTCAGTTAAGCTGGAGCATTTGAATTATGGAGATAACAATGTTGGCATGCAGTGATTGCTAGAGTAAAATGAAAAGACTTTGAACAGATAGGCGTTAGAATTTTTGCTATGCGGTGTTCACTACAGATCAGTATAGACTTCCAAAAACACTCGTAACTCGTAACTGAGTATGGAGTATTGGTTAATGGACCCCTAAAGGAAAGTAAAAACAATTAAAAACTTTGTTACTGGTTGAAAAAATAGTTGCTTGCAGTCTATTGCTGTATTATCCTATGAGTGGTTCAATGATTCACAGTTACGTATTATTTTATGAGTAAATAGCTATTAATTCTGTTTTGTAGTGTATTACCTTATATATGACTAGCTTAAAAGACCCGGCGTCGGACGGGTTTTGTATTTTGTAATTGGAAATTAGCTTATGAAGGATTTTCAATTTTAAATTCTAGGTCCTTATATAGGCATTTATAATTTGAAATAGGAAGAACGACTTATTACACTCAAACTATTCCCTCAGAAAACGCTTGATATAGTTTTTTATGGCTCATAGAGGATCTAGAATGTTGCATCCCATCGCTTGTACAGTGCACAGCAAGCCTGGTAGAGGTTTAAATAAGAAGAAACAGAAATTCCTGTAACATAAAATTGTAATATCGAGGTGGGAAATTTCCCACTCTTATGTTACCATAAAGTCGTTTTGGGGATGAAATTAAACAGAAAGCATTATCACTTTCATACTTTTCTCTCCAAAAACCTGCGATATAATATAATAATATACACATTACCATACCTCGTTTTGTTTTCTCTATGTCCAGGGTAGAGAAAGTTATGTGATTCCATTATTTTAGTGGATTTCATTCTGTAATATTTATTTATAACATGAATTATTTTGATAACTTCTCTTATTTGTCAAAACTGCATTTCATTTGTTTTTTCCAAGCCCATCTGATACCATTTGGCAACAATATATTCTGTGATTTGGAATTGATAATTCTATGTAAAAAGGGATTAAGTATTTTCAAAAACATTTAATTTTTGGCATTTAGAATCAGAATTTTTCAAAATCCTTTCTTAGTGAGCACCTACATTATAAAACGAAGGTACTGTCAAAATTCCAAGTCTCTACCTGTTATAGTTTAGGCTGTACGTTGATTCCTGTCATTCAGTCAATCAGTCAGTCAGTCAGGACAAAGCCTTTTATATATATAGAGATAAATAATTTTCATTTAATTTCTTCGGCTACTGTTATCAATTGGTAAATATTATCAGATTACCTGTATCCCAAAGTGATCACAAAGCGTGCACTGTATATTTTTAAAAACCATAAAAATAATGAAAAACCTGAAACTCCTATTGAAAATTACGAAAAATGGTAAATAATGCAAGGCAAATGCCCTTATTCAATCAATTCATGATACACAGTTATGTATGTTGAAGCCATCTTTCATGCTTCTTATAAAAAAAGATGTAAAATCAAATGCCTTGCCCTAATTATCGGTATTCCTATTAATTAACAGGGCTGGCTCTAGGTATTTTGGCATCCCATGTAAGAAATTATTTTGGGCCCCCAATAAATTGCTACCACAATCATTCCATATTTAACCATTGATTAAATATGGAATTTCATGTTTTCTAGCCTGGTATTGATAAATGGTTAAATAAAAGTGATTTGAATTGGCATAATTTGAGAAAGCCTTGTATTTATGAAGACATAACACATCTACATAATATGGTGCTTAAATACAAAATACACTTAATTCAAAAGTTATAGCTAGGGCCCAGATTTTTAGGTTTTTATAGTCTATATTAGTAATTTTAAACATATTCAAATTGTTTTATTTTAGTTTATTTCTTACTATTTTTAAAACCTTTTTTTAATGATAATTCTTTCACACTGACAGTGTGTATTCTAATTTCACATTAAGTTCAAAGGAGATGTAAACAAACTCTAAAAAATATTCATCAAAAAGAATCAAGAAAATCTTTTAAACTTTGACACTTCAGTTGGCATACAAGGAACCTTGATCGACAAGTTCATTCATCCGCCACCAGAGGGCCAGTCGGAATCAGCTGATGATGGCGGGAATACCCGTTGAAATGATCATCCTGGGTAAATATACCTTTTAAGTGAAGTTTAGTGTGTATATTTCCGATCTCAATCTTGCTACAGATTTCAACACTTCACTGTAAATTTCCATCTAATATTCATATTGAAACTCTAATGTATCACTCCACCAAACATGTGACAATACCACGTGAAGATTTACCCACCGTGAAAAGAAATGTTTTCAAATGGAGTGAGAATTTGGTATATTCTAGTGTTCTCAAAAGTAGGGGAGACCAGGGACACTTGATACAGTTTTCAAAAAAAGATTTTTCTATTTTTTTTCTATTTTCTCTTAAAACTTCCAACCATGTTTGTTTGATAAAAGAACATCTCCTCTAACATGTACAAATGTTTTAGATCTAAAAAATTATTCTTTCAATTTTAAATTTTGATACAATATACAAATGAGTATGCTAATTAACAGTTTATCAATGCCTCCTGCTATCGATAGTTTGGACACCATTTACAGCATCCCTGAAGAGTGGATTAAGAGATTTGGAAGAACATCAGGTTTTCAAGTCAATGTCCCGGACGATCCAGAAGGCGGTGGAACCGGTGATTCGACTTTGTAAACGCGAGTCGTAGCCAAGGAAACTCCGCGAGTTTGTTTGTTCGTCAGTTGGAACTTTCTTTCCTTATATTTTAGATGTACCTGATGAAGGCCTAGTGGTTTGGGCTGAAACGTCATAATATTAATGAAAAAAGATATCCATTGTGAATTTAATATTGTTTTGTGTTTAAGTTTTATTGTGTATACAATGGAAAAAGGACTACCTACAGTTTTGTGTTCAAATTTATAAGAATTTAACATTACTTTTATTTACATGTTCAAATATCAGCGCACCCTGGATAAAATAAAATTCTAGGCTATAATTAGGCCAATCTTTTCATAGGTAATCCCACAAGAGTTGACGAGTGACTATTAATCACTGCACACTGATACTCGCATCTCCAGTAACGAGCAGCTGGTTTTACCGAGATAAAATCCCATCCTCACGATTTCTACAAGTATACTGTAAGATAAACGGCCATGATTGGTCTATATCCGAGGAATTGCTAAACATTATTGGTCAATATCAAACACGGGGCACATGAGTGGGATAGTTATACTAATCATGTTAGGTTTGATCTTACTGAAGAAAGTGTCCAAATTTGTCTTTCCAAATACAACATGTAATTCTATAATTTTTGTATTGAAACATGGGTGGAGACAGTTTCTTTTCAGTTTGTTCGTAATGAACGGTGTTGATATTTTCACAATCTGGCCATTTAAACTTGCTGCCTTCAATACGACTAAGCGAACTTAACACTCTAATCATCAATGTTTGATTTCAGTTACTGTCACGAACCAACGGACAATTGTATTTGATCTGTTGGGTAATGCCCTGTCACTTGCTCCCTTAAATTTGAGGTAACTGTAGCTATTGCATGCGTAGTGAAACTGCAGCAGCCAAAAAAATTTTGAATATTAGTTAAAAAGCTTTATTAAATTCAAACCTAGGACTATTACAGCAGGTTAAGGGATCATTCTATAAATTAGGACAAAAGAAACGGTATTTGTCATTTAAATAAAGATAAATATTTAGAGAAATGCATATTTAAAAAAGAATTTTGAATAAGACATGGTATATCAAGTCTTCCCGTGTGCCCATTTTTCATTAAAAATTTTATAAATCCATTGGACTTAACCTGAGAGCTGAAATTTGTGGAGTATGTATGCATTTCATGTGTATCTTCAGATATAACATGTTAATTCAGCCAAGAAATATAAATCAGGCAAGTGAGACACATTTTTATAAAAGAAAAAATTAGGCCTATGTAATAAACAAAAATAGGGAACTCCTTCAGAATAGCGTAGCCAGCCATGCTCTGCCATTAGCGACCGTGCCCCTCCGAGCCGAGGGGAAGAAAAGAGAAACGATCAGTACAAGGATAAAATTTCCCGTTGCAGAAAATATTCAATGTGAGACATAATAAACCCCGTGCTATTCAGTATATTGCTCCTAAACTAATACAAATGTTCCTAACCTAACATAACCTGTCACTGACCTAGAATTTGGCTGTCACTATTTCTAGAAGCCTTATTACCTTCCCACGCCTTTCGTAAAACATTGTTACATGGCATGAACCCCACGCTATGCAGAATACTGCTGCTAAACTAACACGACTGTTCCTAACCTAACATAACCTGTCACGGACCTAGAATTCTTAATGCAGAAGCTTTAACCCTTCCACATCTTTCATAAAACATCGCTACAACAGTCGTTTATCTGCCAAATTCAATCAGCATGTAATCATGTTCGTAATATCGGCGACATTGTAGACTTGGTCCCACTCGGTACGGCCCGGTTGTGATTGTATTCTCAAGTTTAGCGAAAAATAGTTTTTACAATTTGCTAGAATGTCCCAACCGTAATTATGAAATGGCTGTTCTAAAGAAAGTGGATATTTCACTAATGATATTCCTCTACCAGGTCAGTGGAGTACAAAATGACAAAATTCAATGCTATTATTTTCTCTTATGGGACAAATGTAGGCTATAACATTGGACTATACAAGTGTCATGACAATGTAAGCGATAATTAGCCTATGTTAAAATATCACAGATTGCCAGCAAGGAACAAAATAGTTTAATACCTAAGAATTCAGGCTCTAGTTTATAACCAGTTATAACAAGAAACTACATCATAGATAAGTTTTTCCTGTTCTAGCCCTGTTAATTACTTGAGTTGGAAAAGTATAGAAGCCTTACTTACTTATCCATCATAACAGCAGTTTCAGGCATTTCCAGCAGGTGTTTTGTAGGTTAGGGTGTGTCACTCCTCTGTAGTATTCTCCTCACAGTTCATCTGGAATCCATGTTTTGTAGGTTATCTGGAATACAAACAAATTCATTATGTCTATTAGTCTATTATCTTGGCCCTATTTCATAAAACTCTACAGGTGTGACAAATACGACAATTGTGTCAAGTCTGACAAATTTGTCAATATGTCATGACAATTGTATTTTTCATAAATAATACAACTTTTCGTTACATTACAAGCAAATTAATGTAAATTGTCAGACTAAAAGAAAACATTTCATAAACGCGACAATTTTTTGTCAAACCTAAAGATTGCTTTAGTACACTGTAGATGGCTCTCAGATACGTGTCTCAACATCGAATATGATACTTAAGCAATCGATTATTACTATCGAAAATAATTGAATTATATTTCTCTTTTAATACAAAGGTTATCCATTGCCTGGGTGGACTCATGTCTATTTCTTCACCACTTTTACTACTACCAATATCACTACTAACTTACTAGTGTTCATTATTAACAAGACAATTTAGCAAGTTTATTAACAAAGTATAAATCATAAGAAAGTTTGCCAAGTTATGCCACACATTTACATAACCTACTCTGTTGGCCTACATATGAAAGATTGCCTGTCACTTCTGTAATGACAATTCTACATTTTTTTGTAAATTTGTAAATATGTCAGCAAAAATTAATGTTTCATAAATGGTAGGTATCTTAAGATTTGACATATTTGTCAGACTTTTACCTGTAAACTCAAAAGTTTTGAGAAACAACAATATGTAAAATTGTCATACATAGCCTATCTACAAAATTGTCATGACATTTATGTAAAGTTGTCAGCTTTTATGAAAAACACAATTGTCAAAATGTAAACCTGTAAGACAATTTTATGTCACCTGTCACCTGTAAAATTGTAACTTTTATGAAATAGGGCCCTTCTTGTAAAAATATTAAAACTCTTAACTATTACATTAACAGCGAATCTAGTATTTCTGACAAGGCTAAAGCTTTTGCATATGTGGTGCATACAATAGATTTTAGTAAAAGTTCTCTAATTTTACAACGAACAAAGTTTTTAATTCATTTTCAATGATTCTACAAAAAGAAAGCAAAGATAATGGAGGTTATATCAGTAGTACGTGTTTATAAACTTTGCTTGCTGTGGATTGACTCCGTTCCTTAAAAAAAACTTTTAAATACCGGTACATTAAACTAAATAGGCCTACATTTACTTCAATTGAAATTACAAGTCATGAAATGCAACATTAGTTCTGCCTGCACGCCATTTCTTGGGCGCTGGTTTTACGGGGAAGTGAGGGTCGGGGGAACAAAACATAGCTAGTCCGCCAGTCTTTCTGCAGTGTTGTCAACCAAAGAAATCACGTTTCAGCAGAATCGCACGTATGGTATTTTTTGTAGACATTTAACATACGATTTTAACGCAGTCCAATAATATAACGTGGTGACGGTATTGCGTAACAATTAATTACATGTCATAAGGGTTTGGTTATCAAATAAATCATCAAATAAAAATATTATACATAATATAGGCTCAATATTTTTTACACTGGATGACTAATTTTAAGATAAAGAGTCTTAGCAGAACATGCTTCACCATTTCCTGTTGTTAAACGTAAGAGAGGTAAGGCATGTAAAAGTGGAGAAAACTATAGACCTAATTTTAAACGTATTTAATACGTTTTGTGAAAAGTTCGCTCAACTTTCAGTCCATGAAATTGACATCAGAGTTCACAGGATCATCAGAAATTAGCACATACGGAATTCTTAAAGAGGTGAGGAAAGTGTTGGATGTACAATGACGTGTTTGTGAAATCAGCAATTCGAAAAATTGTATTTTTATCCCCATAACTCCATGCGTCAGAAAGATACGAATGAAAGCTTAGTGTTGAAGCCACTAGATGTCAGGGTGTATAGCGTAGTACTTCGTGTTTCAATGTTGTCAGCTCTACCTACGAAGTTGAACAAAACCTACCGAATAAGGACGAGGGAGCTAAGTGCCCAAGAAATCGCATGCGGGTAGTATGTGTGTCCTTTATACACTAAAAAAGTACTGGACCGATTTATGTTTTTTACATAATGATCCATGTTGTCTTGAAAAGGTTTAAAGCTCATTAAAAGCAAAAAGAAACACGTTCACAATGGATCTGAAACTTAAAAGTCTACACAATGTTTCGACCCTCCTTTGAGTCTTCCTCAGGTGAATACAAATGAACTTTAGACAATGGAAAAAGGACTAGTAATGAATAAGGTTGAAAGCTATTGAAATCCTCGATGTGACCAGTAGAAAGAAAGTTAGGGGCTTAAATACTTTATTTTGGCCACTCAAATGTAATTCAGTTCTCATGACAACAATATAGTGTGCAATGTTCATGTAGGGCTTTGGCAGTTGCATATTACTGGGCTATGACAAATAATTATATAATTAGAGAGGCTATCAAAATACAGTAAAACCTTTTTACACTTTTAAGGGACTGATGCAAAAAAGTGGTAATGGCAGAAGTGTAAAAACTGTAGTGCTATATTTTCCAAAATTTAATACATGAAAATTAATATAGGTACATATGTACGCTTACATTACGCCACCCAACCCACCCTAAATGGTGCAGTTTCTTTTATATCATGATCTAGCGAATTCTTCTGTCCTCATATTATGAAGAAACACGTGATTAAACATTGAAGGTGTGACATCATACCACTAGACATGCGGTGACAGGCTGACAAACCTCACGGGAGATGAGGTGGGTACAAGTCACTTGCGACGATATTTTTCTCTTATTGAATCTCATATTAGCTATGAAATTGAACTGTGGGGTACTACGTCTATCGAAAACTTTTCCAAAATTTTGTCCTTCAGAAAAATGCAATTAGACACATTGCAAAACTCAAATTCACAGAATCATGCAGACAGGCCTTCAGCGAACTGCAAATAATGACCTTAACTAGTTTGTACATCTTTAAAACCATTAGGCCTACTCACACTAAGAAACACAGCCAAACATAATTATTGGGCTCACAAGAAATAAGGACAATTTTGCAGTAACTAGCCATAGACTGAAACTATATGAAAAAATACCTAGGTACCAAGGTGGCAAGCTTTTCAACTTGTTGCCGCATGAACTAAAAGACCATGTTAACCAAAAATGCTTCAAAGCAATGCTTGCTAAATATCTAACTACTAAAGCTTTCTACACCATTAAACGATTCACAGAAGACAATAAATGTTTGTGATTGCTGTACAAGCCATACTCAGTCTCATTTTCTTTTTTTAGTAATAGTGTAGATGTAGATGTAGATGTCTCGTCCTGTAGATCCTGTGTTGAGCGGGGCTCAAGGATATAGAACACGTCAGATCAAAAAATACATGCATGTTATAACAATAATATAGGCCTACAGAAGCTGCAAGCTGCCAAATTTATCCAAGCTGGAAATATTCCTCCAAATTGTAGAAGGTGTGAGTTATTAAAAATTCCTTGACAGCTGTTTTGAAAGGTTTGCTCTTTCTTTGAATACATAATAATTTAATGTTGTTTGGAAGCTTGTTATATATCTGTACTGCAGAATAATAAGCACCTTTCTGAAAGAGTTTTAATGAGTTATTTGGTCTGTGTAGATCATCCATGTTTCTGGTAGTACGTCCATGTACACTAAAATTAGTTTGAAATTTATCAATATTATTCACTACATAACACATAACAGAGTATATATACTCCCCTGTAAGAGTGAGGACTTTTAATTTTTCAAATAGCGGTTTACAAGATTCCCTTTTTTTCTTTCCACATATTATTCTTATTGCCCGCTTTTGTAATCTAAATATTTTCTCCCTATGGGAAGAGTTGCCCCAGAATATGATCCCGTACCTCATTACCGAGTGAAAATATGCAAAATATACCATAAGTAATGCATCCTGTTTTAATATATTATTCAAAATTCTTAAAGCAAAGCACGCTGAACTCAGTTTTGGACTTATCATTTCTATGTGTGTCTTCCAATCAAGATTTTGGTCAATTTGCAGTCCTAAAAATTTTACATTGCTAATTTCCTGTATGATTTGTGTTCCATAATTAATTTCAAGATTTGAGATACATCTGTTGTTTGTCCTAAATTGTATAAAATGGGTCTTATCAATATTAAGTGTCATTTTATTAGCTAGAAACCATGTGTTTAACTCGTGAAAAGCCTTTGTAGCTATTCTTGATAAATGTTCTTGTGATATTCCTGTTACAAGTACACTAAGTTAGTATCATCTGCGAAGAGCAATACCTTTGATTCGTCACTTAAGTTATAGGGCAAGTCATTAATGAAAATTAAAAAGAGCAAAGGTCCTAATATTGATCCCTGAGGTACCCCATTCTTAACAACCCCTAAGTTAGATTCATTTCCATTTATTATTACCTTTTGAGTTCTATCAGAAAGATATGATTTGAACCACTTAAGTGTTAAATTATCAAACCCATAATGATCCAATTTTTGATGTAATATTTCATGATTTATACAGTCAAATGCTTTAGCTAAATCGCAGAAAATTCCCAGAGCATATTTCTTTTTATCTAACGCTTCCAGTATTTCTGTAGTAAGTTGAAATGTAGCATTCTCAGTGGACATGCCACTTCTAAATCCAAACTGAGATGAAGTAAGAATGTCATTCAAATTAAGATAGTGTATTATGCGGTTGTACATGACTTTTTCAAAAACTTTTGAAAATGAGGTTAAGAGCGATATAGGTCTGTAATTTGATGGTAGAATTTTGTCACCTTTTTTAAAGAGGGGCTTAACAATAGCATGCTTCAGTCTTTCTGGAAATATTCCATTTTCTAATGAACAATTGCATATGTGACTAAGAGGTTTACTGAGTTCTGATGAGCAGCTTTTTAATAACTTATTACTTATCTCATCCCATCCAGACGAACTTTTACTTTTGAGAGACTTGATTATATTTTCAATTTCTATGTGGGAAGTCAGGTTCAATTGAAATCTATGGTTCCAAACTGTAGATTTTGTTAGTAGGTCTACTGCCTTAATGCTAATATTATTTATAGGAATACATTTCTCTGCAATATTTATAAAGTGACTATTAAAAGCACTTGTAATGTCAGAAGGCATATAATAATTTAGTTAATGATGCAAAGAGGGCCCATAATTCAATGAGAATAGAGTCAGCCAACAATAAATGTAAAGAGGCCTGGCGAATAATTAACTCTGTACATGGACAGAAACAAAATGACCCCTGTTTAATTACTGCTGATGACATGAATAAATTTTTTGTGGACTCAGTAAGAGAGGTACATGATAATATCATAGCGCATAATGTTACGGCAATGGATTTTATATATCAGAATAGCAGTTTTAATAACGACCAAGATAGACCTGTATTTGCTCTTCGGGGGGTTAACCATCGGGAAGTTCGAGATATTGTAGTTAGGTCTAAAGCCTCTGCAAGTTACGATATTTATGGCTTTTCTAGTAACATACTGAAACAAATTATAAACTGTATTATATACCGGTACCCACTTACATATTGCCTGAATAGATGTATAACTGATGGTGTATTTCCTGATGTATTAAAGATTTCAAGAGTTGTGCCTGTTTATAAAAACGGGGTCAAAAATACACCATCGAGTTATCGTCCAATTTCACTGGTCCCTTGCTTCTCAAAAATCTTTGAAACCATATTGCATAAACAACTATATGAACATCTTGTTCAATTTAATTTAATCTGTAATACTCAGTTTGGTTTTATAAAAGGAAGGTCTACTATAGGAGCTTTGGATGCTCTAGTTAAAAACATTTTAAAATCCTTCGAAAATAAAGCTTTCGCACATGCAACATTTTTTTATCTAAGTAAAGCATTTGATTGTGTGGAGCATGCAATTCTATTAGATAAATTAAAGGTTTATGGTGTAAGTGGGAAAGCTTTAAAACTATTTGAAAGCTATTTGGTAGGAAGAAGGCAGATGGTTTGGACAGGTAATGAGAGATCGAGTTTGACAAGTGTACAATACGGTGTCTTAGATTGTCAATCGGTGCTATATGCGGACGACACAACTTTTTTTCATGATTGTTCCGATCTACACACACTAAAAGCATTACATGAAACCACAATGGAGCAAGCATCACTATGGTTTAGGGCAAATGGTTTCTTACTAAACAAAAACAAGACTCAAACTATGTATTTTAGCTTAAGAGATTGTAATACCGATGGTGATACACGAAGTGTTAAGTTTTTGGGTATATATGTCGATAAGTACCTGTCTTGGGAAGCTCACATTAACTATGTTACTGGAAAACTCTCAAGAGTAATTTATTTACTAAAACAACTTCAATATCATGTCCCTGATAGCAGTGTGATGTCAGCTTACTTTGCGTTTTTCCATAGTATCATTGCCTATGGTATCTTATTGTGGGGTAATAGTAAACATGTTGGAAAAATCCTGTTGTTGCAAAAAAAGGTGATTAGAATAATAACTCGCTCTCATAAAACTGAGCATTGTAAACCATTGTTTATTAATCTCCAAATAATGACAGTTGTTAATCTTTATATCTTTACAGTTTTATTACATGTAAAGAAAAACCATACAAACTTAAAATTAGGACAAGACACTCACACCTATAACACAAGGAATTGTAATAAAATAGATGTACCCTTCCTAAGACTAAGCAAATCTATAGATAGCTATGAAATAATTGGTATGAAGCTTTATAATAAGCTACATCCTGAGATAACAAGAGAACCATATATGAAGTTTAAGACGTTAATTTATAATTGGTTAAACTTAAACCCTTTTTATAGTATAAATGAGTTCTTTGAAAGGTGAGCGTCTGAAGTTGCATTTTAAATGAATTATTTATGTAGGTAAGTTTATTGACTATGCATATGGTATTTTAGTGTTATGTGTATTTATAATGTTGTATTGCTCTTTCTGACACTAGGCTACATAATATGCATTATGACCTAGTTTTATATAAAACTTTTACTTTTTGTTTTTAAGTTAGTTGGCTAAGACTGTGATTGAATAAGTTAGTTGGTTGAAACAGAATGTAACTAAATGAATGATGTTGACTATGTCCATAGTTCTACTGAACTTGATGACAATAAAATTTGATTGTTTGATTGATTGATTGATAAATTATCTAGTTTTATGTCTTGGTATATTAATTATGTACAATCATTGTTTCCCTTTGTTCTCCCTGTTTCGTTTTTTATTATATTCCATACAGTCTTAACTTTATTATTTGATTTATTAATTACTTGTGAAAAATGCCTACTTTTTGCTTCTTTGATTACTTTCTTCAGTATGTTGCAATACTTTTTATAGTATTCCTTATGAGTTTGGTTGTTACTGGTTCTATATTTTAGGTAGAGATCTCTTTTGTTTGCACATGATATTTTAATACCAGCAGTTAACCATGTGTTATTCCTTGAATTAGGTAAATTAGCAGTTTTCTTTTTTGGAAAATTTGCCTCAAAATGTCGTGACACTATGTTTAGGAATTCACTTAATTTACTATCTACTTTGTCATAGGATAACATAGATTCCCAGTTTTCATTCGCAAGATCTTGTTTGAAATTTAAAATTGAATCGTCATTCATTACTCTAGTCATATTACTATGAGCATGTTTACTGTTCGAATTTACTTTAATATTGTTCAGCACTAACATTTGTGCATCATGATCTGATAATCCATTTAATATTGGAAGTACTTTAAAATTAAAATGTTTTTCTATATCTATGAATATATTAGGGGCCTATATTGTTATTTCTGCATAACGAACTAGGTATCTTCTGACTGATTGTATGAGGTATGATATGTGCTTAATGGATATAAGCTGTCATGGTAAAGTATGTTGGGTATGTCCTGTGTGTATGTAAGATGTAGGATTTGTTTAACTATGTTATACAGTCGAATTTGGTTAATTCGACGTTGGATAAGGATAATTCAAATAAATAGGCTACTCATTCCCCTTGAAATTCCTATATAAATTTATGTTAAAAAATTGCAATTAATTCAAATTTTTTAAGCTTAATTTGGATAAATCGAAGCCAAAATTTGTCCTATGTTAATGTTGTGAAGTGATATTATAGTAGGTCTGTCTTAAGATGGCACAGTTCAGAATAAAGAGACAGAAAATGTTTGGCAGAAGTCAGGTATTGGAAAGAAAGAGATAGAAACAGATACTACTGTAAAAGGTTACTCGCTCCAAAAATGTGCTGCTGCCACTATGGCGAGGGTGGAAGGGGCGAAACACCATCCGTGTAACTACAAGAAGCAGTGGTGGTCAGTGAAGTTGAGGAGTCTAGATTATTTTCATCTTCTGATCCTACGTCACTTTCATCAGAATCTGAATCGTCTAAATTTATAACGAATTTGTCCAACACCTCGTCCACAAGACCGTCTTTGACCCAATAAAATTCCTCAATTGTTTTTACATGATCACACGCATTTTTCCACTGCACTGAATTAACTTTTTCCACTGCGTCCCTGAACAGTTTTTCTAGGTCACTAATTCTAAAATTAATATTAGTTTTTGCCACGTGACCCTTAACCTGTGCCCATATTAGTTCAATAGGGTTTAAGTCACAATGGTATGGCGGTAGACGTACAACAGGGAAATTTCCCCCCCCCCCAAAAAAAAAATTTGTAATATTAAGCAAAAATTATTCAAAATTGATTAGAACATAACCCAAATACTTAAATTAAAGCAACGACATTCATTATTTTGAAATATTTTTGTAAGAAAATGCTGAAATGTTCATTTTGTTTTCAATTGTGTACTGGGAATAATTGATTTTTATGAGTAAAAACTTCCCTCTCTACTTTGGTCCCCCCCCCAAAATGTCTCGCTGGATCCGCCCCTGTACAGTACTGGTTTTGTTGACATGGGATCAAAATTGATATCTCGTTCACTTAACCATTTTTGCATGTCTGCCTTTAACGTGGAGGATGTTGGAGGTTTGTTTAGTTCTTTCGAATGGTAGCTAGCGTTATCCATTACTATTACAGAATTTGGAGGAATATTAGGAATTAAATTTTGAACAAACCAGTTCTTAAAAACGGTTGCATCCATCTCTTCATGGAAATCCTTGGTGGATTTAGACTTGAAACATAATAGAGCATTGGGGATAAAACCAGATTCAGATCCCGCATGCACCACTATAAATCTTTGTCCTTTTCCTAAGGGCACTCGCAGAGGTGGTTTAAGTTCGCCATCAGGGTTTTCACTAGGGCTGTGCCGATTAATCGATTAATTGAGCTGATTAATCGATTAAATATTTAATCGTCGATCAATTACATTTTCCGATTAATCGGTTTAGTCGAATTCTGAAAAACGTGTTTCGAGAAATGGGTCAAATGACCAAACTCTTGTCTCAGTGCCGAGTGAGAGAGTTTTTAGTGCTACCGGTATTATTGTAAACAAGCTAAGATCGTCTCTTGAACATTCAAATATCAACAAACTCGTATGTCTCAAGTCTTGACTGAAAAAGTAACCGGAAATGTAAGTTTTGTATATATTCTTTCACTAGTTAACTAATAATGGTATTCGTTAATTCAGGATTTCTTCTGATTATCTGTAGTGTAGTAGTTATTAAACGTGTAAAACAATATTAAATGTACACTTTGGTTTCGTCTAAAATACCGACCTATTTGTCGATTAATCAGTCGATTAATCGATTAAAGTCAAGCGTTAACTCGATTAGAAATTTTAATCGATTTTCAGCCCTAGTTTTCACACATCCAAACCTTGCCTTTGGTGTGGTTTATATTAACCTACGTTTCGTCTAAATAAATAATCGGACGGTTAGAATTGCGTAAGACTTTCAGTTCCCGTAAGTATTTGAACCGTTTGACAACGACATCAGATCTTTCCATTAACATTTTTTGTCCCTGGCTATTTCTTACATATCGGAATTTTAATTGTTCTAATATCTTATGCAGCGCCCATTTACTTCCATTAAACAGATTTCCTTGTGTTAGTGCTACGCGTATTTTTTCCAATGCCGGTAGAAAGCGTGATAAGTTTTAATCATATATCGCACGGCGTATGGCAGCAGCATTGAATGGATCAATTGTAGACTTCACAGGAGTCCTATCAGGTCGCTTTTTTCCAGGTGTGCGTAGAACATTTCCATTTTCCACCGATTTTATTTTCTCGTCTAATATTCGGTACACTGTTCTCCAAGAAACACCAGTAGCAGCAGAAGTTCTGTCAATATCATTTGTCACTGATATGGTCGGCCTTCCGTTTTTAAGAGCGTCCAACTCTTCTTCAAAGAATTTATGTATATTGCATACATCTGATTGTAAGGGTTTTCCTCGTTTACCAACACCAAACACGATTAGGCTATTACGAATGTCAATTAAATAAAAAACGCAATAAAAGCTAAATCGAATAAAGATGAATATTATAATACATTTTGGAAATCTAATATATAAAATCGAAAGTGTGTATGTTTATGTTTGTTCCCTATACAAATCTACATTTCTTTACCAAATTACACGAAATTTTGCACACATACCCAGTTAAGCCCGGGAAGTAACGCGGTCAACATTAAAATTGAAGAAAATCACTCCTTCCCTTGAAAATTATATAATTTGTGAGAATATTATACTAAAAAAATGAAATCCCATTCAGTTGTCAAGACAAAAGTTTATTGTTTACACAGTTCATATGGGGCTTTGGACACTACATAATATTGGACTTTAACGAATTTTGATGCTATCGATGTAATACATTTGTAAAAATAATTCTTGAAGTATAAAATCCACGAAAATAAAGCACATTGTGATGCAGTCACATAACTTTCTCTACCCAGGACATAAGAAATATTTTCTCACTTCACATTTTGATGTAGAATAAGAGGTCGTATTGCAGGGACAACTTAAGTGTGTGAGTATGCTATATCAGAAGTCATAGGCCCTAAGCATGGGATGGAACATTTTGAGTCCTATGCTCGCAGTATATTATGTCCCGGGTTTTAGGGGAGGAAAGTATGAAAGTTTCTCATTTCTCTTTTATTTCAGCCCCGAAACGATTGTATGGTAACATGAGAATGAGAAGTAAAATTTTCCGTCAAGTCAGTACAATCTTTTGTAATTTATGTTTCTTCTTATTTCAACCCCTCCCAAGCATGATGTGTAGAAGCAACGGAATGCAGCATTCGACATCCTCTATGAACCATAAAAAGCTATATCTAGCATTTTCTGATGGAATAGTTTTAGTGTGATAAATCTTTTTCTTCATTTCAAGTTCTACATACATATTATATAAGGACCTAGAGTTTCAAAATCGAAAGTTCTCCAAGGGTTAATTTCAAATTAAAAAATACAAAGCCCGGGCGACGCCGGGCCTTTTCAGCTAGTATAAAATAAATAAATATTTAGTACAACACTCTTCACAATAACAAGCCGCCACGTCTGCTTTTAAAACGACAACTGAATGACATCTGGAAATACTTGGACTACAAATTTCTGTATTACCCCACAACTTTCTCTACCACTCTGCCAGTGGGGGGTAGTGGAGTGAGTAACTTTCAGCTACCTGCTGTATTCTGTGCCAACTTAAAACAGCCCTACTATAATAGTATAAGGATTCCAATGAGTTTATTTTTTACATTTTTACGGCACAGTCACATTTTGGTTAATTCGAAATTTGGATAGTTCGATTTTTTTTCTAATCCTCTTGGAGTTCGAAATACTAAGAGTCCACTGTATTTCATTCTGTTTCGAATGCTTCATATGTACCTTATGTATGTAACCAACGGCAAAAACAAAAAATAAGGTGCATCGTCGCATGAGATATATCCCGCCCTGACCAACTCTCAGTGAAGCACTTTATTTATACCACGATCTGGCGAATTCTTACTCTCGAATTTTTAATATTTGGTACTTTTAAGGGGCAGTGTCGCATTTTTAATATTTGGTATGGTCGGGAGTGTCGGCGATAATATACAAGGATAGTTTGTCGCCATGTTTCGCTGAGAAACAAAATGTTAATATCGATGCCCCTTATATTGTACCTTATATTTGTCTTTCGCCGAAACAAAATACATCAGACAATCCGTGCAAATGTGAATATCGAGTGGGCGGAGCTTAAAGCTCTATCCACAATGCGCAGTCTGTAGTTGTTAGTCGGTAGACGGTAGTTTGTAGTCGAAGTATAACGTGTGGTGATCAATGGACGCCATTCACAATGTGCAGTTGCAGACGACAGCTGACAATCGTCAGTTGGTAGACAGTAGTCGGCAGACGAGAAATTCATCTCTGACTACGAACTGAACGACTGCAAGTAACATATTACGCGAATGAAAATTATTTATTAGTGCAAATACACAGATTAGCATACTACGAGAAAGCAAGATGTGTTTATAACATATATTACCCAATTATAAAGCGATTCCTCCACCTTTTTTATTCTGTAAAATGTTTCCCTAACCTCAATGTCGACAGCATATTGTAGACGACTCGAGTGCTGCTCCCAAGCGGCCGATTGCAAAAGCAAACTTCAGACTACTGGCTAACAACTGACGACTGCACATTGTGGATAGAGCTTAAGGGGCGACCTGTTTTTGGATTTCGCCCAAACTTCAGTTAATCTGTGTGATTACACTATAGTTATCGTCATAGTCTACCTCAAAGCTGATGAATTGTACATTTCAAAAGCTATTTAAATATCATTTCTGAAGTTAGCCTACTGCTTGAATAGATTTGTATTACTTTGTGCATCCTATCTTTCAAACGTGAGGTTAATTCCGGCAGCTAACCTCTGAACCATCGTATCTAATTTACAGAATTCTAAACGTGACATATTTTCCAGTTTTCCTGAATTTCTACATATTATATTAGTGTATACCTCACCATTTTTTCTTCTTTCATTGTGGTTATGGTTCACATTGGCTCACAGGTCGTTCAAGTCACATATTTTCACTTTCTGTATAAACTTCACTCGCCCAACTTGCACACGTTTAAATAACACTCTTGATTTATTAACTACGTAATTATTATAGATTTCTTCACTTTATTTTCGTAATATTTGCTGATACAAGGTCATACCACGACCGTTAAAACCGAACTCTCTCCTCTCCAACATGGCGGTTTGAACCTGTTGCCAACATGAGCAACGAAATTTACCGTGCAGAATCTAGTTTTCTCTGCCCATGCAGAAATTTAGCTCGCCTACATAATATTTATGTTTACGTTAATGCCTGTTTAATTTTATCTTCTTAATAAAACTCATGCTTTGCATTGTATTATTCTTTTAATTAGTAGTAGTAATAATAAAAACTACCATACTTTAGTTTCTTTACACCAGCCAACCAAGCATCCCCTACCGATCCCACGACCTCCAGCATTGAAAATTAAAAACCACGAGCCAATAAGTGTCAGATTTACTTTTCCAAATACCATTTAACCACCTTTTTTTTACAACAAAACAAAAACAAAAAAAACTTTTTTGTTTACTTAACTGCAGAACACCCCAATCACCCCCCCCCCCTCTGCGTCCGCCACTGTCAGTTTCTGAGATATAGTTAATTTCTCATGATTCAGAGCTTGGACTCTCTTAATTCTACCAGTTCACATTATTCAGGCAGAAGTTCTTTTCTCCTACAAAAGATCTAATCATTAAATTAGAAGAATTTGGATTTGAAGTTGTAGGAATTGTAGCAGATAACTAGGGTTCGGATGTTTATGATATGTCATATGTTTATCTTGACCTCCGTTCTTGCTGTAAACACAAATTAAACACGAATTGTGCGCTTGTTATCCTAATAGGACCTTTTTGTTTTGCATATAAAGTCATATTTTCATTATCTTGGTTATATTTTTGACCATATGTGTAATTTAAAATCATATTTTAGTTATAAATTCGGTAAAGGAGCACAATTATACAGTGTGTGTACTACATGGTCAAGTTTATTTAATTAATTTAATGTTTATGATAAACTTATAATTAACTTAAGTTACATTTTAAAATTAATGCAATAGTCCTAATTGGTCATTTGTTATAGGACATGCAAGGTCTACTCAGATTGAATTCACATGATTATAAGAATTTAGTGTCTTTAAACGTTTTAAATTGGAATATATATTAAGTTCTTTTATTGGGTCATATTTAAGGTTTCTGGGCCATATTTAGTAGTTTTTAAGGGCACATTTGCAGTCGTATTTTTTAGGTCATAAACATCCGAACCCTACTTATCCTCTAGATTCAAAACCCCCTAAACGACATTCATAAATAGAGGGGTTTTTGAAGTTTAAAGCAATTTGATAGACGGGTTTTTGAACTTAACTCTGATTTTCAACATGGCATTATATAGTACTTTAGGGGGTTTTGAACCTCAGATATAAATAAGTCAATTTAAGCCATCCATACAAATCTGGTGATGTACAAAAGTAAGAAAATATAATTTGGCGTTTAGGGGATTTTGAATCTAGAGGATTCTTATCACCCTTCTGAAAATTTATGAGGAAAAAGTTTTAGCTCTTAGTGTAACATATAATAATAAAAAATGTAGAAATTGTAGCAGATAATTGGTTTGTTCGCAAAGCAGATCCGTGACTGCTTGAGAATTTGTTATACTGCGCATGTCCAGTCTGTAAATTACCCATTATTTGCACTTTGCGATCAGTTACAAGAATTTGGAATCGATAGTTTCTGAGTTTAACTGATATGAAATGCAAATAAAATTTATATTTCCCTTTAACATGTTATACATGCAATATGTATCAGCAATATAAACTATATTTTGGGAAACTTTTAATTATCTTCCATTATTCATACATATAAGCAGCCTATGCTTATAAATCTGGCGCAATGTTATTGGAGGGAGGAGTCAGGCGCATGAAAATAGGTTACTAAGCATGTATCTGAATGACAATTCATGGTAGAGCCTGCAAACTTTTCTTATAGTACAGAAACTGTCCATGAGAACACAGCGAACAGAAGATTGAAATCAGAATCACGGATTCTCGCTTTGCGAACGCGTGTGGAGGAAGAACGCATGCACGAACGATGTGTTCCTGGTTTCTGAGTGATTTGCGAACAAACCTAATGCAATCAACAAGAAAGCAGCATCATATTTTTGCAGCCCACCAGGAGTTGTCTGCCACAGATCACCCTATTTTATTATTTTGTTGATACAGTTCATCTGTTAAAATGTCTACGGAATAACTGGTTCAATCAAAAGGAAGAGATTCCGAGTTTCTCCGATATTTCAAATGGAGGTCACACAACCGTCAGAGCCCTTAGAGCCTTTTCACACTTGGTCACTTGTGACGGTCACCGGCGAAGAAGCATTGGTTTAAATGGGAGCGTTCACACTCGAGTGTAAAATGTATGGCCATAGTACAGTCGGTCAAATAAAAAACGTCGGGCGGTATTTGATTAAGTATCACGAACGAGCATATGCGCATGTACAGGAAGACTTAAGGTTAGGTTCACACACGCCTCTTGTCTATCCATGTATTTTCTTGATTATTTAGTCAGTTTTGTTCCAAAACAAACATGTATAGAAGGCTGTGGCTATATGCCTCAAATCCGCCATATTCTTGGTTGCAAATTTTTATAATATTAATAATTAATAGATTTGCGAGGAATATGTTTATTCAAGGAGCATTTTTTAAAGATTTTATTTTATAATACCTGTACTTCTAGTGCAAAATCAATTACTTACGCTCAACTTCTGCAACCAATCTAGCATCGAAATACACAGCCTTCCGCAGATCCACGCTTCCTATGAAAACTTCCGGTCGCATTTTAGTAAAGTTCCCATCTCTGAGCTGCTCTTTCATAAATATGGAACCTTCTCGCTGCTTCAGAGGCCGAAAAATGCAGGTCAATTACAGTCCTAACTACACTTTCTCTCACTTTAGCATTTGTATGTGGCGATGACACAAAGCAGAATGAATTATGACAATACATTAAGTTGAATATCGTGTTGAGCTTTCCGCGTTGTTCATTTTCCCCTCGTTCATTTTTTCCCTCCCGTCGCATGGCCTCATATGTTCCGAAAATGACCTGTATTTTATGTTTTTTATAGGAAACTTGTAAACTAATGCTTTAAAACTTTAATTTTAACTGCATACGAGTCCCGACGTTTTTTATTTGACCGACTGTACTCTGAAAGGGTTAAAAATCTCTCAAGCTATTCTAATTGATGTGACATGCAAACTCACTATGTTGACTTTAAGGGGGGACATACAGCTTTCGGTGAAATTCATCGGTGAGAATAGATGAATATCATTATTTTTTTCCTCGGCAATGAATTGCTCTACAATCTTGCAATCTTACATGCTCTTTATAGATTACTTCTACAATTACATAGCTACTATTTTCAAAATTAATCAAATTGTTAAGTTCCGGGTAATTATCGTTTAAAAAGGCAGCCATGTTTCATGCACTGAAATGCCGTTTCCGTGATAACTTCCACAAATATCAATATTTCTTAGTGATTATTTTTCTGTAGTATTTGTTAATATCATATGAACAACACTATCTACAAGCATTCATTTATGTTAATAATTGATAGTTTATTTAAAATATATAGATATATATATATAATTGAAAAAGATTTAAAAAAATTGATATTTTAAAAAAAATACTTATACTGTAGATATTCCAAAGATTGTAGATGATGTTTGTCCATATGATATTTGCAAATACATAGAAAAAAGAATCACTAAAAAATATTGCCATTTGTGGAAATTATCACGGAAACAGCATTGTAACAGTTTGATTAATTTTGAAAATAGTATGTAATTGTAGAAGTCAGTGACGGATGCAGAATTTTTTTTCGGGGGGGGGGGGGGATTTGAATAGGTAGAAAGAATACTTAGTTTAAAAAACTGGCCACTTAGAGTCCATATATAGCCTTTTTTTTCAAATTTCGGGGGGGGATATAACCCCCCTCTGCGTCCGCCACTGGTAGAAGTAGTCAATAAAGAATATGTCTGATTGCAAGATTGTAGATCAGTTCATTGCTGAGGGGGAAAAACAAAGAAGAAAGAAGAAAAAAAAAACACTGTGCATGGAACGCTACACGACAATAGTGAAACTTGTTTTAATTTTTGGATTTTTTCAATTTTGGATTGTTGGACTTTTTAATATTGGGTTTTTAAACTTTCTTAATTTTGGACTTTTTAAATTTTTAATCTATCTTTGAATTTTTAATTTTTTTTATTTTCTTTATTTTTAAATTTTGTTATTTTTTAATTTTGAGAATTTTTATTTTTTAAATTTTGGATATTTGGATTTTTTTATTTTTTAAATTTCGGAATTCTAGAGGTTTTAATTTTGAATCTTTGAATTTTTTTATTTTGCAATTTTAGATTTATTAATTTTGGATTTTTTAAATTTTGGATCTTTGAATTTTTTATTTTTTTTTGTTAATTTTTTATTTTTTAATTTTTGGATTTTTTAAATTTTGGATAAGCGTAATCATTGAGTTGATTGTTTTCTGTCCAGTCTGTTCCGTCACACCTCACTAATTTCATGACTATTTTGAGTGTAACACTAATTTTGTGACAATTTTGAGTGTTACACAAGCTCTCAATATACCCCTACCATGGCTAAAGAAGTTTCACTTAAAAAAATAATGAAATTCACCTATTTCTCACCTATGAATTTCACCGAAAGCTATATGTTCCCCCCTTAACATTTTAACATGTTTCCACATGTAAGCTATGGTATGTAGGTCTCATAGTTAGGAATGTTGGAGGGATGGAATGAATGACAACAAGTATTCATGTTGAAAGGAAGTTCTTTATTCCATTGCTAGGACACGTTAACCCCAGCTCATCTTAAACTCTTCACATTTCCCCTCCTTGCAGACTTGAGAGTTGCCACACTGAGTAGTGTCCTTGCATGCCTCTGAAATAAACACAAGCCCAAATGATTAATGAACAAACAAAAAAACATATAATTGAGAACATTTTCGGAAACATTGAGTAAGTTTTGCTAATATTAACTCTAAATTGGATATAAGTTGCAAAAACAGTAGTGATGACGATATAGCAAGCGAGAATAATACTAATACTAACGACTACTAAATTGTAACAGTTACAATTTTATTTTCAGAAGTAAATTACAAGTAGAATTTACATTTTAAAAAAAGTATTGATTACAAGTAAATGGGACCAAGAAAGGAATTGTTACTGTAATCCGATTACTTCTACTCAATTACTTCCCACTACTGTGTGTGTATATATATCAGGCCTGTCCAATTTTAGAAGAACTAGGGGCCAAGTTTATTTAGACAAGAGCCTTGATGTCCACACCGAAATTTTTAAATTTTGATTCATATTAACTTAACCAGTTTAGTAAAATGCATATTTACGAGGAACATCCATAAAGTAAGATTCCCTGGGACCGTTTACAGAAACTAAACTCAATTTCATGGAAATATTTATTGCGACATATAAGGCAAATTTTGACAAATTCGCGACCGGAATTGATAATGTTATACCATGGCACCAACTTTTGAATACATGTGTCGTAGAAGTCTGCCGCTTGCGATTTGAACTACAGTGTGACAACCATTTCCTCTTCTCTGTCATTCCCTGCCATTTCTTGAGATGTAGGAAAAGATGGATATCACTGGGAGCGAGGTCCAGGCTGAAGGGTGGATGTTTAAACTCTTTCCAGTCAAACTTCTGCGGGAGACTTGCTGGGAGGTGTTTAAAAATCCACCCTACAGCCCGAATCTCGTTCCCAGGGATTTTCATCTTTTCCTACACCTCAAGAAATGACAGATAATGACACAGATGGAGATGGTTGTCACAATTCTACGACACAAGTATTAAAAATTTGGTCCCACGGTATGAAAAATTTCTCCATTCCTGTAGCGAATATTTTGAAAAATAGCTGAACACTTGCAGTATCCATTGCAATAAACATTTCCACGAAATTGTGTTTTGTTTCTGTAAGCAGCCCCAGGGAAACTTATTTTATGGATGGCCCTCATATTTAATTTTGATTCATGTTTTCTACATTGATGGAAAACAACCGATGTTTTTGCTACATCGATGTTTCTACTTGACATCAATGTTTTTATAATAAAAATAAGATTAATAGGCCTACCTTGGTTCTAAGATATAATTTTATTTACAGCAGCATAATTTCCCAAAACGTTTTTTTATATCAATATTTTATATGGGGTATGCCATGGTGTAGTGGTTAAGGCACTGTGCTACAAACAGGAAGCTCGCAGGTTCGATTCCCTTTGAGGTCGTTGAGATTTTTCAATTGGTCTAATCCTTCTCGTGGCACTATGGCTCTAGGCTCCATTCAGCCTCTAACAGAAATGAATGCCAGAAGTATTCCTGGGGGTAAAAACAACGGCCGGTGCATAGGGTGCGGTTTGTAGCACAGTGCCTTAACCACCTTCATGTGCCGTATGTCACAATCTGGGAGTCCTAATCTCCTGGAAACCCTATGGGTCTCCATGGCCCATACAGGGATCGCTTTTACATAGTTTATATGAAAATATTTTGACAGCATTTAGGGACATTTAGCATTTATCGCGATTGCGAAAATCTACCTTCCCTACTCATGCGACAACTGTGTCGATGTTAGTGATAATGAAGATAAATCATAGTTATAATGTACTTACTAGCACTTGCGTAGCATATCAACGTAAGTGCCAAAACAAGAAGGAATAGTATATTCACCAGCTGAAACAATAGTAACATCAACAACAATTAATAATAATAATAAAAATAAATACTAAAAATAGCAAAATATAAATGCAGAGAGTATACAGGGTGTTCACCAAGTAATGCTGAAGAAATTCCCGACTTATTCCCTGATTTTCATTGATCATTTCAGAAATTCCCGACCAAAATATGATTACGAAGCACTTTCTAATAACTGTGCAAGAAAAATTATAGGATTATACATAGGCCTACTTTAAAAAAGAAAAAACTTTTAGTAACAAAAGTAATTGCAAACAATAATTACTTAGGCTATAACAGATAGGCCTACGAAAGTAAGGAACAGTAAAATAAATTAAATATACCTTCATATAGGCCTATTATTGTCTAGAAGTCTTTTTGATCCCGCTTATTTTTTCTTCAGCAACTTAATTTCTTCATCTAGGCCTAGTGCAGTTGCAGCTTTTTCGGACTCGAAGAGTAGTTTTCTTTTCTTCTCTTCTAGTTCTCTGGCCAGAAAATTTGCTTTCCTTTTTTCAGCTTTCACCTTGTCTTCTTCTGTATGTATCAACTTATTACCTTGAAGTGCTTCTTTGTATCTTACATTGGCATTTCTCATAGAGAGAATTATACCTTTATTGATGGAAAGATGCTCTGAACCTCCTTCTTGAGCATGCATTTTATTCCAGGCGCTGAGCAACTATGGATTCTTCTTTCACATTTTCCACCAAAATGTCACTGTTCACAGAGAAGCCATTCCACTGAAGCATTTCCGGATGTGAAATTGGAAGTAATAAACAAACTACTTTCCTTAAACTAGGAGTGTCATAACTATCAGGCGTTTTCATCCAACATTTGTCCAACCTTGTGTTTTTAGAGTAAGATTTGAACTCAACTGCTGCAGTTTCCTTTGAAATAAGATCTCTATAGTCCTATTCATGATCTGCATTCTGAGCAATAGAGGGAGTAATCAAACTATCCATTGTCAATACCATCTGTAAAACAGCCTCTTCTGGAGTGAAGACGATTTTGTCTGGACTCATCAAAGACAAACCCTGAGTTAAGGGATACTTCGAAGGTGACTTCTCCATCAGTTTGTCAACAACACATTTCAGATAGTCTCTGCACGCCCTTCGAAACATTAACACGTCTAAATCCTCAAGTCCATGACACTTTCTTAATGCAGACCTTGTGCCATAACTAAGGTCAACATCTTGGGCTCTTAAATTTTCAATTTTGTTGAGGTCGATGTCTTGAAGACAAGTCTTTTTTAGAATGTCGTCTTTCACAACTCTTTCCATACACTTCTTACTTTATGGCAAAATTTTCAATTGTTTATAAAACCTGCTGAACTGTAAAGTGGAAAATCTCCTTTTCAGGGGATGTAGTACTGTTTGGTACTGATCAACAGTAAAAAAATCAGAATTTTTGGGATTGGCGTTAAAAAAATAAAAAATGATATATATCACAAAAAATTCAGAAGGCTAAAACAAAACACCCTATAGGCTACATGCATTTCCAAACTTAGGATATCATTTGAAGCAGAACATTATCTTTCAAATAAAAAAGAAACAACAAAATATCTTGAACCGTTGCAGAAACAGAGCACTTTAAAGTTTTTTTTCCGAAAATCACACTTGAGAAATGGCATCTGAGACGCCATCTTTGGTGGCCTGTATCTCAGCCCAGGAATTTTTTGCGGCAAAACAAAGAAAATGAGTATCTTACTTTGTCCTGAATTTTAACATATATTAAATATATTAACATCTGAGACTATGAAGGTAAGTCCCTGCCCGAATTGACATGGATTATACCTCTTTACAATTTTCAGGTCACCATGTAGGGAAGGGGCCATTGGAGTGTTAGCTTGAAAACTCTTTTAGAAATGGTTGTAAATCTTCTGCTAAAGATAAGAAAGCAATTTTTGGCAGGAGAAGTTTATCTTCAAGAGCAGCTGAGATTTTTTGGAAGCTGGGAGAAGATAAAATTGTATTCATTTTCACCTGTTTTATGGGGGCCACAAATTTTTCGAATTTTCCCGTTATTTTAACGAATTCATTGACTTTTCCCGGATTTTCCAGACCATACGAAATTCCCGGCCTTTTCCCGGATTCCCGGATTTTCCCGACCAGTGGACACCCTGGTATAATATTATAGAAGGAGAGTGTATGTATGGCGTAATACTGTATAAAGCCAAAAATTCAAAATGGCAGATTCAACTTTGAATTCATTACAGACTTTATGTAGATTTATTGTGGGTAAACGGTAAGACATAGCAAAAAAACAAATTGCACCGTCAATAACGAATTTTCAAAGATGTATAATGTTGCATCTACGACTTTTCGTCGTATCTCCAGCGTTTTCCCTAGATTTCTTTATTCAGATAAAATTTGTACAGTACGTGATTTTTGGCACACTTATTGAAGAGCTAGATTCAGGAATATTGTCTCATCCAAATGCAATAAGCATGCCAAACTTGATGGTTCTAGTTGCAATATAATTATGGAAAACTTACTGGATAGTCATAACCAGGGCCTGGATTCTGATGACCTAAAATTGTTTGAAAAATGACCTATAAAATGACCCTAAATTTTAAAGAAAATGACTTAATAATTATAAAAAAATGACCTAAAAACTGATATTTTATTTATAAAAAAATTATTATTGTACACACAAAGTTATAGACTAATTTGTACATAATTTTTAAAAAACTGTAAATAACTGTAATGTTCTGAATGTTCTTTCCTCATGGAAATTTATACTGGCACTGAGGCACTGGTGAGTCAAAATTCGGCACATCCTTTTGTGGTCTGCCATATTATATTGTTGTTTATTGAAGGTAAACAGTAGTTTGCACTCTCAAATCCAAGTAGGTGGCAGATTCTGGTGCCAAGTCAATCTAATAGAGTAATAACAATAGTAATATAATACAAAATTTTGGCGTTTCTTTTATTCTCATTTCCGACTGAGACATGTCAACATGCCAAATTTTTCCTTCTTGCATTAAACAAACAACACTTCAAAGACAGCACCGCTAGCGATGAAAAAAGTTAATACACTCAATGTAAATACATGAAAATGACTAAATAAGGAAGCATATGGCACGAAAATGACAAAATAATGCCCTAAAATTGAAATAAATGCCCTAAAAATATAAAATTACATAAAATGACAAAAAATGACCTAATAAAAATGCATTTCTGTAATCTAGAGGCCATGATTAGGATTTACCCACAAGTTGGCAATGTCTATGCAGCATCAATAAAAAGATGACATGTCATTAGCATCCAGGCCCTGGTCATAATGTGTCTAAATCATTCACTGTACAAGACGAAAGTACACAAATTTTCATATACCGTAGATTAGAATCTTGAAATGAGGCAGACTTACTACTTTATTTTTACACTCCTAAAAAAAAAAAAACCTTCATATTCAGTAAAGATCTTTCTTTGGAGATTTATTACGAAAAAATGGTAAGTCAATGATAGTCCAAATATTCAAAATACAACTCCGATACAGGGTCAGTTGATAGAAAAGCTCTTTCAGGTTTTGGGGGCAGAACCCCGATGACAGTGAGTGAGTTTCCTACAGAGTGTGCAAAATTATTAAAACTAAAATTTTGAACACAATTACCATTTTTCACCTTACCATCCTCTTATGACATTCATTAATAACTGATGCTGTGATACCCATTTTATGTTCAATTTCAGTAGAAAAGTTTGATTAATTTTGATGTTATTTTGCATAACAAATTAAAATTTCTTGGTTCTTCTGCATTAAAATCGAACAGACTTATGGCTCAAGTTGTATAAAATATTTGCAAAAACAAATCATCAAAAGATGACGTATATTTTTACAGAGTAAATAAACTGGTAAACACGATCTCCCTAACCTACATAGGGTTATACAAAAGAGAATATAACTACTGGGCACCAAAATACAGCAATTTCTATATTGAAATAAAATATAAAATAAATTCACTTGGAATAGAGTTCAAAGATAAATGGCGAAAGATAGATTTATGCTGCACCCCAGCGAAGCTCCACCCGTTCTCGCCCGCCCGCTCGTTTCGCCTGCTGACCCTCGCTTCCGAGCTATCATGGCTATGTACTTGCTCAGTTACGAAAATTACAATTGTACCGTAGTGAAATTACTTTATTAATTTAGTAGGGCATTCTGAATTCTCCCGAAATTCTAGTTCAGTGGCAGTTAGGTTATGAACAGTGATATTAATTTAGGAGGGCATTCTGAATTTGGCATTAGACTTGAATAGCCCGCCAATTCCTTCCCCTCGCTTCCGAGCCATGGCTTCCTTGATAGTCATAACGCTGTTTTATGAGAGGTGTGGAAAGGTAAAAAGCTTCTGCATTTAGTTAAATAATGACAGGTAAATTCTAGGTCAGTGACAGGTTTTGTTAGGTTAGCAACGTTATGTTAGTTTAGGAGCAATATACTGAATAGCACGATGTTGATTATGTCTCACATTGAATCTCTTCTGCGATGAAACCCTAAACCCCGCCTTCCGAGGCAGGTCGTGTTAGACAGTTCGTGGGAGGAGCCTAGCGGGCAGCATAAAACTATTTTTTCCCAGATAAATAACCCTTTCAAACCTGAGACATTTTTTTTATTTGAAATGCAATGTGACCTATGTATTATACTATAATCAGCATGGAGATTCAGGGAAAAATAAGGAAAAAAATATTCTGTTGTTAGTTTTCGCAAAAAAGCACTAGCACAATCGTGCTGGTCAGGTTTTATTTCATGCGATGAACAAAATTTACTTTTTTCTTTGATTTCAGTATTTGACCTAAAAAATATGAAGATTTTTATATTCACACATCCAGGTATACAACAATAACACATTGTAAGAATGTATCCAAAATAAAACCCTACATATTATAAGAATACACTGAAAAAAACACATTATAACAATGAAAAACAATATCATACACTATAAGAAACCAATTTTAGAAGTTGCACATAACAAAAATTGCACACAAAATGAAAACAACTTCTTCTGTCCCTTCCCACTTGATATGGAACAGTCTGAAACAGTCTTTCTCCTTAGATATACAAAGATACAGATCACATTTTACACAACGACTCTTTGTCCTGCTACTGCAGTTTTCATACTGACACGTACGTGGTGAAGTAATGGAGTCAACAGTAGGCCAGTGGTCATACCCATCATACCTTTTTTCAGATACTGGTTTTGGGGATGGAGTATATATTTTCTGTACCTTTTTTGGAGGAGTGCCATTTTCTTCCTCTTCTTCTGTAGCCACCCTCCTACTTCTGTCCGGTGTTGCCATTAGAGCTTCTGCTATGGACAGTCTGAATTTCAGTAAATCCATTATATTCTTTTCTGGTATTTTGTTAGCTCTGCAGTCCTCTCGGTACACAAACCAACTGTTGACAGCACTTAGGTCAAGGAAGTGCAGAATGCACTTAAGAGTCCACTTCCTAGTCTTGAACCATGTTCGGTAGCATTCCATCTGCTGGTCAACAATGTCAACTCCTCCCATGTTTTGATTATATCTTTTAACAACCTGTGGGCAACTAACTTCAATAAACTTCCCTTGTTTTTTGCACCACCTTCTTACTTGGACAGCTGGTTCAATGCCTGTACATGTAGAAGCCAGAACTACTTTCTGATTGTCCTTCCACTCTACAACTACAACTGCATCATCTGACCTCACATACTCATAACTTTCCCCTCTTTCCATCTTTCCTACTTTCAAATTGACATTTTTAATTCTATTCACCATAATAGTGCCTGTACCTTCAATGCCTTTGTCTGCCAGACTTGCTAGTAATGGGAGTGTGGTAAAGTACCTGTCAAAGTATACAAAGCTCCCTACTGGTAAAGAACGTACCAGTCGCATTACCACTGATGGCCCCAAACCTAATTCTTTATTAGGAAGCTGTGTTGCAGCTCCCTGATAGATTTCAAAATCTAGGACTACTCCTGTCGAAGAAGTAACAACAAAATTTTTTAGCCCCACTGGCCTTGGTTTGTTCTTCACATACTGCTTCAGACTGCAGCGCCCAGTGAACGGAATCATCTGCTCGTCGATTGAGTAGCTCCCGAAGTCCCTAGGCAGTTTCTCACAAGCACTCCTGACAGCATCAATAACTGGCTGTATTTTCCATAGTCTGTTAGTATTTGCATCATCTGGCTGTGAAACAGTATCTACAAAATGAATGTTCGATCGTAGAGAAAGAAACCTGTCTCGAGACATGCACTCACTGACTAACAACATTCCAATACCATTCTGCCAGTACATACGCAAACGTGGGTATGGAATACAACCCATTACCAAGTTCACCCCAAAAAACCGTTTCAGTTCACTAGGTGTAGTTTTCAGACTCTTTCCAGTTTTAGCTACACTGTACATATTAGTGTACTGTGCCCCAATATCAAAGAACTCATCGCTGTAGTAGTCTGAAAAATATTGAGCTGGTGTACGTACTGGATTAGGATTCTGAAAAATAGAATTAAAAAATATTTTAGAAATGTAAAATAAACTCTTCAAAATTGAATTATTTTGGTATTAGATGGCAGTATTTAAGTGAAGAACAGGGCTTACCTGTGTGGTATAATCTTTTGGGTTGGGATGGCATTTTCCAGTAAATGTTGTTTTTCGAAATAATTGTCTCCTATTACTTGTAGGCCCATTTGTAGCAGAATCTGGGTTCCCTTTATCTGTAGGCCCATTCTCCTTTCCCTGGCCATTATCATCATCATCTTCATCTTCATCTTCTTCTTCGCCTCCTCCCCCTTCATCGTCGTTTGAACACTGAACTGGAATGGACTGAGTAGGTGTCGATTCCTCCTCATCGCTTGAAAATTCACCACAGTCCGACTCCTCTAATATTTTCAATATTTCTTCTTCTGAGAGAACTATAAAAGGAAAAATACTTGCTTTAGTATACCAAATTAACATCTACTGACATAACACGAATACATGTTAAATAAAAATAAAATTTAAGGACATGCTATTTAACCTCCATTTTGAGGTTATGAAAGCGTCAGACCAGCTGCAAAGCCTAAGTAGCACGATCGTGCTAGTACAAGTTTGAGTACTTCTTACGACATGGAAATGAAATTATATGAACTTTAATTGATATATATTACATCTTAAACTAATAAACAACAGATTCCATATCACTAAATAATGATATTAGACAAATAAGCAGAAAATATTGCTTACTTACCACGACGATACATGCTGGCTTTGTTTACACAATCTTCTCAGATGAATACTGCCATCTACTGGCAGATAAGAAACACCAAAACAATATCGAAACGTAGTGTGGAACCCGCACAATCGTTGCAGTCCGGTGCGAGCCAGAAAAGAGGCAGGGACTGACTACAAAAAAAATAAAAACCGAACCCGCACGATCGTGCGGGCAGGGTTCGAAAGGGATAAATATATTCTTGAACATCTCTACACATAAGATTATTTTAATTTTGAAGTGAAAAAGTTTCTTTTTTTTCCCTAGTTATTTTGTACTAGACATTTAAGCTGTATATTGAATATTTAGTTTTATTAATCACATGGTTCTGAAGGATGGACACTGAATACAACAGCAAAAAAGATCGAGGCCTTTGAAATGTGGATCTACTGTAGAATGCTTAAAATTCCATGGACAGCAAGAATAACTAATACCGAAATATTGCAATGGCTACACAAACAAAGAGAAATACTAAGAAGAAAAACTGCATACTTAGGACATCTATTACGGAATACTAAATATATGCTTCTACAGTTGATAATTGAAGGGAAAATAGAAGGTAAAAGAAGAAGAGGGCGAAAAAGAATATCTTGGCTGGATAACATTAAGCAGTGGACAGGATTACCACGGGTAGATCAACTATTACATACTGTGGTTCATAGAATGAAGATGCATCATGTGGTCGCCAACATCCATTAATGGATAGGCAGAAGAAGAAGAATCACATATATTAAAATTAATTTACTATATGAGTTGACATAAACACACTTTTTGCTTCACTTACCATATTTTGGTATGACGTGTTTCAAGGAGTCTTTAATAATCACATATATATTTATTCAACTTCCAGTTAAGTTTGTCATTTAACTCCTTTTATAAAATCCAAGATTTCCCAAGGAAAATAAAATTTTGTTTTTTGCAATAAAAACGAAAATGTCACAAAAACACAAAATTTCGTCCCCCCCGTCCCGAATAACGTCAATATTTTAGTTTAGAAGTGTTTGAAAAAAATATTTTGACTTCATTAACCACAAATCATGAATCCGTAAGTCATAAAAGCTAGGTATCCCTAGGCATGATGCAGCTTACCATTTTCGATGTTTGTGTCTTGAACAAGCTTGTATTTGTTCTGATAGCATTCCCCCGTTTTCAGTTCTATTTATATCACCAACTCCCTTTTTATCTTTCGTTCGACATGCTCTATAATTTGTTGCATGCAGGAATGGGTTGGAAAAATGATAACAAAACATTCTTGTTCTTTTCAATTGTCATGATAAGAATATAAGTTATTGCTTAGATGAGTCATATTAGAAAATATATTCTAGCTCAACTATTGTTTCTCCATAACGACCTTAACGCTGCAAAATGACTACTTTCATAACCTGTAATCTTCATCGAATATAATAAGGGTAATTAAATCATAAGAGAATGAAATGGGCTTCGCTTTCGTTCGTGAGTTATGAGTGAAAAACGGGCAAAAAAACGTGCATTTTTTGCATTTTCGAAACATCAGTTTTCAGTTATACATTTCAATGTCAAATCAATTACAGTTGGCTTTGGCTATTTTTGTCATACCTTGGAATTAAAACTTTCGCGATCGCTTGAATGTTGTAAGCCCTAAATATGGGCAAAAATTGTTTTATTTGGATGAAACTCACACAGGGGTTTTCTGGGCCAAGGAACTCGAACCTGAGGTCGCTTTTACCAGGCGACGTCATCTAATCGTGGTATGTTGTCCACGTGATTTAGGTGATTTAATAAATATAATGATTTAAATTATGCTACTAATTTTTAATTTTTGAAATAATTATCGCGGGCAAAGCCGCGGGCACATGCTAGTTGTCTATATAAATTTATCTTATAATTACATTTTACTCACATGTTTAACAGTATAATTAGTAAGTTGGTCTGTTGCAGTGTCTCCTGACAATTCCTGTGATAAAATCACCGGAAGATACAAAATATGAACCATTAACTCTCTCATCTTCCTTTAAACATAGTCAAGTTCACGTATGTCAGGTTATGTTGCCAGCAGGAACGTTATCACTTGAACAGATTTATGTGACACACAGCTGTTATACTTATATCTGGCTTTAGAAGGTTTCCTAATTGCCACAACAGCTAAACAAAACATAAGAAATTTCCTTTACCTAATATGTTAAATTGTCTGTAGCAAGATTGAGATCGGAAATATATACACAAAACTTCACTAAAAAGGTATATTTACCCAGAATGATCATTTCAACGGGTCTTCCCGCCATCATCAGCTGATTCCGACTGGCCCTCTGGCAGCGGATGAATGAACTTGTCAATCAAGGTTCCATGTATGCCAACTGAAGTGTCAAAGTTTAAAAGATTTTCTCGGTTCTTTTTAATGAATATTTTTTCCCATACCATAAGATCTATTGGTTTTTCAACTTGTTTTAATAATTCAATTTCATTTTCAATTTCATGGCCTACTTCCCAAAAATGCATTGCCAAAGCGGATTTTTCAATTTGTTTATTCATAATTTTCCTATTTATATATAATGATCATTCTGGGGAAATATACCTTTTTAGTGAAGTTTTGTGTGTATTTTTCCGATCTCAATCTTGCTACAGATTTGAACACTTCACTGTAAATTTCCATCTAATATTTATATTGATGCTAAATTGTGTTGCTCAAAATGACAAGAATACTCAGCACATGTGATACTACACTGATCAGAGGTGCCAACCTTTCAGGTGGGTTGTCCGTAATCCTATAGTGTAAACCCTCCCCCCTCATCCGCTTTTCCCAAAATTCAGAACCAAAATATGTTTGTAATGTATGTTTTATGTTTCTTCGAATCAATGTGTCTTGTACAGTCATCTCGACCATAATGAGCTTCAGAAAAATCACATGAGCACACACTGCAGAACACGTGAAGTAACTAAACTTGGCCACTCCTTCGTGTAACAATCTCGATATTATTATAGCACTGCTGTGTTTTTCCTATTGGTTGCAATTTGGGCACTAACATGCTTCAATTTATAAAACACCAAAACAATAAACTGAAATTACAATGATCGAATTCACAGACACTGTGAAGTTGGAACACAAAAAAAATGACAATTAATGAAAACGGAAATTCGATACCAGACAGAGAAAGCAAAGATCATATACATAAAGGGGAAAGTGATAGAGAAGGAAACCAACGATAGCCCAAAAACCACCAGTTGAAAAAGAAAAGTTTTGCCACCAGAGTATCTGCTGTTATCGTAATTCCAATCTCGAAAACATGATGGAAGTGATGATTTTTTTCGCTTAAATGAACACAGAAAAGCATTGACATTTTGGTTTCACAATTTCTTTTTTCCCCAATCATTTTAGTTTTACGTAGTAATTTCCCTTTGACCGTAATTCTGTATTAATGAGTGGAAACCGTAATAATTACGGACAATCCGTAATAGTTGGCACCTCGGACTGTCAATGCAGATATTTATTAATTTGTAAATAAATACACCTATTTTATGAAGAGGATTCATTCACGTTTTCGTCTACAAATCCCAATTGCAATGTGGCTTTAAGAGAAGTCGAAACTTTAATGCTTTGGTAAAAGAGTTCAAGTTCAGGCAAAAATTTTACATCCAGTCATAAATGCCCTTGTTGCGTCATATCGAAGCATCTTTAAAGATCAGTGAATATTTAGCCAATTAGATTATTAGTGCTTCTGCGCATGAGCACATGTTTATGCGGCGGTAGATGGTGGTGCAGCTCGAAGCTCCAAAATGGCTACCTGGTACTAAAGTGTTTAGAATAAATTTAATATTTATTATTATTACTTCAAAAATATTAACAGCTGAGCTGTCTAATGAATACTGTTCGATACACATGTAAAATTATTTTATGTTATTTTGACTCTAAAACATTGTTTAACAGAACTCTCTCTCTCTAACTGTGTAAAGTTCCATTTTACGGGCTGAACTGTAAGGGAAGGCCCATTAAGTATAAAGAAAAAGATGCTAGCCCGTTATCACCAGATGTCACTGTCGTTCCCTTTCCTTTCATACAAATAAATATCAATATCCTCCATTTCAACCACCACAGACACTATTACTCCTATTACTACTAATGTTATCATTAGGGCAAGGAATTTAATAACCATAAAATAGTGAAAAAATGCAAAATAAAAAATGCATATATGACCTAAATATAGTGAAAAAATAACACAATTTTTAAAATTTGAACAGTAAATTTTCCATCTTTACTAGTGTGTGTGTGTGTGTGTGTGTGTGTGTGTGTGTGTGTGTATGTGTATGTATATATATAGACAGTGCGTTATATATGAATTTACAATGTAAAACACACTTATTTTTATCACTAAAGAAGTAAGTAGGCCTAAATCTATACTACTTGGACACCCTTAGTGAAAAAAAAAAAATTCTGAACTGGCATGACCATCAAAATTGCCCCTAGCAAATATGTGCCATTTAAAAAGAAATAAAAAATAATTCTTTATTGTTACAAGACAAACTGCTATGGTGTTTACAATAAACATGAATTAAAATAAAAACGATTGTCCTTTGTCTGAAAGCAACAATTTGTACCTCCACTGAAAGATGACCTAAAATGCCGCAAGACATAAAAATGCAGAAAATTACCTAAAAATTGCCAAAAAATAACCTATCTCTTGAAAATGACGAAAAATACAAAATAAAGAAAAAAATTAATAAATGCAAAAACAAATTGCCCTTATTTAATGAATTATTTCATGATATACATTTATATATGAGCCCCTTACAGCCCAAGTGGTGTTAACTCACATTACTGCTGTTCTGAGATGAAGGTTTTGTCTGTCACCAAATAGATGGCTTTATGGACAGCATAAAATTGTGCTCCTACCTACAGGGTTGCTATGCAAGTATGACTTACACCATTTGCGCTATTAATAGAAGAACACTTTCTGAATAGGATCCTGACCATAACTAAAAAAAAATCAAAAAACTGGAGTTACACCACTTGGGCTTTAAGGGGCTCATATATTCGAGATATCTTTTAACCTTCATATAAAAAGATGCAAAATCATGAAATGCCTAATCCTAGTTATCATATATGTATTAATCATTTATAATTCAAAATAAGAAATCCCTATTTCAGTATTGTAAATTTGGTCTATACACTAGATGGCTTTTGACAAAACACAAACACAACACAATTCCTGCAACCCCTTATCATAGCGAAGGATATTTCAATATTATTTTGTTACTTGCCTTTTCAACAACTTCAAGACTGATATCCATTTCTTTATAAATAGATCACGATTTGTGCTTTTCTTTAAATGTTTCTGGTATTTTCATCCGTTTTCATACAGTAATTTGTTTCAACTGATATTAATTTAAATGGATAAGATACAGGATGAAATGGTGACGATGATTCATGGTATGTAAATATCAGTGATGGGAAGTAATTGAGTAAAAGTAATCGAATTACAGTAACAATTCCTTTTTTGGTAACATTTACTTGTAATCAGTACTTTTTAAAAAATGTAATTTCTACTTGTAATTTACTTCTGGAAATAAAATTGTAATTGTTACAATTGAGGAGCGTTTTTTCAAAAGCCGATATCTACATGGATTTCTCAGTGACTAAGTGACTAAGTGCCATCAAGAAAAGTGCTAATATTTGTGTGTATTGACCAGCAAAGATCGTATTCTATCTAAGCCAAACATGACAAACAGCCTTGCTGTATCAGTTACAGACACAGTAATGGCTGCTAGCCATGTTTGGCGTTGATAAAATACGATCTTTGTGGTCAATACACACAAATATTAGCACTTTTCTTGATGGCACTTAGTCATCTCTTGCACTCAGCCATCCATGTAGATATCGGCTTTTGAAAAAATGCTCTTCAATTAGTCGTTATTAGTATCATTCTCGCTTGCTATATCGTCATCACTAGGGACCGGATTCTTAGGTTTTTACCTATTTTTTTTCCTTACTTCCAAAACAAAAAGCGCTCATATACTTTTTCGAATCATGTCCATAGGATTCACCCACATTAATTCTGTGGCACCTAAAAATACCTAAATGGGGTATAAAAACCTAAATATACCTAAACGGGACAAAAAACCTAAAATATCTAATTTAGGCTTCTTTTTTGTCTTTTTTGTTGTCAGTTGAGAAATCGATATTTTGCGGTGAGAGAATAATTTTTGTAGGGTAGAAATTAATACCACCAGCGTTTCATTCAACCCATTGTCGTCTAGGATGGACAGTGTTTGGGACTGGCTCGTGAGAGGACCAATGCTAGGGATTGGACGATAATATCCGTGAGATGGATAAATGTAGGATAGCTTAATAAGGTAGCTTCATATAAGTATGAAACAATGTACATGTGAGAAGTATAAGATTTCGGAGGACCATTTAGAGCAAGAAGGGACTATATCACGAGGTAACTGGGTACAGAGATCAAAGGAAACATATTGGTTAAACAATCTAGAATGTAATGAAATACTTGCACTTTATTAATACTTGTAACACTCGAAGAAATAATAGGTGAACACTGAATAATAATTGAATAAACACGTTGAAAAAATGAATTGGAATTTGGCGCGAACCAGATTGCACCATTGAAAGTAATTTAGTAAATTTTGTAATTTACTAATGAATTATATATCAATTTGATGGTAATAAAAATTGCTGTAGAATGTATGTATTTTAAGTTATTAGCACTTGATTGTTCACGTTTTATAGCTTCTTGGTGAGTGATGACGTCACACGCTATTTACTTACTTGGAACTAATAAGTGAATCTAATGAACTTATAATACGGCGAATAAGTAAATTATGTATAAGTAATTTACTTGAAATTAATAAAACTTATGAGGAAGTTTTATTCCAATGATTTCTAGTAATAATACAAAGAGCGCGAATTGGCTTTTGTTACTAGAACCGGAGCAGTGTCAGACCGTGACTTGATCGTGTAACTGCAGGCTTAATACTGATGAGGCTTCCTGACGCTCTTTGAGGCGTCTTTAAAGAGGGAATACCCGACACAAAGAACTCGTGATCAGGATATGATGAAATATACGCCTACTCAACTTAATACTTGGCGCAAGAACACCTGGCGGATGATTTGAATTAAAACTATTCACTGCACAAATAAATATGCTGGAAAAACACTTAGCTTGCGTGAACATACTCCGCGCCATTGACTATTAACGTCAATAAAAACATAACAGGAAGGCAAGCTATAATAGAGAGACACTTGTATGTACACAAAACAAGCACTGATTCTAATTGGATGTATACATGTGATATGTATTGGAAAATTACTTCTTACATATATTGCAAGAATATGATATTGAATAGAAAGCACTGATTTCACTATTTACGTATAAGCACACGACACACAATATACTTCAGAGGAGATACGTAGACATGTGAGTTCAAGTGAAGCTGAAGACGTCTTGAAGGTAGCCAAGTGTGACCCAAGACGAGCAGCGACACAAATAAAAGCTTCAATAGATAAATAGGATTGAACATTGCTATCGGAGTATGCATTGGAATAAGGAAAAGATACATGATAATTATAAAAGAATGTAGGCAATTATCAAGAACATGGTGATAGAGAATTCCAATGAATGATAACGATAATTCATAAGTAACCATAGAATGTAGAAAATGGAAATGTAGTAGAACTTCAAAGATAAGTATGACAATTATTATGATCAGTCATACAGTATGCTCAAAGCACATAAAACCCATGTAGTAATTAGTGGCTCGCCTAGTAATCTAATGTATGAGGATTAGTAGTCAGAAATCATACGTCAAGATCAAAGACTATATAAACCATGTAGTAGTTGTGGCTAGGATTGCGATCCTATGACCGAGGACTAATGTAGATAAGGGAAACCAAAACATCAATAATACAAGCACAAGGGAGAAATGGGATGTGTTGCTTATTGAATGTTGTTGGTATATAAGGTAATTCAACTACGCAGCAAAAGGAAAGTGTTTCAAAGGAGTAACTCACCTATGCAGCAAAAGGAAAATGCTATAAATGAGTAAATGCACAACAGACAAGGAGCTTATCATCGACAAAGCATTTGATCCCCTTGAACTGAATGTCAACATGAAGAAATTCAAGCTAGCGTAGGTCAAAACTCTTGAACTGAAAACCAGAGAGAGGTCTTTCAAATAGCAAGATTGATAGAAAGAAAAATACATGTAACACATCTCGCAAGAGTACGATTTGTTACAGAGATAGATGAGAAATGGACTTCAAGTGGAGAATCTTGAATATAAGATCATAGAAAGTGCCATATGCTACTCGTCTTGGGGTAGAGGACACACTTTGACTATGGGCCGCTTATATTCACCACAGGAAGTGCGCACAGTAATCACTCGAACCAAGCCGTCTTCTCCCGGATGAGTAGCGGTGATCACGCCTAACTTCCATTGAAGAGGAGGAATGTTGTCTTCCTTCAAGATGACGACAGTACCAACTTGAATGTTGTCACTGGAACAGGTCCATTTCTGCCTTTGTTGTAGTGAGTGAAGATATTCGGATGACCAGCGTTTCCATATGTGTTGCAAATGATTTTGTAACAGCTGCCATTTTTCTAAGTACCTCTCATCTTCAGTAGGAGGATGTGAAGGTAGAGATGTGAGAGGTTCTCCAATTAAGAAGTGACCAGGAGAAAGGTATGACAAGTCAGCTGGATCATCATTTAGACGAACAAGTGGTCTAGAATTCAAGCAAGCTTCGATTTGAGATAGAAGCGTAGAAAGCTGTTCATATGTGAGAATTTGAGCTCCCATAACTCGCCTGAGATGAAACTTCATAGATTTCACTGCTGCTTCATGCAGACCACCGAAATGGGGAGAATTTGGAGGAATGAACGACCAGCTATAATCGTGGTTTGCAGTGAAATTTTGAATTGTAGTTTGAAAGTCTCTTGACTGCAATAGCAATCTGAGCTCCCTTAACTTGTTGTTTGCTCCAACAAAGTTAGTGCCATTGTCACTGAAGATTTCTTTACAGAGTCCCCGACGTGCTGTAAATCTTCGTAGGGCTGCTATGAAGGCATCTGATGTTAGATCAGAAACTAATTCAATGTGAATGGCCTTTGTTACCAAGCAGACAAAAATAGCGATGTAAGCCTTTACAGTAGTTTTACTGCGTGGAGCCCCATATCTTATGTTGAAGGGTCCAGCGTAATCGACTGCGGTGCGGAGAAAAGGTCTAGCAGGAGTTATTCTATAGCTAGGAAGATTTCCCATTAACTGTTGAGAACTTTCTGCTTTTAGCTTGTAACACGTGAGACATCTATGCAAAATAGATTTTACTACTCTGCGAATACTAGGTATCCAGTAGGCTTGTCGTAATGAAGCTATAAGCAGCTGATGCGAAGCATGTAATAGCTTGCGATGCTCATATTCTACAATCAGAACTGTTAAATGATGTCGGGATGGCAATATAACCTGATGTCTTGCATCATGTGTAAGATCTGATTTCTCCAACCTTCCACCCACTCTTATAACGTTGCTCTGATCTAGGAATGGAACTAATGCATGGATAGAGCTTTTCACTGAAACTTGTTTGTTGTTGCTAAGATCTTTCAGCTCTTGAGAGAAAGCTTCTTTCTGAGCAATTTTAACACAAACTTGTAGAGCCTTTTGTAATTCTTCTGCTGCGAGAGGTCCATGATATTTGTTTTCATGACGGCAGGCAGAAATAAATCTATACATATAACAAGTAACTCTCTGCAGGCGCTTGAGATTAGAGAATCTTGTAATAAAACTATCTTCTACTACAGTAGCTGCCAGGCAGATGGAAGGAATTTGCTCTGAGGAATCTGGAGGGCTTAATTGTTTTGGTTGTTCCGGCCATAATGTTGTGTTATGAGACAACCATTTAGGACCGTGCCACCACAAATCAATATCAGACAATTGTTCAGAATATACACCTCTTGAAACGAGATCAGCTGGGTTGTTTTCTGTAGAAACATGTCGCCAGGCTGCTGTTTCAGAAAGTTCTTGTATTTGTGACACACGGTTGGACACAAATGTTTTCCACTTTCGTGAATCTGATTTTATCCACGACAGAACAATAACTGAGTCTGACCATAGATAATTTTGTGAGGTTTGAATGTTAAGGTCATTCAACACCTTGTTGTACAGTTTAGATAATAGCAATGCTCCACAAAGTTCAAGACGTGGAATGGTTTGCCTTTTAAGAGGGGCAACCTTAGACTTGGAACATAGCAAGTTAATTGTAACTTCACCTTCAATGTTCACAGAACGGAGATATATGCATGCACCGTAGGCCTTTTCTGAAGAGTCACAGAAGCCATGGATCTGTATATCTTGAAGGGTACCATGTGTGAGAACAAATCGTGGAATACGCATCGTGTGTATTGTACCTAAAATGTCGCAGATCTCAATCCATTTCTCTGCTATGTGTGAAGGTACCTCCTCGTCCCAGCCAAGCTTTTCAATCCATAATGATTGCATGAAGATTTTTGCATTGATAACCATAGGACTGACAAGGCCTAGAGGATCAAAAATGGATGATATGACTGATAGGATAGTACGCTTGGTAAGTTTAACTCGAGTATGAGTTTGGAGAGAAGGATGGGATTGAATCTGGAAGTTATCAGTTGCAGGATGCCATAATAAACCAAGGGCATGTGCATTTTCACTGTTGTCAAGAGACAGAGGCAACTGGGTCTCTCGATAAGATGATGGTATAGATTCCAGCAATGCTTCATGGTTGGAACACCACTTTCGCAAGGGAAATCCGCCACTGTCAAGCATGAGGATTAATTCTTCTTGAAGGCGTAGCGCTTCTTGAAGATTATCATGTCCTGCCAGGCAGTCATCTACATAGAAGGAAGTCCTGACTGCTTGTGAAGCGAGAGGGTATTTAGCTTCTTCTTCTATTGACAGCTGGTGCAGGGATCTTATGGCTAAAAATGAAGCTGATTTAGTACCATAAGTCACTGTAGTTAATGCATAGTCTTGTATGGGCTCATTTGCATTAGAACGCCACACAATCCTTTGAAGATTCTGGTCGCTTTCGTGCATTTTTATGCGTCGGTACATTTTAGAAATGTCAGCTGAGAATGCATATTTATAGGTTCGAAAACGAGTTATAATTGATGATAGGTCATCTTGCACTGTAGGCCCTAATTTCAGAATGTCATTTAGGGACTTGCCTGAAGATGTTTTTGCAGAAGCGTCAAACACAACTCTAGTCTTGGTTGTAGTAGACGAGGGCTTGATTACTGCATGATGTGGTAAATAGAAGCATTTTTCACCTGGCCGTGGAAGTGAAACCTTCTTCATGTGTCCCAATTCTTCATATTCTTGCATGAATTTTTTGTAATCTTCCTGCAAGACAGAATTAGTTTGAAATTTTCTTTCCAGATGTTCTAAGCGTTTCACTGCTTGTTGTCTGGATTCGCCCAAGGAGTCCTGAGATCTATTCTTGGGTAATTTCACTACAAAAGCACCGTCATTTGCACGAATAGTGTTTTGTACGAAGTGCTCTTCACATTCCCTTTCTTCTTTAGTAAACACTGGTTTAGGAAAGTCTTCTAGTTCCCAGAATCGTCTTAACTGTGTATCAACATTATCAACAGTCACAAATAAATTGTGTTGAGCGAATGTGACCTTCTTGGATTTGATTGCTTTCTTGGGAATAGTTCCACTAAGTATCCAACCTAGTTCCGTGTTACTAAGAATAGGGTTATTAGGAATGACTATTCTTTCATTAGTGAATAGTTGGTAAAACAAGCTAGCACCAATGAGGAGTTGGACATCACCAGGGATGTAGAATTTAGGATCCGCTAATGTTATTTCACTAGGAATATTGAAATGTTTGGGATCTATACGGACTGAAGGAAGTTTGTTTGCAATGTGAGGGATTACTAGACAACTCATTTCAGCCTGGAAATTCTGGATTCTGGATCGCAGATTAACCTTAACACTGTGATTGCAAGAAGAGGTGCCATTAATACCTCGTATCTGAGTGTCGACATCTGTGGTTGGCAGCTGCAACTTCTTGGCTAAACCTTCAGTTATGAAGTTCAATTGGCTTCCTGAGTCCAGTAACGCTCTGCATAACACTAAATTTCCTTGTCTATCTTCAAGATGCACTGCTGCTGTTGCTAATAAAATCTCCCTTTGGTTGGAATTTTCTTTTATCGAACAATAACTAGCAGGTACATTATCTGTAGATTCAGACGGTTGATGTGATTGTCGAGGAGCCCTTTTGCTGTCTCGTGTGTTATTATGTAACAGTTTGCTGTGTGAAGCCTTTCCACAATTACAGAATGACTTGATTTTACAATGGTCTCTTTTGTGACCGTTGGAGAAACAGTTTGCACATAAACCTTTGCTTTTCACAAAATCCCAACGTTGATCTACACTCAACTGTGAAAACTTGTCGCACTTATATAAATTGTGACTTTCCTTGCAACAAGGACATGTATCACCTTTGATGGCAACATAAGATTGACGAGTCGTTTTTACAGATTTCTTTTGTGTATGTCTTTCACTTTTCTCTTTGGATGGGCTTGGCACATTGTTAGAATTAGATAGAACTTCTAAAGAATGAGCCTTGGCTTCTAGGAAGTTCATCAACTCTTGAAGCGGTGTGAACCTTTGTGAGTCAATTTTGCTTTCCCATTCCTTGCGTGTAGTTTCACCAAGATGATCCAATATTAATTGAATGAACATGACTTCGTGTAATGGGATTTCAATATTGAGAGCTTCGATGGCGTTAAGATTGCTTTGAAACTGATTTAATAAGTTTCGCAAGTCTGTAACACTTTCATCTTTCATTATTGGTAATGAAAGTAGATTTTTGATGTGAGCTGTGGCAATAACTCTAGTATTATCATATCTTGCACACAATAAATTCCATGCTATTGGAAAATTCTCATTCGTGACTGGAATATTCTGAAGGAGCGCGTGGGCTTGTCCCTTAACAGAACTCAGCAAATAATGGTATTTCTGTATGTTATCTAAGGAATCATTGTTCACCACTAAACTACTGAAAGTGTCGTGATAGTGTTTAAAGTTAGTCACATCCCCACTGAACACTGGAATTTGAATTCTTGGCAATTGTATATTTCTATTGTTGCACTGTGAATTAGAAGACTGACAGGTGTGATGAGAGTTACCACTGTGATTAGATCGTTGGCTGTGATGAGATCCTACACTACGCACTGGTTGCTCTTGTGCACATATAAGTTCACCAAGTTTAGCTTTCAGCTCTTCATAACAACTTCTCGTTGTCTCCTTATGTTCTGCGTGTTCATCTAAATCTTCTTCGGCTTCTATAAGCGATTCGATTTGAGTTTGAACTGTTTCGTAGCGCTCCCAAGTAATATTTAAACTGTCATATTTCACTTTTAATAGAAATACGTTTGTTTCTTCATTTATACTAGCAAGAGTTTTTTGCATGTGAGTTAGTTCACGCTTAATTATACCTCTTCTTTTAATCAAACCTCGTAATTCACTTTCCATGTTGAATGCGAAATGTGGAAATTACTTGTAGTTTAAAGATGAGAAGCTAACACCGCTGCACGATGATACATGTGAGTCAGCTGTTCACTGCTTTCTTGAAGTTCACTGGTGACCGGAATCCCATGATGAGTCGAATCACTGCTGCTATGATGCTGTCCTCGATGCGAAGTTCAGGGTTGCTAGAACTCACGAACTGACCGACGCGGAAGCACAGATGAATGAGACGAACTCGAGAAACGGTATTTACGAATACAAGTATGCAATAAATATGATTGTACCAATATGATCCTGCCCGGTAAAGGACCAATGTTTGGGACTGGCTCGTGAGAGGACCAATGCTAGGGATTGGACGATAATATCCGTGAGATGGATAAATGTAGGATAGCTTAATAAGGTAGCTTCATATAAGTATGAAACAATGTACATGTGAGAAGTATAAGATTTCGGAGGACCATTTAGAGCAAGAAGGGACTATATCACGAGGTAACTGGGTACAGAGATCAAAGGAAACATATTGGTTAAACAATCTAGAATGTAATGAAATACTTGCACTTTATTAATACTTGTAACACTCGAAGAAATAATAGGTGAACACTGAATAATAATTGAATAAACACGTTGAAAAAATGAATTGGAATTTGGCGCGAACCAGATTGCACCATTGAAAGTAATTTAGTAAATTTTGTAATTTACTAATGAATTATATATCAATTTGATGGTAATAAAAATTGCTGTAGAATGTATGTATTTTAAGTTATTAGCACTTGATTGTTCACGTTTTATAGCTTCTTGGTGAGTGATGACGTCACACGCTATTTACTTACTTGGAACTAATAAGTGAATCTAATGAACTTATAATACGGCGAATAAGTAAATTATGTATAAGTAATTTACTTGAAATTAATAAAACTTATGAGGAAGTTTTATTCCAATGATTTCTAGTAATAATACAAAGAGCGCGAATTGGCTTTTGTTACTAGAACCGGAGCAGTGTCAGACCGTGACTTGATCGTGTAACTGCAGGCTTAATACTGATGAGGCTTCCTGACGCTCTTTGAGGCGTCTTTAAAGAGGGAATACCCGACACAAAGAACTCGTGATCAGGATATGATGAAATATACGCCTACTCAACTTAATACTTGGCGCAAGAACACCTGGCGGATGATTTGAATTAAAACTATTCACTGCACAAATAAATATGCTGGAAAAACACTTAGCTTGCGTGAACAGACAGTATCAAGAGAGGAAAAGAGTACCGGCGTATTCCTTTTAAAATATTCACACGAACAACCATTATTGCCGAAACAAATTAAATCGAGTTTGTTACGGCAGTGGATTGGCGACGATCTGAATTTCACTACAGACGGCAAAGTAATATTTTGTCAAGCCTGCCAGAAACACGTATTATTTACCTTTCTAGAAAAGGGGGAAGTTTTCGTCCCTAGTTGATCTCTTGTACGGTTAGCATGTGTAACAACCGAAAAAAGGAAAATAATCAGTTTCACATTATCCACATCCAACCATAAAGCATTTTACTCACTAAATTAGAAGCATCGGATTCGAATCCTGAGAAGGGCAGTGTCTAGATACAGTATTAACTATTAACTAAGAGATAACAGGAAGAACTTCACAGTTGAGAATCTTGAAAGATAGCCTATTTAGTGATATAGTGTAACCAGGAAATGTGAGGAAATCTTATTTTCACTGCTTCTTTTGATTGTTTATGCTTTCTTTCTTCAATTGTATAATATTGTCTTAAAGCAAGTTTACACAAATTTAAGTCAATTTTGTTACCTCAAAGTTTGCAAGTATTATGTATTCAATCCTATGTAGCACATTAAAATTCATTAAACCAATTATTTTACCCGAAAACGATATTTTGGACAAAAAACCTAAAAAAAACTATTTCACCTAATGGAAAACCTAAAACAGTGTTTTTAAAAACCTAAAAATCCGGTCCCTAGTCATCACTACTGTTTTTGCAACTAATATCCAAATTAGAGTTAATATTAACAAAAAGTTACTCAATGTTTCCGAAAATAATCTCATTGATGTGTTTTGTTTGTTCATTAATAATTTGGGCTTGTGCCAAAAACAAGGAATTTTTAGGTACTGCCATTTTGTAAAGTAATTGTAATTTTACTGATTACTTTTTGAAAAAGTGATTTGTAATTGTAATTAAGTAAAATGTCTCTCAGGTAATTGTAATTCAGCCCAATTACTTTCTTTTTGTACTTTTCCCATCACTGGTAAATATCAAATTCGGCATTTGCCTTTACGACTGGGGAAACCATGAAAAAACCCTTGTCAAATTGGCCAACCACTGGATTTGGACCTGGTACCTCCCAAATGCGAGTTCAAGACTTGACCATCTCGGCTACCTCGCTCGGTTCTTCAAAAATTGAGAAATAACAATATTCAGTGGTAACTAGCAGATAATCAAGGTAATTTAATTTTAATGTACAAGTTACAAACACAAATTCCTTGTTATCATGATATATGGTGACAGCTTGTATCTTTGCATGTTTTCCTATTATCTAGTGTTTTCTGCATGACTGAATTTCTTTGAGTAATAAAAACATGCATTAACTCTTTCAGATAGTGGAAAATTTATGATAGTAGCAGTCAATAACATATTGCAAAATATGTGTGGTAAGTACTCATCCACAAGATACGACTATAGTGAAACCTGTCTGTAACAGAATTTCAAAGGCCCATAATTGTTTTCTGCTATAGGCAGGATTCCGGTGAGTAAAGATTACATAAAGAAATACTAATAATTAGGCCTACTTACATTTTGATATGCAATGGGTAGGGCCCTGATAAAATGGCTGATTTCGGTGTTAACTTCCTTCTATTTCGGTGAGTATTTCGTGAAATAAATTACTTATACTACATTGCGAACATTGTGCAATGATAAACTTTGCTTCTTTATTTACATGAACTAACACCCTTGGCAAAGACATAGCAGGAAAGGAGTGTAGTCAACAGTACAATCTTTGTGTAAATTCTGCAAACTTTGTAATCAATCACATATCGATATATCGGTAAATCTTCGACAGCCACAGAAAAAGCAGGCCTCTTAGAAATAAAAAATACAGTACACCAAAACACAATATTGTGATTTTAAGGCACATTTTTGTGCACATTTCTCACTTTATGGACAGAAGGGGCATATTTCACGCTTATAGACACATTTCACAGAATCAAGTAAATTTCGCGATATTTCATGGATTCAATTTGGTTCATATTGGTATTTTAAGCATATAAAAGCTAAATATAGCTAAGGGAGGTTGTTTTATAAAATTTCGCGCTTATCGTTGCTACCAAAATTATGGCCCCTAGCGATGGGGTTGATTTTTACTTAATAACAATGGTCCATAAATACAGTCCATTTTTCCTTTTTGGACGGTGTTACCACTTAACCATTGTTCCCATAGTTCCAATCTTTTCTTTAGAATTTCATAAACTTGAGTCTTGCCAACATTAAATTTAGTCACAATCTGTTTTACCATCAACTTATCGTTTTCACTCGCATCAATGACTTTTATTTTTGTATTTAAATCTAAAACTATAAGTTTTCTGTAGCAAGATTGAGATCGGAAATATACACACAAAACTTCACTAAAAAGGTATATTTACCCAGAATGATCATTTCAACGGGTCTTCCCGCCATCATCAGCTGATTCCGACTGGCCCTCTGGCGGCGGATGAATGAACTTGTCAATCAAGGTTCCATGTATGCCAACTGAAGTGTCAAAGTTTAAAAGATTTTCTCGGTTCTTTTTAATGAATATTTTTTCCCATACCATAAGATCTATTGGTTTTTCAACTTGTTTTAATAATTCAATTTCATTTTCAATTTCATGGCCTACTTCCCAAAAATGCATTGCCAAAGCGGATTTTTCAATTTGTTTATTCATAATGTTCCTAAAATGTTCTTTTCTCCTTGTGTCTAAATTCCTTTTTGTTTGGCCAACATAAAATTTTCCACAATCTTTGCAATTAATTTTGTAAATTCCAGCTTTTTTGTAATGAGGGACCTTATCTTTCTGGTTGGTTTTTATTAGATTTTCCAAACTGAATTTATTCTGTGGTGCCAATTAAATGTTTTATATGTATTTATATATATATATATATATATATATAGCTCAGGGTATGTCAACGAAGGATGGAGAGAAAAATCTTACATATATCTTTGAGAGAGAGGATCAGAAATGATGACCTTCGCAGACGCACGGGTATGACTGACATAGTAAAAGTAGCAATGAACCAAAAGTGGAGATGGGGCGGCCATGTGGCACGAATGAACCACCAGAGATGGGCACACAGAGTCACCATGTGGGACCCAAGAACTGGATGGAGGAATGTCGGTCGACAGAAAACAAGATGGGCAGATCACTTCACAAGCGTAGCAGGAGGCCAATGGTCAAGAATAGCAAAGGATAGAGAGGTGTGGAGACTCTTGGGCCACCAGCGTCAGTGACAGACTTGGGGAGGACTCATCAAGCACTAAAAGACGGACACACAAAGAGTGAACTGCAACCACCCGCATCCAACCAAGACAGGCAGTGAATAGTGAGACAGTGTTCAGTGCAACAAAGAAAGGGAACAAATTCGTGTAGCTCCTTAATGGCCGAGTGCACGATTCTCCGGTTTTCTCAGCCGTTTCGTTACCGCGGTAAACGTAATACCGGCGTATTCTCAAAATGTCTGTGCACCATTGCGAAAATACCGCGGTTTGCTAATGCTTGGAAATATTGCTGTTACTCTGCTCCGAATCCATTTTTCTTTGATGGTGTCTTCCATGGCCGCTAGGTTCTCTCTCTCTCTGCACGTCTGCCAGTCACGGTGGCTCCCCTATAGGCTATCGCTTTCCCGAATTCAATGTATTTGTTCCCTTATTATTCTATAAAAAGATGTTCATAAGGATAAAAGGGAATATTATATTGCGTATATATGTCGTCTGGATTCATACTTCGAATTCAAGCACCATAGATACTGTACCAATCGTGAAATGAGTTGGTTTCGCCTAGGCTACTACTGGTTTGGTTGAGGTGAGAAAGGAAGGTCATTTCAATCGATGTTACAGCACAGTATTTGCAAAGATATGTACCATCGTTCATTCTTCAAATAGATCCCACCTGTCTGTACATTTCAATAAAATAACATTCATGTTTTAAAGAATAATTCTCACACGTGTGCAATCCAAGGCAAAGCAACACCACGAAATCTCTGCTCTGAGTTCGACATAGCCTCGCTTTTATTCCCGTACAATTAGTAGAAATTTTAGGTGCAAAATCATGTGCATAGCCAAGAAAGGGCTGTTATAATTATGTTCGTATATGTGCAGGTGTGATAAATTGCTTACATATACCGATACACGGGCTATATCGTAATGCATGCAGCCATTCACTTAAATTTGGCCTAGGACCACTGGTATTCCATATTTCATTTATTTTTTGCCTGATTGTTCAGTAATAAATGTTCATAAGGATACAATGGAATATTATATTGCGTATATATGTCGTTTGAGTCCAACCTTTGAATTAAAACACCATAAATACTGTACTAATCGTAATAATCGTGGTTACGCCCACTAGCCTACTCGATGGACCTGGTTTGGTTGAGGTAAGAAAGGAAGGTCATTTCAATCGATGTTACAGCACAGTATTTGCAAAGATATGCACCATCGTTCATTCTTCAAATAAACCCCACCTGTCTCTAATTATTCTTTATGTTCAATTAGCTTTTGGCCTAGATATCATAAATATGATACATTACGCTGATCTCCATCTTGGAAAGAAAACCGCTGTTTTCTCACTTTACAGCTCCTTCACGGGCGGTTTTCATCTTACCGCGGTAAAAGTCGAAACCGAGCACGATGCAACGAAAATATGACTTTACCGGGGTAAACTAAGCAACTTTACCGCGGTATTCTGAATACCGAGGTCGGTGCACTCGGCCATAAGACTTGCTCACTTAAGGAGCAAACAAAGAGCAATTCCCTGTGAATACAGGAGGCCTTGGCCCTTAGGGGATGTATTGTAGGCTAAATTTATTTATTTATTTATTTATTATGTATTTATATTGATATAAGTTTTCTGTCTGTCATTTTGAAGACATGATTTCTACCTTTTCAATGAACTTAATGACAGCACAGTAACAGAAACACGGTTTCTAAGCGTACATCATGTATTCTTTTCCAGGTATCCTATCTTACATTCTTGACTGCAGGATTTTCCAGTTTTCCCTCCCATGCTCTAAAGAGTACCGTTACACTTTATGGTCAACGTGACAGGCCATTTGAATGCAAGGATGTCCAAAGACTTATTTTCGTTACTTACTAGGGTTGTCCAAGTATGTAATTCAGAACTTGTTTTCCTGTTTTAAAGCACTGGTATTTACTGGGTTCAAAAACAAACATTTTCCATTAATGCCGCAAATTTGGCTTCCGTTTCCACGTCAGATAAGAATAAGAATAAGAATAAGCCCGTGTCATCCCTTTATGGGCAAGGGCCTCCTGCTGTGATGCAGGGTGAGCTCACTTTTGAACCTGCCAGGGGAGCTATCCTGACAGATTGGACTTTCACATTGTGTGTTTATTTCCATGCTTGATTTCACTTTCACTTGTCACATCTGTTTGTTGAAGTATAGTGTCCGTTATTCATGTCCAACGTGGAGTAGTCGTTTCTCTAACTCTGTCAGATGGGTTCCAGTAATTATAGGTAAATTTATATGAATAATACATCGTAACTTATGGGACCAGGAAATTTTTCACAGTATTCCGGTTCATAAAGGTTCCGCTGATGGCAGGTTCTACTGTACTAGTAAAAACACTAGAGGATTGCGATTGGAGTATCTACTTTCAATGGATAAAAGCGCACATAGGATATTATGATAATGAAAAAGCAGATCAACTGGCGAAAGAGGCAGCGACTTCTAGTGAATTAACACCTTCCTACAGTAAAATTCCTATGAATGAAATAAAAAGCTATCTCTAAGAAGTTAAGCTATGAAAAATGGAAACAAGAATGGCAAACAACAACAAAGGCACAGACAACAAAATCATTCTTCCCTACACTGAAAGACAGAATGCGAATGAAATTGAAGTTAACACCGAATCTGACAACAATCCTAACAGGTCACGGAAAAATAAGAAAATATTATTGAAAAGAATCATTGAAAATCCTAATTGTAGGTGCGACCAAACAGAACAAACGGTGGAACATTTAATTTTTTAATGTCACCTACTAAATAACGGAAGACAGGAAATTAAGAATGCAGTGTTAGCAGCAAAATGTGTTTGGCCAACTTTTAAAGCAGAAAGAAGCAAAAGTTCTCCATCTAAAGCTATACTTGTGCCTGACAACAGATTCCTCAATGTGAACGCTCACATGGGATATTTGTGGAAAGAACATGTACAGTCGGTCAAATAAAAAACGTCGGGACTCGTATGCTGTTAGAATTAAAGTTTTGACGCATTAGTTCACAAGTTTCCTATAAAAAACACAAAATACAGGTGATTTTCGGAACATATGAGGCCATGCGGCAGGAGGGAAAATATGAACGAGGAGGGAAAAAATGAAAATCGCGGAAAGCGCAACACACGATATTCAACTTAATGCATTGTCATAATTCATTTTGCTTTGTGTCATCGCCACATACAAATGCTAACGTGAGAGAAAGTGTAGTTAGGGCTGTAATTGACCTGCATTTTTCGGTCTCTGAAGCAGCGAGAAGGTTCCATATTTATGAAAGAGCAGCTCAGAGAAGGGAACTTGACTATAATGCGACCGGAAGTTTTCATAGCAAACGTTGATCTGGCCGGACGCGTATTTCGATGCTAGGATTGGTTGCAGAAGTTGAGCGTAAGTTATTGATTTTGCACTAGAAGTACCGGTATTATAAAATAAAATCTTAAAAAAATGCTCCTTGAATAAACATATTCCTCGCGAATCAAATTATTAATATTATAGAAATTTGCAACCAAGAATATGGCGGATTTGAGGCATATAGCCACAGCCTTCTATACATATTTGTTTTGGAACAAAACTGACTAAATAATCAAGAAAATACATGGATAGACAAGAGGCGTGTGTGAACCTAACCTTAAGTCTTCCTGTACATGCGCATATGCTCGTTCGTGATACTTAATCAAATACCGCCCGACGTTTTTTATTTGACCGACTGTACACAGGATAAGTATCCAGATACAAGAATTACGGAAATGTATCTGGGATCTGTATGGAGTATTTGTGTCTGCAACAGATTCCTCTGTGTGAACGTAGCAATAATACACCCGCAAACTTTTTTTACTTTAAGCATGGCCAATAGGTTACATCTTCCTCACATCACATTCTGATATAGAATAAAATCAGGTAAACTGATGTAACAAAGTGCCAGTATGTTTTTGTTTAATCAGTTATGACTGCAATTATGATATGCAGAATATGTTTTTTTTTAAATTGATTTCCAAGTTAAGCTCCAGATTTATTCATTAAGCAGGGCTTACGGAAGAAGAAATGTCTACCATCTCGGCCACCTGGGTCATTTTAACGGTCTAGTTGGATAAGCACATGTCAATTAATATGTTTTTTGTCATAGCTACCTGTATTTTAATTTCCAAGGCCTTATAAGATCACAGTAAAACAATAGGCTATGATGTCAAGATAACTGATTTTCATTTTTTTTATAAATTCTTTCGAATACGTATATTACCATAAAATAGGCACTAAATTGAGCATTACTCCTAAACAGGTCAATCGATTTTATCCATTATGAATAGACGTCTTCCCATGGACATTATAAATGCGTATATGAAGTTTCATAAATATCCGATAAAGCGTATTTGAGTTATTGCGCCTTTAAAGTAGACACTAAATTGGGTTTTACTCCGGTACCGCTCAACAGATTAGGTTCAAATTCAATAGGGCACTTCTCATGGACGTCATAAATGGGTATACCAAGTTTCATGGAAATCTGATACAGTGTATTTGAGTGATGGCGCCTTTCTATTAGAAAGGCGCCATAGTTTATTAAAATAGGCACTAAATTGGGCATTACTCCGGTACCGGTGAACCGATTTGGTTCAATATCAATAGGGTTCTTCCCATGGACATTATAAATGTGTTTTCCAAGTTTCATGAAAATCCGAAAAAGCGTATTTGAGTTATGGTGCGAACAGACACACGGACAGACAGACGGACAGACATTTTTTCGTCCACCACACAATCTCATAAAGTACCATACTGGCACTTAATAAAATCAGGTAAACTGATATAACCAAGTGCCAGTATGCTTTTTTTAATCAGTGATAAACGCAATTATGATAGGCCCATGCAGAAAAGTTATTTTTGTAACAGATCTCCGAGTTAAACTCCAAAAACAAAATGTGCTGGCAATAATAATAATAATAATAATGATGATGCAATAGGCCTACAATAAAGCAGCCTTCAAGGTTATGAATGAATAAAAAGTCAATATGAAATCTGTCAGGAATTACATTAGGTATACTCGTATTGCTGCACAAGAACGAATATAAAAAATACTCACATTAAAATATAGCCTGAAGTATATATCGGTAGTCTGCATAACCATAGAATACACAATATAATATCAATATTCAACGGCTAGTTGTTATAAATTGTTTATTTACATTATTTAAATTATTATTTAGCCCACACTGACATCGTTATGAAGAAACAAATCAATCAAGGTTGCTAACAATATCAATATACGATTGGCAATTTGTTACGTTAGTTTAATATATTGTGGGCCTTGAAAGAATATTCATTACAAAATTAATATTGATATACTCGTTATTTTGGTACCGGTCAACCGATCTGGCCCTAATTCAATAGGCTTGTACCCAAGAACGTCATAAATTCATATACCAAGTTTCATGAAAATCCGATAAAGCGTATTTGAGTTATCCGCGCCTTTGTGATATATTACCATAAAAAGGCACTAAATTGGGCTTTACTCCGGTACCGGTCAACCGATTTGGTCCAATATCAATACGGTTCTTCACACAAACATTATAAATGCGTATACCAAGTTTCATTAAAATCCGGTAAAGCGTATTTGAGTTACCGCGTCTTTAATAGACAATAAATTGGGTTTTACTCCGGTACCGGTCAACCGATTTGGTCCAATATCAATAGGGTTCTTCCCATTAACATTATAAATGTATATACTAAGTTTCATTAAAATCCGATTAAGCGTATTTGAGTTATCGCGCATACAGACACACGGACGGACGGACAGACATTTTCCCTCCCCACACACAATCTCATAAAGTACCATACTGGCACTTAATAAGTGGTCATATTGCAAAGAGCACATATCCAGTTGTTTCAAACTGACGCAAAGTTTTATTGTTCACCAGGCAAGACCAAGTTTCACAATCAGTGGGTGACTTCTACTTTTCAGAGAATTTTTTCAAAAAAAAATTTCAAATAAAAGTTTTAGCCCTTAGTATAAGCACCCTATGTACACAATTTGAACAAAATCTTCAAAGTCGTTTTTGAGAAAATTGTGACAAAATTTTCTTCATGTAATGTCTCCATATAAGTAGGAGAAGTCGTCAATCTTTGTGTCACATCCCCAGAAGATACCTAACCCAAATACAAAATTTTGTTTTCGTACAATTTTCCGTTACAAGAGGCCATGTTACAAAGAGCACATATTCAGAGTGGGTGGCTTATAACTATCCTTCAGAGAATTTGTTCGAAAAAAAGTTTCAAATAAATGTTTTAGCTCCTGTGATGATTTAATTCTATGGTGTAATCTGCTACCATTTTGATATGCTAAGGTGGGGCTACCATTGTAGTGACTTTGTGTGCTATTGATATGTTTTAATTTTACTTTTAGTACCATAGCCACTACTCGTAGGCCATAACACCATTCACAATCTAGGTGCTACCATTAAGCCAACTAAGAAAATCATCATAAATAATTTGTGGGAAGACATGCTAAGGATTCAAGGGCCAGTATAAATTAAAGAATTGGTTTCCATTATCCCTATTTTAATTTTAACAATATATTATGTACAATTGAATGTTATATAAATATATTTACAAATAATTGCATTTATTCATTTATAGTGCCATAGTGCTTTAAAAGACTTAAACTCGAACAAGGCAATGGGAATAGACAAAATTCCATCAGAACTGCTTCAATCTTTAGGGCAAACAGGAACTGAAAGCTTGTTCAGAATTATTTCCAAGATATATGATAAAGGCGAGATGCCTCAGGACTTCCAGAAGAGTATCATTTTCACAATTCCCAAGAAAGCAAAAGCAGAAAAATGCGAAAACTATCGTACAATAAGTCTCACAACACATGCTTCAAAACTACTAACTACAGTGCGCCCGAGAACATTCTCCGCAGTTGCTATTTGCTGGAGAGAGGGCTAGCTGCAGCAGTTGCGTTGGCAACACGAGCTTTTATAAAAACAAACCGCCAGCTGTGTATGCAGGCAGGCAGAGGTCATTGTCACTTTATCAATGGGTGCATTGTCTACTTACTAATCAGTACATATTGCAGTGTGCAAGCATTTAGATTGAATATTGTGACAGCCCTTCCAGCACCTGAAATGATCGGCTGTGGCGAGTACCAACTTAACTGCTGCAGTCAGCTGTTTCTCGAACAAGTAGCCGCTGCGGAGAATATTCTCGGGCGCACTGTAGAATCATTTACAGGAGAATAGAGAAAAAAGTGGAGGAAATCCTTGAGGAAGACCAGTTTGGGTTCAGGAAAGCCAAGGGTACAAGAGAGGCAATTATATCACTGCGACTTATTGTGGAAGGAAGAATGAAGAAAAGCAAAGACACTTACATGGCTTTTGTTGACTTGGAAAAAGCCTTTGACAATGTGAATTGGAATAAGATGTTTACAATTATGAGAAAGACAGGTCTTAAATATAAGGATAGAAGTGTCATTCACAACCTATATCAGAATCAGACAGCTGTAATAAAGGTGGAAGGTGAAGAAAGGGTTGCAAGAATTAAGAAAGGAGTGAGACAGGGATGTAGTCTGTCTCCCCTTCTGTTTAATTTATATGTTGAGGAAGCACTGAAGGAATTAAAGGAAATGTTTGAATCAGGAATAAAAATTCATGGAGAAAAAGTAAAAATGCTGAGATTTGCTGATGATATTGTTCTGCTAACTGAAGATAAGGAAGACCTAAGTGAATTATTGAATGGTATGAATGGACTGTTAGAAAATAATTTTGGACTGAAAATTAATAAAAACAAAACAAAAGTGATGAGATGCAGCAAGAATGCCATAAGCAACATGAAGAACATTAAACTCGGAAATGACAAAATACAGGAGGTGAATGAATTCTGCTACTTGGGGAGCAAAATTACTAAAGATGGACGAAGCAAAGATGATGTAAAAAGCAGGATATTACAAGCAAAAAGGGCTTTCTTTAACAAGAAAAGTCTATTGGTGTCAAATATTGACCTAAAAGTCAGAAAAAAATTTCTAAAGTTATATGTTTGGAGCATAGCACTCTATGGCAGTGAGACGTGGACTTTAGGAAAAAGTGAAAGGCATAAAATAGAAGCTTTTGAAATGTGGTGCTATAGACGAATGTTGAAAATCAGGTGGACTGACAGAATATCTAACGAAGAGGTCTTAGAAAGAATAGAGGAGCAAAGAAGTCTATGGACGACACTCATTAGAAGAAGGGCCAGACTAATGGGGCACATTATGAGGCATCCAGGCTTGGTCAACACTATATTAGAAGGAACAATAGAGGGGAAAAATTGTAAGGGAAGACCACGATTAGAATATGCAAAACAGATTATTGGCGATTTTGGATGTAAAAAATATGTAGACATGAAGAGACTGGCTCAAGATAGGAAGAACTGGAGAATTGCATCAAACCAGTTGTAAAACTGATGACTACAGAGAGAGAGTGCCATGAAAATTATGAAGTGCCTTTTATTTTAAACTGTAGTATAGAAGTGAAAAGAAGAAGAAAAGAAAATAGGAAAGAATTAACACTCACTCTTACATACGCTCCTGTTACGATGAATTCATGATGCAACAGGTCTCTACTGGCAATTACGAGTATGAGATATCCAAAATATAAATGTATTATATATCACATCAGATTACTTACAATTGCCAGCAGGACAGTCACTCGCATGAAGACAGCGTAACTCCATCCAACATGAATCACACGAAGAAGCAAACATCCAGTCGAAGGCGAAGAGAAGGTCAGACGACAGAAGAAGAATCAAGAGTAGAGTTCAGAGTAGAATAGAATGATCATACAGAAATTTCTTAGCCATGAGGAAACCTTTGTTATCCCCACTCCGAACATGTGATCGCGCAGGAGCGCCATTAAACAAGAACTACTGGTGACGTGATACTGACGTAATACAGAATATTCTATCTCAAGCCAAACTTGTAAACAAACTTAACCTTAATTGTTTTGCATCGCTGTTTTGTTTACTACAAAGTTTTTAAGGTACTGTGCTAATGTATTATTGCAGTTAAAGATAAGCACAGTACACTCCTAGCATAAGCAATCCATGTGCACAAATTTAAAGAAAATTGTTAGAGCCGTTTTCAAGAAAATCACGAAAAGCGAAAATTTCTTCATATAGAGAGTTCCCTTAAAAATTAGAGAAACTTGTCGACAATCTTCGGGTCACATCTTCAGAAGGTACCTACCCAAACAAAAAATGTTGATTTCATACGATTTTCCATTCTGGAGCTAAGCTGTTCACACACAGACATGTTTCTGAAAATATTATTTTTGGAATCAGGGAACCTCAAAACGTGTATTTATGTTGAAAACTCACCTTCGGATTTCTAGGTCGAACAAAATACTTCTCTACCTATTGTACTTATGATATAGGCAGAGGAAGTAAAAATTTCTATGACACCGGGAATTGAACCCCTTTGTGCCGATGCTTTCCCAACTGAATTAGCCCGAGTTTGATTCTGGTGGCAGAATCTCTCTCCTATTATTAAGTGCCAGTATGGTACTTTAAGAGATTGTGTGGTGGACGAAAAAATGTCTGTCCGTCTGTCTGTCCGTGTGTCTGTACGCACCATAAATCAAATACGCTTTTTCGGATTTTCATGAAACTTAGAAAACACATTTATAACGTCCATGGGAAGAACCCTATTGATATTGAACCAAATCGGTTCACCGATACCGGAGTAATGCCCAATTTAGTGCCTATTTTAATAGATTATGGCGCCTTTCTAATAGAAATCGGATTTCCATGAAACTTGGTATACCAATTTATGACGTCCATGAGAAGTGCCCTATTGAATTTGAACCTAATCTGTTGACCGGTACCGGAGTAAAACCCAATTTAGTGTCTACTTTAAAGGCGCAATAACTCAAATACGCTTTATCGGATATTTATGAAACTTCGTATACGCATTTATAATGTTCATGGGAAGACGTTTATTGATATTGGACCAAATCGGTTGGCCAGTACCGGAATAATGCCTAATTTAGTGTTTTTATGTTAATATAAATAAGAAGTCGCGATAACTCAAATATGCTTTATTGGATTTTCTTGAAATTTTGTATACCCATTTATAATGTACGTGGAAAGACGTCTACTGATATTGGACCAAATCGGTAGACCGGTACCGGAGTAAAACCCAATTTAGTGTATATTTTAAAGACGCGGTAACTCAAATACGCTTTACCGGATTTTTATGAAACTTGGTATACACATTTATAATGTCCATGGGAAGACGTTTATTCATAATGGATAAAATCGGTTGACCTGTTTCGGAGTAATGCTCAATTTAGTGCCTATTTTATGGTAATATACGTATTCGAAAATTTTTTTAAAAAAATGAAAATCAGTTATCTTGACAACATAGCCTATTGTTTTACTGTGATCTTATAAGGCCTTGGAAATTAAAATACAGGTAGCTATGACAAAAAACATATTGATTTACATGCGCTTATCCAACTAGACCGTTAAAATGACCCAGGTGGCCGAGATGGTAGACCTTTCTTCTTCCGTAAGCCCTGCTTAATGAATAAATCTGGAGCTTAACTTGGAAATCAATTTAAAAAAAAAAACATATTCTGCATATCATAATTGCAGTCGTAACTGATTAAACCAAAACATACTGGCACTTTGTTACATCAGTTTACCTGATTTTATTACTTTACTTTATTGGCCAACCCCAATGAACAACATTTATGCCATACAAGAGGAATTAATGTGTGTGAATGCAAAACTTTCTTAAAACATCTGAGAAATGTGTGGCAGTAGAGAAAAATCATTTTCATCATGTTATATGGGTCATTCTCCAGAAACGGGACAATTCGTGTAACTCTGACATTTTTGTTACTGTTTATGAAAAATTTGCAAATTTGTTAATTGGAAATAATGTAAACAACTTTTACTACATAAACACTCAGTTATTATAAAATTAACACTAGAACTATTGCAACAAAATATCACTTTTATACTGACAATGTCAGCTCCGTAGTCTGTAACCATACCCAAATCTTATGTTAAACAGTCTTAAGAAAACCTCAAATTATGAGCTTTAAAAGTTCATAAATTTCCTTTGTCAAGAAATAGTTTCAAATTTCACTTTATCAGAGGAAAAAATGCAGAATAATTAATTTTAAAATATTTTTTGTGGCTCTGAAGTTGTGTAACCAGGTCAACAATCAACTCCGTAGTCAAACATTAAGTGTGCCTTAACAAGTCAACAGATGGCAGCACAGTGTAGTTTGAAGGTTCTTGAGCTAAAGGGAAGGCAGCCATTTGCAAAGCTGTGAAGCAAGTTCATGTGAATGCTTTGGTTGCTGAGCTGTGTCCTCCTGAATTTGGAAATCAAGGTGAGTAGGTTTTTACACCATCAACTCCGTACCCTTACTGTTAATTAGTGTGTCACATTTTCAATTATAATCAGTATGTTCTTCTTATGGAGATTTAGTTAGTTTGTGTTGCCTGAAAGTTATATACATGTGATTTCAAAATTGTGGCATTGACAGTGAAAAGAGAGGAAAATCATCACCTCCGAAGCCATCAACTCCGTAACCAACAAGAAGATACGGAGCTGATTGTGGTGTTACAGAGTTGACCCACTCTTGCTATTCATAATGAAAGTCAAAATGTGTAACTAAAAACACATATTCCTGTTTGTTTACTTTTGGTATACAATTTTGTAGTTTGTTTGAACATTATTAATTTTAAATTAAAACATAGAAATAGGCATATGAAATATTTATGGGCTTAGTTGGACGGAGAACTATGTTTGTAATATTATTAACCCCTCTCTTCCCTCCTTCTGTTAGGTTATGACCATTGTTGCTGATTCCATATGTTTTCGTGCTGTTTGTAGTTGGTATGCACATGTGTATGTAGGCCTAGCTACATTTCTTATGAGGCTTTTCTTTTTACATTTCAGATACACTATGGATAAAGTGAACAAAAAATTATCACAAAAGGCTATTGAGAATAGGCGGAGAATGAAAACAGAGGCCCAAAGAAAGAGAAGGGAGCATATTAACAAAGATCCAGAGGCATATGAAATGCAAAAAGAAAAGGAAAGGGAAAGATACCATAAGCTAAAACAGGATGGTAAAATTAAGACAATACATGAGCTGTCAAAACGAGAGAAAAAGTTTAAGCGGAAATCATGGAAAGAAAGTTCAAGGAAATACCGTGATTCTCTCAAAAAACAGGAACAGGTAAAACCATTCTTAAATGAAAACAGCCCTCCTCCTTGTTCTTCTGATCAGCCTAATACAAGCAAAAAAGAACATGGGAGGAAAAAATTGAGAAGAGACAGAGCCAAAGCATATAGGAAAATTAAAAAGCTAGAAAATGAAGTAGAGAAAATTAAAGCAAAGGCAAATAAATACAAATCTAGATATTTCAGGTTATTAAGAGACAAGGAAAATGTAGAGAATCCTACCCCTTCATCAAAGGTAAGGCAGTTAGTTAGAGGTGAATCCATTTCACCTGCTGTGAGGAAGAAACTCTTGTTTCATGAATCGTTAACCACACAGATGGCTATAAACTTTAGTAGTTTAAATAAAAAGGAAAAGCAGAAGAAATTTATACAAGCAATATCTGGGAAAGTTTTGAAGAAGTACAAGTGTTTAGGAAAACTAAAGTTTTTAAGCTACAAAGTTCTGAGGTCAAGTGATAAGGGAAAGTATTTAGTGCTAAATAAAACTATGGTCAGAATGAAAAAGGATGTTTCAGACTTCTTGGAGAAGGATGAGTGTAGTCGTGTTTGTCCAGGAAAAAAGGATACAATCACTAGAAAAGGCATTAAAAAACAGAAGAGGCTATTAAATAATACAATGAAGAATTTACACACAGAATTCCAAAAAATGCAATTAGATTACACTATTAGCTATTCAACGTTTTGCAAACTACGCCCATTCTGGATACTGCCCCCTAATGTTAATAAGAGAGATACGTGCTTATGTGTTATATGTCAAAATGGAGAATTAATTGTTCGCAAGTTGAAAGGACTGGATATAATACGAGAAAATTCTGTGGAAGATGTATGCAAGTCCCTGTGCTGTAATGATGAGATTGAAGAAAAATGCTTAGAGAGAAAGTGTGTACAATGCAATAACAAAAAAATAAACTACAAGGATTATGTTTCAGAAGAAGTGACACAATATGAGAGATGGTCAGCAATAGTGGAAGTTATACAAGTTAGTGGCAGAGAAAAGAAGTGTAAGAAAAACATAAATGAAAGTGTTAAATGTACAAAAGAAGAACTTGCAAAACAACTAGAAACCATAATGCCTAATTTAATGCAACACATTGCAAACAGAAACCATCAGTACAAAGAAATGAACAAATTAAAGAGAGATTTAAATCATGATGAAATACTAGTCCATGCAGATTTTTCTGAAAATTACAACTGCAAATACAGCGAAGAAATTCAGTCGATGCATTTTGGAGGATCACGCCAACAGATCACTTTGCACACTGTAATTGTGTACTACAAGACTCAAGGCACGACTGATGTTCTACATAAATCATACTGCACAATATCCAATTCCTTACGCCATGACCCAGTAGGAATATTTGCTCATCTCCAACCACTACTTACCAACATCAGTGCAATAAGTCCTAATCTTAAGCGCATTCATTTCCTAAGTGATGGACCTTCAACACAGTATAGAAATCGCAAAATGTTTCACTTGATTGCTGTGCATATACCTAAATGTTTACCTCAATCACTGCAGTCAATAACTTGGAACTACAGTGAACGAGGGCACGGAAAAGGTGCACCTGATGGCATTGGCGGGTGTTTAAAACGGGTTGATGATTCATTAGTAGCCAGAGGGGAAGATGTTGAAAGCTTTCAGAAGCTTGCAGATATGCTCAAACAAAATGTTTTAGGCATTCAAGTAATACCCATACCAGTAGATGATGTTGAGAAGTTTGCCGATATCTTTCCTGAAATGATAAAGCCTTTTAAAGGAACACTCCGGACCCACCAAGTTTTGTGGTCAGAAAGCAATCCTCACTTGCTGACATTTCGAAGACTAAGTTGTTACCAATGTCTTCCTTCTGAAATTTGTGACCACTATGCAATTGGTAGCATTTCAATCGAATCATCTTGTGGACCAAAGTACAAATATAGTATCCTTTTTTTTTATTTCTGCCTCTGATCATAAGCATGGCTCATTCGAAGGCATTATAATAACCACATAACTTTATACAGTATGTTTTTACAAACTATAATTGTACTGAAATCGTATATTTTATGTAATAAATTTGTTATTATTAGAAACATATATTTCTTCATTTTATGCTAATATGTTTTTGTTCAAGCTTTTCCTTAATTACATTATAGCAACTTCTGTAACATCTGTGACAACAGAAAATTCAACACTTGGAAAACGTGCCAGACTTCATTACGATGATGTTTATAGCACTGATTCTGAATCGGAAGAAAAACCAAAAAGTCTTCAGCACAAACAAGTTTGTGTGAACGATTATGTGGTGGTGCAATTTTGCAGCAAGAAAAGTGTGAAATATTACATTGGTGTTGTTCTTTCAATTGATGACGACAATTACACTGTTAAATTTCTGAGACTGAAAAAAGAGGGTTGTTTTGTTTTTCCTGATAGAGATGATGTATCATTAGTCGATAGAAATGATATTATAGAAATTCTGAAGGATCAGCCTGAAATTGACAGGCGCGGACAGTATTTCTTCACACATGATTTCAGCAATTTGAAAGGACTGTGCTGAATTTATTTTTAACATGTCTGCTTTGTTTGGAAAATTTTTATTTTCATGTATCCTATATAAAAGAAGTTACTTGTAGTATCTTATAGGCCTAGCTGTAAGTACTCATACATCTAGACCTGTATAAAACTTATCTTATGTACAGGTATTTCTTTGAAGCTTCTATTTGATCATCATTTAATTCAACTTTTTATGAACCGTTAGAAAGGTTAACAATTTTAAAATGAAAACAATTAGTCATTTTCATGTAGGCCCAATGTGCTAAATAATATTTGTAATATTTAGTACAAAATAAACTTGTTCAATTTGTATTAGGCCAACTACGTAACTAATTTAGTCTACTCCGTGCCTCACGATGTCAACTCCGAAGCCCACTGTGTCAACTCCGTAGAAGGACACTTTTTCTTTTATTTTTTTTTAGAAAAAGTAATCTTCAAACATCACTGCCAGTAGACCTGAGTAATTCTATAGCATGTACCCTGTTTATGACAAAAATATCAAGCTGATTAGTGAAAGTTATTTTTTTGTGAAAATGCAATTCCATTTTGTCCCGTTTCTGGAGAATGACCCATATGACAAAGGTACTGTCTGTTTCAGATGTCTTGAGAAATTAAGTAAACAGTGGTTGTAACAGGAGAAAAGCGCAGTACACCAGCTACCAAAACTCACGCTGAAGTTAATTGCTATTTTCTAAATTAATTATGGTAATACTGGACGTACCATGCATACAATACTTTCAAAATTACGTTCGCCTGTCTTTGACCTTAAGACATTCACAAATCACAAGAGAAATGTCGACCTGTTGAAGCGAAAGAATGTGAATTGGGCTCAGGGCTGCAAGGGGTGTGTCATAACGAGGTTGGCCACTGTCCAATAGTGTGCGAGTATTCAAACCAAGGTCGCATACCTACGATATCGATCCGCATCTTTTACTCTCAGGACATCTGGACGGACAATAGGTGATTATTCTAACTGTAGGCCTAATTCAGTAACTAGTAAATAATTTACATGCATTAAATATATGTCATTACCTGTTTTAAATCTTCTCTAAGCTTTCCTATGATATCTTTTTTGAGTTCTTGAGATTTTGCCTGAAGTTCTCTCTGAAGCATATTTATCTGTGATACCTGCACATAAAAAAAAAATATATTCATATTAAAGTTTAAACAATCTGGTGTTGATCACTAAATTTTGAACATGAAAAACGTCAAGTGTTCAATCGGTAACTGATTACCGAGAAAACCGGTAACTAGTAAGTAAGTATGTTTTAAATCTTCTCTAAGTTTTTCTATGATGATATCTTTTTGAGTTCATATGATCATATAAATTACTTTAAAAGAAACTCTATCACCCTCATGACATCAGATCTTCACTTGAAATACTCCTCAACACTCATGGACTCACCAAGAGCCTACAAAGCATTTCCCACAAGGGTGTTGTTCTATATGAACTTCCAGAAAATTAAAAATTAAAAAAAAATAAAATAAAAAGGAAAATTTTTCAAAAATAAAGTTCAACAACTACAGTAGAACCCCGATAATTCGAGCTAATTGGGGCTGAGGCTACCTCGAATTACAAAAAACTCGGATTATACGGAAATTTCACTAAATCAATGGGTAAATCGCAAATAAATGTTTAATGAGCACAATAATGGTTTAAATAATAAAAAAATAAGCAATATAGTAGGCCTACATACCTGTGTTACGCCTGTATGTATACATTGTCAAACATTTCCAATTTGCTACATCGGCATCCTTTAAGGATTAAGTCATTGTCTGACCCTTAATGGAGTGGAACGGGAAAGCGATGCTACTAGGAAAACACTTTTAATTACCATTGTAGGGATTACTGTAACAATACAGTATTCTTTTCTGAAAGGATGGGGAAATAGGCACTGTACAATTGATTGACACGAGGTCCCGACAAAGAAAAATTGAACCTAACGGTTTCTGTCAATCTGTAATAGAAATGCATTAGCAGTCTGAAGCAACGGTTATTTCTGTGTATTATGAACAAAAACCCTAAGTGGGTCAGTTTTACCTGCATTTTTGTACATGGAAAAATTGAAAGAAAGCTCAAAATGTAACACATTCGGAAGTGCGTAAAACTTACAAGCGGACACCGTATAAAAACGGGATTTTACTCTAGTTTTATGGACAATTTTAATTTTCTTAAGACCAGCTCGAATTACACGGAACCTCGAAATACCGGGGCTCGAATTACCGAGGCTCTACTGTATTGATGGATTACATGCCACTTAAGGTATATGTACAGGTAAGGGGAATAAAAGCAGGACGACTAAATTATCTAAGTTGCCGACATGAGCAACTGCGCACACCCAGCGGCATTCACAGGATAGCAGGGAATGTACTGAAATTTGTTCTAGTATCGACTTAGCCCATTTCGAAAGCCTAGAAAATCAGAAAATAAGGTAGTAAAATTAATTTTCTGGAAACAATCTGTTAATTTTAATTTTTATTGACATACATTTTGGTTTTGGTAGAGGAAGACAAGATGAACCTTCCAGATAAATATTTTTTTTAGCCAAATAATAGCCCACATATGTTTACTAAACTCAAATGTGAGTAGGTCCACAAGATGTGACAATTAATATTTCTATGATATACTTAAAAAAAAAAAAATGACAGTCACGGGAATCGAACCTGTGACCTTTCGCATTAAGGTCATGCGCCCCAAGCACCTGAGCTATTCAACTAAGACGAAAGCAGTAACCAGCTGCGTGGCTATTGTCCAACTACACAGGTCTAAGGAATACGCTTGGACACTGGTGTGAACAAGGCTCTGAAATCAGCTACAAGAGACTGTCTGCTTTTTTTCCCCCTACCTGTACACCCAAGAAACCAAAATAATTCTGCAAAATTTCATTTTTGGAAAATGGCATGCTTAGATAGAAGTTCTTTTCTCTTTAATTTCATATAATGATTTTTAAATTCTAGCTGCTGGTTCCTTAGATAAAGCCTTTTTCTAAAAAGCTTCATTTTGCCATCTCCCTTGCTCAGCTATCAAGTTTCAGTATTTTTAATTTTCCCTCTCTGCTAACACTTATAATATTGACTGTTAATTGTCACTAATACACTAGTAAGTAAGTGGAGTCATGTGCTGAGTAAGTATCACCTGTTTGAACTTCATGTTTTCTTGCTTACCCCTATGTATGTGTTTTCCATGCGTTTCGATACAAGGTTTGCTTTCCTCTCAATTTCCCGTAAGTAGTAAATCGCTTGGTATTCAATTATTTCAAACATCACAATTCAAAGTCATTTTGAAGCTTGAAATATTCTCTAGTGCTTGACATAGAGAAATTTCTGACATATGAATTGTCTACTGTGTTCTAGATTTTTATTTATAATGATGTGAACAAAAAAAATATTTTCAGTTTATATAAATCTATGTGACAATTGAAGGGCCTAGTTCCATAAAGGTATAAGGCACAAGGACATAGTTTCGAGAAATCTTGATGTTTTTAAACAATGTTACCACTCACAAGTAGGTGGTTTAAAGTTTAATTTTATAACACATATTTTTGAAAGATAGGCTAAATTAGTGTTCTGCATTGTATTTACAAGGTAGAGTGTATTGGGATTTTTTTACAACTAGAGGTACCTAAACATGTTAAACAAAAACTGAAGTAATTTTATAGTAGCAAAATATTTTTACTTTGTATCATATTATTTGTTTTTACTTTATTTTAGTAAAAATCTGTATTATACAGTGACAATTGCATGTTTGCCAATGAATACCAGTCTAGTCATTAATACAATAGATGATAAGCAAAACAATCTATTTTGAATGAACTTACACTTCAGAAATGCAAGATCAGTTTTTATAAACATTTGCTTGGATGGTAGCACTGAGGAAAATAAAAACAGTAAACACACCTCAATAACAGATTGGAAGTGTGCCTTACGCCTGTATGGAACTGTTATGAAGTAGAATGAATGTGCAGTCTCGCAGGTCTTTTCTTATAACTGAGCAGAGATTTAAGGCACAAGTACAAATAGTCCACTGAGTATTTAAGAGATATGAGGAGAAGGCATAAATGTTAAAAACTCAAAATTAAATATATGTGCCTTACGCCCTTATGGAACTAGGCCCTTCAATTTAAAATCTTAAGTATATATATATATAAAAACCTAATGTCAGGCACTAGAGAATTATGTATCTATAAAATAGTGAAAATTTGGTAATTTTATCTTTCATACCGGTAGTTTTGAAGTAATCGTGTTTCAAGTTTATAGCCAAAATTTTCAAGAAAACAATTTTTACAAACAAATGATAAACAAAAAGAAATACAGAAGAGTTTCTGAGTTTAAATCTTAGGGAAAGCAAATATTACAATACTTACATCTCTGTCTGAAAACCATGTAATGTAGTGATGGCTGGCCATGGTGATGATGTTGATGTTGATGTCGCTGATGCAGGAGGGCTGTGTCTATATCCATGGGCTCGTCATCTGGAAATATCCCTTCCGCCAGCTTTGCCGTTCAGAAGTCTCCTCCTCTGCTGCATCTTCACCAGAGCCCCGTTAGCCATTACTTTTCAGGGTTCCTGTGGGGCCTTCACAGCTACCGTATTGGTCACGGGCACACAAGGTCCCCACTGTACATCACCCCCACAGGCAATCCCCTACTTCATAATGTTGTCCGTCTCCCACGACGTGGACGTGGGGTTGGACTTCTGGGAGACAAAAAAAAATAAAAAATAAAAATTCAGTGCATGCATTCGAATGATAATCAGTGATGGGAAAAGTACAAAAAGAAAGTAATTGGGCTAAATTACAATTACCTGAGAGACATTTTACTGAATTACAATTACCAATTACTTCCTCAAAAAGTAATCAGTAAAATTACAATTACATTTACAATTACTTTACAAAATGGCAGTACCTAAAAATTCCTTGTTTTTGGTTTGTTTGGGCACAAGCCCAAATTATTAATGAACAAACAAAAAAACATATCAACGATAATATTTTCGGAAACACTGAGTAACTTTTTGTTAATATTAACTCTAATTTGGATATTAGTTGCAAAAACATTAATGATGACGATATGGCAAGCTAGAATGATACTAATATTAACGACTACTAAATTGTAACAATTACAATTTTATTTCCAGAAGTAAATTACAAGTAGAAATTACATTTTTTAAAAAGTATTGATTACAAGTAAATGGGACCAAAATTGTTACTGTAATCCGATTACTTTTACTCAATTACTTCCCATCACTGAGGATAATCACATTAACATTGATATCAAACCCTCTTGAATGATTCTGTAAGGGACGGCCGGAAAATATATCCGGTCCGAGAGGGCAATGTAAGTCTTTAGGACCAATGTTAGGGTCAGGACCGTAAGGAGCAAATGTTAGGTTAAGGTACTTCTCAAATAGGAAATAAAACGTTGCTTTTAGGTTTGGAAGGGACTTCAATTGGAAGTGCATAAGATAGGAAAGATTAGCCACCTCTGAATAGCTAGTGAGGACCAGATTCGAAAGAATCAAAATGAGAGCAATAGACTGTAACCTCAGGACACTGGTATCAGGAATCCACGGACTACTTAAGGAAAACAATCGAAACGTGAAATAATCACAACTTACTAGATTCACACACAATAATTATTTAAACTAATTGAAATAGAAACACTGATACATAAGATGCAAGAGTACGTTATCACACGTGGTTGAAAATATTAATTTCTTGAAAACCTTGACAAATAATATCTTAAAATGCGTAGATTAACTTGCTCTTGAAGTTAATACTAAACTTTTGCATGTAGTTTAGTCGTAAAAGCTGATATAAGCACTGGAACATGTAGCGTTGGTTGCACAACTGTTGCGTAATATCAAACTTCTGTAACTCGGAGAATTCACTCGCGAATTTGATGAATTATATGTAATTATGTATGAATAATTACTGAGAGCCACAATTGCGCACAATTGTGTCTAATTCACCGCTTCCAGAGCAAGTTTAATGAAACTTGGTAGAAAAAGCGGGAATTCCTCGAGCCTACTAGATACACTGTTATCTGCGTGAGGTCTCGTTCAATACTAACTGGCGTGACGCTACACCACCACATATAACAAAAGAAATTAGCAAGTCATGCATGATCCCACAATGCTTTGAGGCGGGAATAAGATGACAATCAAAGCGGGACATTGCAAGCGGACAGTTTGAAACATTCTAAAGTAGAAACATGTTGCTTGCGCGAACATACCGACCCCTTTGAACTATTTAGTTCAACAAAATAGATAAAGAGCAAGCTATAAAAAATACATTCAAATGGACAAATAACATAAAGGAAAACACTTATTATATACATCACAATAACACAGTTTATCTCCGAAAAGTAAAACCTTATTGTGTAAGGAGGAAAACCAAATAACACTTATTACAATGTAACGGTTTGTCTACACTATAATTGCTTGTAAAACAATAAAGAGATATGAAATATTAATTGCACTGTATTACACTTATTATTGATCTGGCAATGGACATAATTTCACTACCGGGCGCTTGTATTCACCACTAGGAGTGCGAACTGTCGCCACACGAATTAGACCGTCTTCTCCCGGATGCACCTTGGTGATGACGCCTATCTTCCATTGAAGTGGGGCTACGTTGTCCTCCTTCAGAATGACTAAGATGCCTTCTCGCAGATTCTCACTGGAAGATGACCATTTTTGTCGCTGCTGAAGTGTATGCAAATACTCGGAAGACCATCTTTTCCATATATGATGCAAATGATTTTGTAGAATTTGCCATTTTTCAAGACATTTCATATCATCTGTGGGAGGATGAGATGGCAGGGACGTGAGAGGCTCACCGATGAGGAAATGCCCAGGTGAAAGATATGAACAGTCGTTTGGGTCGTCACTAAGACGAACGAGTGGTCTGGAATTCAAACAAGCCTCGATCTGAGTGAGCAGCGTACAAAGCTGTTCAAATGTAAGGATTTGTGCACCCATCGTTCTCCTTAGGTGAAACTTCATAGATTTCACCGCAGCTTCATGTAACCCACCGAAATGAGGAGATGACGGTGGAAGAAAATGCCAGGTATAATCATTGGTTGCAGCAAAATCTTGAACTGACTTCTGAAATTCTTCGGATTGTAGTAGAATACGAAGATCTTTCAATTTGTGATTCGTGCCTATGAAATTAGTACCGTTATCGCTGAAGATATCCTTGCATAGGCCACGACGGGAAGTAAATCTTCTTAGCGCGGCTAAGAAAGCTTCTGATGTGAGGTCTGATACCAATTCAATATGAATGGCTTTAGTTACAAGACATACAAAGATTGCAGCGTATGCCTTGGCAATGATTTTACTTCTAGGCGATCCGTATCTTATGCTGAAGGGACCAGCATAGTCTACTGCTGTGCGTAGAAAGGGCCTAACAGGAGTTACTCTGTAGTTAGGAAGATTGCCCATTAGCTGTTGAGCAGATTGTGCCTTTAGTTTATAGCAAGTCAGACACTTGTGTAGAACAGATTTCACTAGTCTGCGCACGCAAGGGATCCAATATGCTTGTCTTAACGAGGCTATCGTAAGCTGATGTGACGCATGTAAAAGCTTAAAATGTTCATGCTTTACAATTAGAGCAGTTAGATGGTGCTTGCTTGGCAATATGATCTGATGTTTAGCATCATATGCAAGATGAGATTTATCTATGCGACCACCAACTCGTAAAAGACCATTTTCGTCCAGAAATGGTGTTAATGTATGAATAGAACTTTTCGCAGAAGTTTCTTTCAGATTTTTAAGATCTGCAATTTCACTCTTAAAAGATGAATGCTGAGCACTTTTAACACAAGTTTGTAAAGCTTGTTGAAGCTCTTCAGCTGTAATAGGTCCATGAAATTTTGTTTCATGGCGACATGCAGCAATAAATCTATTCATGTAGCATGTTACTCTTTGCAGGCGTCGGAGATCTGAGAATGTTGTAAGAAAATGTTCTCTCTCCTTTGTTGACACCAGACAGACATTTGCAAGTTGTTCTGATGAATCAGGAACACTTAATTGTTGTGGTTGTTTTGGCCAGGCTGTCTCTGGTGAAGATAACCAGTTAGGACCGTGCCACCACAAATCGATTTCAGATAACTGCTCACAAGAAATTCCTCTTGAGACAAGATCTGCTGGATTTTCATGTGTGGCAATGTGTCGCCATGTAGCAGTCTCCGAAAGTTCTTGTATCTGCGACACACGATTTGAAACAAAGGTTTTCCACTTTCGTGCATCAGTTTTGAGCCAAGAAAGTACCACTGTAGAATCTGACCACAAACGATTTTGTAAAGGTTGTACCTTGAGGTCACTTAGCACTTTGTTGTATAATTTAGCTAGCAGAAGTGCACCACAGAGTTCAAGGCGTGGAATGGTTTGCTTCTTTAGAGGAGAAACCTTAGATTTTGAACATAATAATTGAACAGTAGTTTCACCTTCACTATTTACAGAACGAATATATATACAAGCTCCATACGCCTTCTCGGAGGCGTCACAGAAACCATGTAATTGAATGTCCTGCACTGTACCAGATGTAAGCACATATCTGGGAATACGCAAGGTGTGAATAGTAGCTAATGTTTTACAGATTTCCAGCCATTTTTCCACCAGATGCACAGGTACGGTTTCATCCCAGTCTAATTTCTCAATCCAGAGAGATTGCATAAAGATTTTAGCATTTATGACAATAGGACTAGCCAATCCTAGCGGATCAAAGATAGATGAAATAAGTGAAAGGATATTTCGTTTGGTTAGTTTACCTTGCACATGGGTTTGGAGTGAAGGATGTGATTGGATCTGAAATTTATCATTAACTGGGTGCCAAAGTAAGCCTAGGGCATGTATGTTTTCATTGTTATCAAGTGCCAGGGGCAATTGAGTTTCTCGATGTGAAGGAGGTACTGATTCCAATAAAGCTTCATGGTTGGAACACCATTTTCGCAGAGGAAATCCACCACAATTGAGCATATCTGTAAGCTCACTTTGCAGTTTCAGGGCTTCTTGGATGTCATTGTGGCCTGCTAAACAGTCATCAACATAAAATGATTCCCGTACTGCCTGAGCAGCAAGCGGATACTTCTCTTCTTCTTCTAGCGCAAGCTGATGTAAAGATCTTATGGCCAAAAATGATGCAGATTTGGTACCATAAGTGACAGTAGTTAGAGCGTAGTCTTGTATGGGTTCATTAGGACTTGAACGCCACACAATTCTTTGAAGATTCTGATCTTCTTTATGCATCCTTACTTGCCTGTACATTTTAGAAATGTCTGCTGAAAATGCATACTTGTAGGTGCGGAACCGAAGTACAATAGATGAAAGATCGTCTTGTATAGTTGGCCCTAGTTTCAAGATGTCGTTCAATGACTTGCCTGAAGACGACTTTGCTGAGGCATCGAATACAACTCGGGTTTTCGTGCTAGTTGAACTAGGCTTTATAACAGCATGATGCGGCAAGTAGTAACATTTTTCTCCAGGCTGAGGAAGTGAAACCTTCTTCATGTGGCCTAGATTTTCATACTCTTCCAGAAATTTGGAATAGTCTTCTTTTAAGCTAGGGTTAGCTTCAAGTTTGCGTTCCAGGTGTCCTAAGCGTTTTATAGCTTGTTGCCTAGATTCGCCCAGAGAATCTACAGGTTGATTCTTGGGGAGCTGCACTACGAATGCACCATCAGTTGCACGAGTGGTGTTTTCTACGTAGTGTTCTTCACATTCACGTTCTTCTTTGGTGTGTACTGCGCTGGGGAAGTCTTCCAGCTCCCAAAATTGCCTTAGTTGCCTGTCCACGTTGTCGACAGTTACAAACAAGTTATGCTGTGAGAACGTCACCTTCTTGTTTTTAATGGCAGACTTAGGAACTATACCACTGATTATCCAACCAAGCTCGGTGTTGGTCAGAACAGGCTGATTTGGTTTAACTATTCTTTCGTTTGTGATTAATTGAAAGAATAAGTTGGCACCAATTAGCAATTGTACATCACCAGGTACATGGAATTTAGGGTCAGCTAATGGAAGTTCACTGGGAATATTGAATTTGTAGGGGTCAATTTGGACAGCAGGAAGCTTATTTACAATGTGAGGTAGAACTAGGCAGTTTAGGTTAGCTTGGAAAGCGTGGATCCTGGATCTCATATTAATAGTGATGCTGTGACCACAAGCTGAGGTGCCATTGATACCTCTTATGTGAGTCTCCACTGCGCTAGTTGGTAATTGTAATTTCCTTGCCAAATCTTCCGTGATGAAATTAATCTGACTACCAGAATCAAGCAAAGCTCTGCATTTTACAAGTTTTCCATTTTTGTCTTCTATTTCGACCACTGCAGTTGCAAGAAGAATTTCACATTGGCTAGCCTTTTCTTTTATAGAACAGTAACTAGCTGGAATGTTTGTTGCCGTGCTGGCTGTAGAACTTTCTGAAGAGGGATTCTGTCGAGAAACCTTTTCACTTGACTGTGTGTCATTGTGTAACCATTTACTATGAAAGCCTTTTCCACATTTGCAAAATGATTTTAGCTTGCACTGATCTCTTCTGTGGTTAGGAGAGAAGCAGTTAGCACACAAGCGTTTAGATTTAATGACATTCCATCGTTGTGATACACTTAGTTCTTGGAAGTTCTTGCAATTTAATAAGTTATGATTATCATCGCAGCATGGGCACTTGTCTTCTTTTGTCGCAACATAAGAATGACGAGTGTGTTTCTCTGACTTCTTCTTCGTACTTTGCTCACCTTTGTGCTTAGATGGGCTGGACGTGTTGTTTACATCTGCCAATACTTCAAGGGAATTTGCCTTAGCTTCTAAAAACTTGATGAGGTCTTGAAGTGGTGTGAAGTTCTGAGAATCAATTCTTCCTTCCCACTCTTTTCGTACGCTCTCACAAAGGCTGTCCAAGATTAACTGCATGAGTATAATATCTTGTAATGGTATCTCTACATGTAAAGCTTCCACAGCATATATGTTGCTTTGGAATTTGTTAAGAATACTACGAAGATCATTCACATTTTCACTCTTCATCGTTGGTAAAGAGAGTAGATTACGTACGTGAGCTGTGGCAATAATTCTTGTATTATCGTATCTGGAACATATTAGATTCCATGCTACACTGAAATTTTCACTAGTCACTGGTAGATTTTTTATCAGTGCGTGTGCCTGGCCCTTTAATGATGACAGAAGGTAATGCAATTTCTGTATCGGTTCTAAGGCTGCATTATTGGCTACAAGACTGCCAAACGTGTCTTGGAAATGTTTGAACGTTGTTATGTCCCCAGAGAAGGTTGGAAGCTGTATGGCAGGAAGTTGTATTGGCCTATTGTTGCACTGAGAAACAGCTGAATGACAAGTATGATGTGAATTGGCACTGTTATGAGATCGCTGACTGTTCACAGAGTTTGCACTATGCACTTGCTGCTCGTGATGACATAGGATTGCACTGAGTTTAGCTTTTAACTCGAAGTAACCATTCATCATACCTTCCTTGTATTCTGCATGTTCATCCAAATCTTCTTCTGCTTCCACAAGAGATTCTATTTGTGTTTGAACAATATCAAATTTGTCCCATATTTCATTTATCTTGTCAAATTTAACTTTTAATAAGAACACATCGGTGTCTTGATTTGCAGTTTCACAAGACTTTTGTAGAAAAGTAAGCTCTCGCTTAATAACGCCTCTACGTCTAATTAAGGCTCGTAAATCACCTTCCATGTTGTGTGTGAAATGTGGAAATTACTTGAAATTGACAGTTGAATTCTACCACTGCTGCACGATAATATGTGAGTCAGCTGTTCACTGCTTTCTTGATGTCTTTTGAGCTGTTGTGTTTTCTGTAGTACTGAAGCACTGCCGAATAGATGATACAGAGTTTATGTACTAGAAATCGTAGCTCTTGAATACGCGGATGCCGTCGCGGTTGAGTCTGCATACAATGAACGAGATCGATAAGACGAGACAAACCATATATATGTGTGTGAATAATGAAATTGTTTCTTAGTAGTCCGGTCCGTTGAGGAACCAATGTAAGGGACGGCCGGAAAATATATCCGGTCCGAGAGGGCAATGTAAGTCTTTAGGACCAATGTTAGGGTCAGGACCGTAAGGAGCAAATGTTAGGTTAAGGTACTTCTCAAATAGGAAATAAAACGTTGCTTTTAGGTTTGGAAGGGACTTCAATTGGAAGTGCATAAGATAGGAAAGATTAGCCACCTCTGAATAGCTAGTGAGGACCAGATTCGAAAGAATCAAAATGAGAGCAATAGACTGTAACCTCAGGACACTGGTATCAGGAATCCACGGACTACTTAAGGAAAACAATCGAAACGTGAAATAATCACAACTTACTAGATTCACACACAATAATTATTTAAACTAATTGAAATAGAAACACTGATACATAAGATGCAAGAGTACGTTATCACACGTGGTTGAAAATATTAATTTCTTGAAAACCTTGACAAATAATATCTTAAAATGCGTAGATTAACTTGCTCTTGAAGTTAATACTAAACTTTTGCATGTAGTTTAGTCGTAAAAGCTGATATAAGCACTGGAACATGTAGCGTTGGTTGCACAACTGTTGCGTAATATCAAACTTCTGTAACTCGGAGAATTCACTCGCGAATTTGATGAATTATATGTAATTATGTATGAATAATTACTGAGAGCCACAATTGCGCACAATTGTGTCTAATTCACCGCTTCCAGAGCAAGTTTAATGAAACTTGGTAGAAAAAGCGGGAATTCCTCGAGCCTACTAGATACACTGTTATCTGCGTGAGGTCTCGTTCAATACTAACTGGCGTGACGCTACACCACCACATATAACAAAAGAAATTAGCAAGTCATGCATGATCCCACAATGCTTTGAGGCGGGAATAAGATGACAATCAAAGCGGGACATTGCAAGCGGACAGTTTGAAACATTCTAAAGTAGAAACATGTTGCTTGCGCGAACAGATTCTAAAATGATTAATACGATCAAGATCTCACTTTGATAGCAGAATATTTTAATTTGACTAATGTTGATAATCAGGGCCCGGATTCTAACGGCATATCTTTTTAGATAAATCCTAATCATGGCCTCTAGATTATAGAAATACATTTTTATTAGGTCATTTTTTGTCATTTAATGCAATTTTATATTTTTAAGGCATTTATTTCAATTATACTTCATTATTTTGTCATTTTCGTGTCATATGCTTCCTTATTTAGTCATTTTCATGCATTTACATTGAGTGTATTAACTATTTTCGTCGCTAGCGGTTCTCTCTTTGAAGTGTTGTTTGTTTAATGCAAGAAGGAAAAGTGTTGTAATGTCTCAGTCGGAAATAAGAATCAAAGAAACGCCAAAATTTTGTATTATATTACTATTGTTATTAGATTGTCTTGGCACCTGCTTGGATTTGAGAGTGCAAACTACTGTTTACCCCCAATAAACAATAATCCGTCAGACAGCAAAAGGAAATGCCGAAGTTTGACTCCTCAGTGCCAGTATAAATTTCCGTGAGAAAAAAGCATTCACACCATTACAGTTATTTACAGTTTTTACAATTATTCTAAAATTAGTCTAAAACTCTGTGTGTTCAATATTTTTTTTATAAATAAAATATGAGTTTTAGGTCAATTTTTATAATTATTAAGTCATTTTCTTTAAAATTTAGGGTCATTTTAAAGGTCATTTTTCAAACATTTTTAGGTCATCAGAATCCGGGCCCTGTTGATAATAAATCTTTTACGTTGTTTTGAATCGTAAGCATGGTTTAACAGAACTCTCTCCGTCTATGTAAATATTCATTTTACTGGCTGTGCCTGTTATAATAAAAATTTAGGCGCTAGCCAATTATAGAGATTAGAGGATATCACCAGATGTCACTATCATTCCCTTCCTATTGCTTCACTATCCCTTAGTCCATATTCCCCAACTATAAATTCCTTTACTTTTATCATTATTATGATATCAATCACTACGGATGCCATTGGTGGATTTAATCAAATCTCAACTCGTAAAATTCTCACTTATTCATCTATCAATCATATTGGTTTAATTTTGACCGCAATATCTATCGGAAATAATTATTGATGATTATGTTTTTCAATTTACACTCTATTGGCAGATATGTATAAAAGTGAGCATAAAATGAGTGTTTATACTTGCTGAGAAATGTAGTCACTCACAAGTCGTATGAAGACAAAAAAAAAAAAAAAAAAAAAAAAAAAAAAAAAAAAAAAAAAAAAAAAAAAAAAAAAAAAAAAAAAAAAAAAATTGCAACGACAGAATAGATCCCACTCACAGCCTCAGAGTTTATACTCCGGCTGCCCATGCAAAAAATGCACCTGCGTCTGCACGTGCTATGAAAACAACAATGGTCTTCAATTAAATCACAACCACGTCAACGTTGAGAAAGAGGAAGAAAATTAATTAATTATATCAGTCTCGAAGGGTCTTCATAGAGATGTACAAAATGGGAGGACAGGAGCACAGCCTCACCAGCGCTATAGAAGAAGAAGAAGAAGAAGAAGAAGAAGAAGAAGAAGAAGAAGAAGAAGAAGAAGAAGAAGAAGAAGAAGAAGGGCAGGAATCCCATTCAATTTTCATTGAAATTTTGAAACAAAACAAAATTCTGTTCTCAAAATCCCAGTAGTTCGGCTAGAAAAAAAGCAGAAGCTATGAGAGCAGTTGTTACACACATAAACTCAAAATTTAATTTCAATTCCACTGAAACACAAGTTTATAAAAAAATCTAAAACATGAAAACCAAAATAAAAAACAAAAGAGATATGAAGAAAACCGGGAACAAACCATTCCTAAATCTGCAAAGCTCTTTGTAGTTCACATCAAGAAAGTCCCTACGTTCTTTGTAGATTTTTCACCATTTCTGGAACATCCATATAGTATTCCATAATCCAACGAAACATCCTCCCACCTAACGTCTCGCCTTGGAAATAAAAGCTTCGCGATCGCTTGAATGTTGCAAGCCCACGGGATCGATTCATTTGTTTATAATGTCAAGGCACGCAGATATCTGACATTTTCAACCTAGACAGAAGAGGGACAATGAATATAGGTCTCAATGTGTAAACATTGTTCGATTTAGACGACACTCACTATGCAGAGGTTTTCTGGTCCAGGAAACTCGAATCTGAGGTTATTTTTCCCATTCTGCACTTTCTGTTCGTGGAATTCACTTCAAAGCCGGATTTATAGCTTATTCATTAATTAGGCCTATCAATCGTTTAGTTTAGACCTATGACTGTTTTGCGTGCAAAGTGTTAATAAATATAATATTTTAATTATTTTGCAATTAATTGTTAATCTTTCGATTAATTATCATGGGCGAAGCAGGGATCTGCTATAAGCCACAAAAAGCTATATTTATTGTTTTCTGAGGGAAATTACACCTTTATTCTGAGGGTGATATATAAGGGAATATCAAAAAACTCACAAAATTATTAAACCATTAAAATCCAATAACATTCAAATCAGTTTTAGAACCAATCAAAATACCCAAAATTTACTATGCAATAAATTCAAAAACAATAAAGATCCCCTGGAACAATGTGGTGTATACAAGCTGAAATGTTCAGATTGTAACTTAGTATATATTGGTCAAACTGGCCGAACATTTAGAAAAAGGTTTACTGAACATATAAACGATTTCAAATATAATAGAGACAAATCTGCCTATGCAAAACACCTAATTTCTAACAACCATTCCCTAAATACAATAAACTCTTCTTTAGAAATACTACATCTTCAAAAGAAAAGTTTAAAATTAAACACACTGGAAATGTATGAGATATATAAACATTTTTTTATTTTTTTTTATTTATTTAAATATTCAGCAGTTCACAAACAACATATATATCAATAAATGGGCCACCTTTGCTTACAAAGTATTGCTCCAGTGTCCCACTACAATTAACATTAACATTTCATAACTTGTAGTTTCTTCTTACTCTTTCCTTGTGGAGTCTTTCTTCTCTAATATTTTGGAAATAATACCCCAATGTTCTTAAGTCATCTAATATTATATCCCTATCCATCCCTCTTTCTTTACCAAACCACACGTATAATTCAAATAGGCTATCTCGTGTTGGCAGACCTTCATTCTTTAGCCAAAGTTCACAGAACGCCTTTGACATCCCATCAATATGTATAAAATTTCCAACATAAAACGCGGCTAAATATTTTCTAATAAATTCAAGTATCTTATTATCGGTTAATCTAAAAAACGCGTATCTTTCACATTGAAATTATTTAGTTAATTCAACAATTCTAGATTCTTTTAATATTTCTTTTCTCTCTTTCCGAATTTTCGCTATCCGTTCTGGAATCCTGTTTTCAGTAAATCTGATATATAAACATAATCTGATGAATGAAAACACGGTCAACCATAACAAACTTTTTGAAACCTGTTTACAAATGACTTCAACCACATATTCTAATACATTCGTTAGTAGGTAAACTGCTCGCTCACTGAACACATCACAGCAGTTCCACAAGACGTAAGTAATACTTAAAAATAGTTAAGAATAAAAATCACAAACTCTAGACATCATATAATAACTTCACTCCTACATTAATTACTACTACGTAGAATACCTCAATAACTACATTTTTCATTGCTCAAGTTTATAACCGTTTAAAAATAAATCCAATAAGACATACATGTGAATTACGTTTTTAAACTTTTAATAATTCTTTTCTATATTTTTAGTGTTGGATATACGACTGAAGATTTCATAGCTGGTGCCGAAATGCATCTCGGAAATTTACAATTCAAACAAGAATCAACACATTATATTGGGCTGAATAAGCGAAGAAATAGATAAATACACTATAATAATGATTCATGTCAATACAGTTAATACAGTTTATGCTTATAACTTCTTAATGAAATTAATCTTCAAACTCTTGACGTTATCATATTTCTGTGTTTTAACCATCTAATGTGAATTTTTTACTGAATTCATAAGAATAAATTGAACACTTATGATATTAATCTTCAAACAATTGATGTCTTCTTTTACTATTATATCATAAACTTTTAAATGTGAATACAAATGCTGAATGGATTACCATAGTAGTCATAATTTAGTGAAACTTGACTTCACACTTTACTTATAATAATTGACTTATGGCCTGTGGTATAACACGCTGGTATGTGCAAAAGCGGTTTCTGAAACCACATTTATCGTTACAGTTACAGGTACCAGCATTCGAGCTGATAACTTCGCCTACACGCGTGGTTACCTAGCTGTTAGCTATGATTCACATGAACGTCACCTGTGGCGCTAGTATATGCTCACATGCAGTATTAGTATTTTTCAGTAGTTTAGCATGCTTTTTTTTTTTCTCCGTTCGTGCAGTGCCCAGTCTCCAAGATAAGTCCAAGGATTGGCGAGATCCGTGTGGTATAAAGTACCAGCCATAAGGATGGAAGTTTTTGTGACTAGAAATTTCTTAATAAAAAAATAACATTTTGCTGGTCTCAGATAAAACTTTTCAACTCACCAAATATGGAGATTTTACGTTAATAAAGAATTAAGGTAACTAGAAGTACTATCTAGGTGTATGTACTACTATTCAAAAACCCTTCCACGTGTTAACTGGTTTTTAAAGTATCACAGTTGTATTTCACTGTTATATTTTCAAAATGCCTTCCTTTCCTTTCCTTTTTTTTTTTTTTTTTTCAAAACTTCCTGGTTTCTAAATCTGTTTTGTATTGTTCCTACTCCAAATAAGAGTGTCAGTTACAATTTAACAAGTATTCAGAACTAGAATCCTCTCAAAATCATTGTGAGTAACCATAAATTGAATTTCTTGAAATGTGTAGGTGATGAACCAAGGCGAATCACAGTTCCGCCTGCAGAAACCACTTGGAAGACCTTTGCCAACTGGTGGCTTTATCATTTTTAACGTTACTATGCACCATCCTAAAACTGTGGTAAGTGAGAATTTTTGCTTGCATCTATTTGCAAACATTACTTAATTTTATATTGTTAAACAGAAGCCTGTCCTTTTAATGAAGATGTTAAAAGTTCAAAATTCTCATTGTTGCCAAACATTCTTATGTATAGAATTTTCTTTTATAGGCCTACTATGTGTACAAAAGATAGTTCGGTTCGAAATTTAAGGAATAATTTATCTCAAACACCAATGTAAGATCACACTCCTAAAATAGGTAGCTTCATTTTTTCATGAATTTTGCTTTTAGAGAGGAATGTAACAATAAAGTAAGTTCCATCATACACGGCTATTCAAAAAGATGGACCCAATTTAATTAATTTGTATTTCACGAAATACAAATTGGATATTAACATTTTAAATACTGAATGAAAGAGGAAATTTCAAAGTTTTGTTTTCCATCACTTGGACGATGATTGTCGCATCACTGTTGCGTAAATGGCTGCTCGCGCCAATAGGCAGGCATTTCTTGTCACTGTTAGTTGTGAGTAAGACAGCTACTATGCAGCATAAAGTTTTCTGCGTACTTGAGTTTGCAAGAAGTGAATCGGCAGTTACAGTGCAGGGGGCGTTTTGTCGGCAATTCGGCATTGAACCACCAACTAGGAAAAGCATAAGCCGTTGGTTTAAGCAATTTAAACAAACTGGATGTCTGCAAAGGAAAAACTCCGGGCCGAACGCGTATGTCAGAGGATGCCATCAGACAAATAGACGATTTTTAAATCAATCCCTCCCTCAGCGATGGATAGTTCGCATGGGAAATCAAGACCTGGCTCTACACTTCTGGCCTCCGAGATCTCCTGATCTCACGCCATGAGACTTTTTTCTTGTGGGGATATGTTAAGGAGGCTGTTTACGTCCCTCCTCTACCAACAACTCTGGCCGACCTGCGGATCCTTGTCACTGCGGCGGTGAACTCAGTAACACACGACATGCTGCTTCACGTGTCGGACGAGTTTGGCTACCTCTTAGATTTTGCCGTGCAGCAGAGGGAGGACATACTGAACATTTATAACCTGTGTTAAAAAAACTTCGAAACTTCCTCTTTATATTAGAATGTAGAGTGTTCATCTCCAATTTATATTTCATTAAATACAAATGAATGAAATTGGGTCCATCTTTTTGAATAACCCTGTATATTCAACTTTAAAGCATTCAACTTCACAAAATCATTGTAAGTAAAACCATACTTAAGAATTAATGTCAGAGGAATTTATCTACTATAATATTCTCGTGTAATGTCCAACAGACACAATCTGTGGTTCATGAATGCATGTATATCCATACTTACTTACTGAATAGCAATAGACAATTACTAAGCAAGCTAAAGGAATATTATCTATTTCATGGTAGTCGGAGGCTCTTTGCCACACTTTAATGAGCCCTCCATCCAACCATCTATCGCAAATTGACTTCCTTTAAATCTATTCTAATATTGTCCTCCCACCTACTTCTATGTCTTCCAAGCAGTCTTTTCCCTTCGGGTCTCCCAGTCAATAAGTTATGTCTTTCTAGACTAATGAAGTACTACTATTTACTAGGGATGAGTCCTCGATACTTTCGATACTCTCGATACTCTCGATACTTGCATGGTATCGGCATCGAGCAATACTTCAGAAAACTCGCTCGATACTTTTTAGATACTTTGGTAAATCTGCAATTTAAGGAAATGCAGTATCTCTTTCTGCTTTTAGTAGTCTACTAACTACAGTAAATACTTCTATTTCTCCTTGAAATGGAGAACACCACTCTGTGACTCTAGTCATAAATGAAGACTTTCCTACTTCTAAAATCCAAACAGAAGAGATTTTTAATTGTTTTGTTTCCTGTCAAACGTTTCAATAACAACCAACAAGCAAGCTGACTGACCAAACCCCACTGTAATTTTTGAAGAAAAACTTGTAAGTGGACTTTCAAAATCTAATTTTAGTTTTAATGTAGAGTTTAAAAATAATTATAGGCTACTGATGATATTAAATTTGTCGCATTAAATATGCACGCTTAATTAATTTAGTTGGTATTACACAGTTCTCTCAACTTTTATATTCTAATGTACCTATTTATTTAAAGTGGAAATGTTGACTGTATCGAATACCGAGGAAAAATCATGTATTGGTATCGAGTATGGAAAAAATCTGGTATCGACCCATCCCTACTATGTACTATAATGGGAATATATTTAAGTATGAAAAAGAGCAAGATGAAGATAAAAGTTACAATAATAGTAAACATTTCATGAGATACTTCTGCTAAGATGTTACTAGCCAGTCATACCTGGTGCAGTTGTAGAGAAAAACATAAAGGGCAGTTTCGTGTTATACCTATACGCCTATCAGCTGTTACAATTCTTGCTAGCATCTTGTTCTATAATTCTGTGTTCCAATTGGCTATGGTTAGGAATTCAGAGCACATGCTGTTTAGTACTTTTGTAAGGCTTTGCTCTCCCATCCTTTTATTAAGGGTATACTGCTCTGTCAGTGTAGTTGCCACTTCTGAAGGCTTCCTGGAGCAAGAGGGTCCAAGAGGATGAGGTAGCAGACATCTGGATAAGGCAACATCATCATTTACTATTACATTTGCAACTCTGGTGTTCATTTCCATCTTCATAACTTCCATTCCAGCTCCATGTTTGATTATTTCCTTTATGGCCCTAAGTTGCTTATGCATAGTATTTTGTCAAATTAAGTGGTGAGCTAAAATTTAAAGGGTCATACTTGTAACAGTAGAAGTGACAGCATTGTCTTATTGTTTCAGAATGGAATTTGCCGTGAAATCTGCGTCTTGTTCAGTTACATGCTGAATAATTGTATAGTGCAGACATTTAGATTGAGTGGATATGTGGGCTTTTCTTGTTGCAGGCATATTTAATGGACGTCTACGTATTGGACCCAGGAGCAGAGACTAATCAACCCCCAGATCTTGTTGGCTTTAGCTTCATCATGCCTGGCAAGCTGCAGAACAGCGAGGGAAAAGTCATTTTGCCAATAAGATATAACAGTAGCACTAAACCAATTGGGGAGTTAAAGGGTAAGGATCTACTTCAATCCTAATGAGGTTAGGAAGATGGCGACAGTTGAGGAACGTCCATGTGGTCAGTGCAAAACTATTGTCAAAAAGAAGGATAGCTTTATTATTTGTGACGGATTCTGCCAAAATATGCTCCATAGTAATTGTGTGAACATAAAAGATAATGAAGTGCGGCTACTAAACGCAACGAATAGAAGTATAGGCATCTCATACATGTGTGATTCTTGTCGCGGTGCAATGGCTGTACCAAAAAATCTGGATGCCTTTAAAAAGGAACTCGTGACGAAAATGAACGAGGGTTTCTCAAAAATGAATGCTGAAATCTCAGCTATGAAAGAAAAAATCGATACGCCGAAGCTAGGCAGAAATGAAGTAACCAAAATAGGAAATTCGACTACAAAACGTACATCACGGCCTACTGAAGAGCAAAACGCCCTAGCAGAAGAAACAGAAAATAACAGCACGGTCGTGGAACCAGGGATACCAAATCAAGAAGAATTAACAACACAAAACAATAACACTGGCAGCTGGGCCGCAGTCGTTAAAAAACGGGCAAGAAATGAAAACAAGGTAATGCTAACAGGGACTTGCATCAGATCGGACAGTCTTAAAACCGTAGCCAAACCACAGAGAAAGAAGGCGTTGTTTGTGTCCAGGTTTGAGCCTGGAACAACAACAGAGGAAATTATCGAACATGGGCGAAACAGCAACCTAGAATACAAAGTCACAAAGCTAAGAACAAAATACGACTCTTACTCATCTTTCCACGTCGAGGTCGATGAAGATATATTTGAATCAGTCTTCAAGGCAGAGCATTGGCCAGATGGCTGTTTAGTGACCGAGTTCTTCGGGAAAATAAGATCTGAGCAAAAGTGGCAAAACAATGCAGGCAGTGAATCACAAGAATGACGTCAACAGTGGCAAGAAAGTGAAATCGAGAAGCTAGTGATAGTGGAGTGGAACACACAAAGCATAACAAATAAACTGGATGAGCTCCACGAACTAAACGCAAAACATAACAGTGGCGCACTGTTTCTCTGTGAACATTGGTTGTGCAAAGAGGACTTATCAGCCCTATCGATATCAAACTATTACCTAGCTAGTGCCTTTTGCAGAAACTCAAGAGAAAAGGGAGGATCTGCCATATACTTAAGAAACGATATTGTAGGAGAAGAATTAAAGTATGTAATAGACTATACTAAATCCAATGCATGTGAAATATCTGCAGTTTACATCAGGGATTTCAATGTAGTTTGTATCTGCCTATACAGACCACCCAACTATAACTATAATGACTTCATGGTTACTCTAGACAACCTATTACAGTGTCTACAGTCCAAAATCAGTAGTGCCTCTATAATATTAGCTGGTGACTTTAATGTAGATACACTTGTAAATAGACCCCAGAATCTTCAATTCACAAACGTGTTATCAAGCTACAACCTTAGATGTACAGTGAACGAAATAACTAGACCAGGCAGAGGAACTGGTGGGTCATGCATCGACAACATTGCAACCTCTCTCCACCCAGATAGAATATCAGCCTTTGTAGAGCCAATGATTACATCAGACCATCATGCAGTTGTCATGGAAGCAAACCTTCAGCTCAACAAACAAGACCATTCAACCAACAATAATAACAAGAAGATTGCTAGACCATTAAATAGTGATATTGCACCCTACTTCTGTTTTTTGCTTAGTACAATAAACTGGATACTCATGTACAGTCTGACATCACTTGATGACAAGTTCGAATATTTCTTAAACCAATTTACAAAAATTGTAGATACTGCATTCCCTATTAGATATGTAGATACGAAGACACACAGACAACATGCAACAAAACAACGGTGGTACACTGAAAACCTAAAAAAATTAAAAGAAACCTGCCTTCACTTCTACAGAAAGCTCAGAACAACTGGAGATAATGCCTACAGGATAAAATACAAAGAACTACAGAACCAATACAAGAATGAAGTCAAGAAAGCAAAACTTAATTACAACTCTAACAAGATAAACTCAGCAAACAACAAAACCAAAATGATGTGGTCCATCATCAAAGAAACACTTGACGACAACGCGAAGCCAAATCAAAGAGAGAACTCCTTAAAGTCCAATGCCTTCAACACAAGCTTCATAGAAACCATCACATATAAAGGGGCCATTCTTCCACTGTTGGCCTACGGGGCACCAGTTTGGGAGGACGCCATTAAGAAAAGATACAACATTATCAAGCTACAGCGGGCCCAGAGACTCATTAACTTGAAAATAGCAAAAGCTTTTCGAACGACGTCAACGGATGCATTGTGTGTGCTGACCAAGAACCAGCCTATCCTCATTGAACTACAGCAAATGGTTAAAATGTATAGAATCAAAAAGGAGCAGAATTGGGAGGAGAAAACTATGGACACAGTAACACCCTACACCCAGTGGCCGCATCCAGCAGAAGTAGTCGGGATAAAGGAAAAACAAGTTGGGTGGAATTACAAAATCAACATCTACACAGATGGGAGTAAAGGAGACACCGGAGTGGGTTCAGGAATTGCAATATATTTAGACCATGAAATCACATTCCAACTACAATACAGACTACATGAGAAATGCTCCAACAACCAAGCCGAGCAGTATGCTATACTTAAAGCACTAGAAAAACTGGAATCACTTCAAGAAATACAGTCAACTGAGAGAAACGCAGCTATCCACACTGACAGCAGAATTACTCTTGAATCCTTGCGGAATTCCAATAACCACCTCCACCTAATAGAAAGAATCAGACTACAGATTAGGAAACTGGAACAACTAAGCTGGAACCTTCATTTCATATGGGTCAAGGCGCACGTCGGGAACGAGGGCAATGAGCTCGCCGATCACTTAGCTAAGCAGGCGGCGAGTAACAACGAATTGCCTGTGAGCTACAGTAGGATACCGGCTAGTGTCATTCTGCAGGAGCTTCGAGTGGAAAGTGTGTCAAAATGGGAAAGTGAGTGGATCCAGTCCACAAAAGGTGCAGTGACAAAATCTTTTTTCCCCTCTGTGAAAGCTAGACTTAAAATAAATATACCGCTTAATTCCAATATAATAACATTTCTAACGGGCCATGGCAAGCTAGGTTCTTATTATCACAGGTTCAAAATAAAAGACAGTCCTTCCTGCGTGTGTGGAGCCGAAGTGCAAACAGTAGACCACGTTCTTTTTGAATGCTCAAAACTAGAAACAGAGAGGTTAAAATTTAAAAGGGATATGCTAAGCAAAACAGGTAAATGGACTTTTACAAAAACTAAACTAATGATAGAACATACGAAAAGCTTCATGGACTTCTTAAATGACATAAACTTAGAGACAATACAAGGAAACACAGAAGTCAATTAGTTGTCACATAATAGTAAAACTAAACCACCTAGATTAAAAAAAAAAAAAAAAAAAAAAAAATTAGTCAAAAAGCCATAGTATGAAAGTGAACAAGAAAATAATAATAGTTAGATTATAGAAAAGACTTATAATAGAGGGAAAGGCATGTAGTATTACATCATTGTAATGGGACGTGCCGTCTGTATATATCTTTAATAAAAAATAAATAAAATAAAATAAAAAAAAAATAAATAAATAAAAACAGTAAGCAAAATTCCTAAGTCAAATTTAGATGTAATCCAGACTTGGAAAAAACCACAGAAAACATCAACCCAAATAACAAATTTGCTTTATGCCAAGTGAGCGTCGAACAGGTATTTACAACAATTCTATCCTTAAGCAACAGCTCTAGCTTGGATGTATACTTCTTAAATTCTCAAATTCTGAAGCTTGGTGCAAGCCACTTAGCTGAAGTACTAGCATATCTTTTCAACAGCTGTATCGAAGAAGGTTACTTCCCTCTCAGCCTGAAATTTGTGAAGGTAATCCCAGTGCACAAAAAGGGCAGTCTCACGGATTATGGTAACTATCGTCCAATAAGTATCATACCCATAATTTCTAAAGTGTTCGAATTGATACTCTACAAGCAAATAGTGAACTTTCTTGAAAAAAACCATCTGCTATCTGAAAGTCAGTATGGATTTAGGACTGGTCGTGGAACATGCACTGCAATAGAAAACCTAGTTACAGAATACATCACTGGAATCGAAGACAGAAAATGTATACTAAGTAGATTCTACGACATGTCAAAAGCCTTCGACACAATCTCTCATAAAATTCTCCTGGAAAAACTTAAACATTATGGCTTCAGTGAGCACTGCTTAAAACTCCTCCAGTCATACTTAAACAGCAGGTACCAGGCTGTATGGTACAATGGCGAACTCTCTCAGTATCTTCCAGTAGAAACAGGAGTGCCCCAGGGCTCAATACTAGGTCCCATACTTTTCATTTTATATATAAATGACTTGCCCCATTCTATCAATAGCGTTCATGGCCACTCTTACTTGTTCGCAGACGATGTAGCTGTGAGAATAACCACAGACAATTGGTGGGATAAATAAAACCAAGCCACTGCTACGTAGCCGTTGCTTGTGAGAAGGTTGAGAATCTAGCAACGGCTGGCTGTTTTGTATAAATAAAAACTTCCCCTCTTTGGGAAGCCGCGGCTCAGGCAGCTGGTAGCAAGTGCTTGGACACCTGCATCCCATATCGCCCGACACATAGCGGCTGAGTAAACAAACATGCCACTTGACTGTCTGTGCAGCGATTTAAATTTTAAAGTTTAGTATAATGCATCAGAATGGTTGAAGAAAATAGTATATTTCAAAAGCAGATCGTGCAAATTCTGAAAATGCACAAACGAGTACTGAATAAAGCTCAACTGCCAGATTGCACAAAGAAAAAATCTCTAGCAGTAACTGTTTTCAAAAGTCAGCTAGAACGAGAATGTAACGCAGTTTTAACTAAAAACCAGATTTTAAGAAGTGTTAGTAATTTGAAGAGCAGGATAAAGTAAAATTCTACCTGAGACTCACTGCGAATAAGCCGATAGTCTTAAAAAATTGGGAGAGAACCCGAGAAGAAAAGGAAAAATTAGAAATAGCCTATAAGTACTGATTTTAAAGAAAGAAAAACTATTTTGGGAGAAAGAAAAGAGACAAGAGAGTGAGGCCTAGTATGCAAAAGTCCTGGATATCCAAAGGTCCTGGGTTCAAGTCCCAGTGTCAGAGGAATTTTTCTCCTACAATATTCTCTAGTATTCATGTTTTATTAGCAAACCTTGATTTTAGGGCACTAAAAATTATGTTTAGCCTTGTAAATTAATATATTAAGCATTTAACTAGAACAGTAGACAGATACAATTATACTTATTTCTAATAAACGAAAGTTAACATGTTATACTAATAAACACATTTCATACTTAACAGTGTCCCACATTAATATATGTAGTTCTTTTATTAATATTTCATTAGTCCCCATAATTAATTAATTTATAAAAGACGTTCGTTTTGAATCTGCTTGCTATATAATAGATTTGAAGTTAACCTATTTAGTTTACAGTATTAAAGTAAAGTAAAGTGTTCCCTATTACAGGCCATGGAGGCCCAGAGGGTTCCAGGAGGTTGAGGCTCCCAGATTTTTAGACATCGGCACATGAAGGTGGTAAGGTTGTCAGCCTTACGCACCGGCCGCCTTTACCCCCAGGATTGCTCCTGGTACTCATGTCTGTTAGAGGCTGAGTCGACCCCAGGGCCATAGTGCCACCAGAAGGATTAGGCCAACGACCTCATCGGGGATCGAACCCGCGACCTTCCAGTTTGTAGCGCAGCGCCTCAACCACTACGCTACGGCGTACCCCAGTTTACAGTATTACAATTTGAAATAGCGTTTTAGTATATTGTGATACAATTGCCGTAAGCGGTGCATACGGATCGAGGAAAGAGTTTGAAAAAACGAGGTGCTTGCATACTGTTTTTTTGCACGATGAATATTTATATCAATTTATTTATATTAATTGAGCTATTAGCTGAAAATATTGAAGATGGATGTTATATTTTAGAAAGTGATTCGCATATGTTGGTTGTTATGGGGACCGAATATTTGTCCTGTTAAAGTCGCCTTGGTTCCGGTCTTCCATAAAGGCTTGTATTATGATGATTTTACTTACGGCACTTGTGCTTTTGTAATTTTTACCGCACGGAGATTTCTTTTGTTTTCATAACAACCAGATTGCGTGCGGGAATGTCAAGTTACGATCCACGGCAACAATATTCGTAAGTACCGCTAATTAGTTACCGGTACATCGTTCAAAAAATAATTAATCACGTTTGAAATATTTTAGTTCATAGTGATACCAGTAAAATATGAGAATGTGTTAGACCTATAATTATATATTAATTTTGTGATTATCATTATTATTATTATTATTATTATTATTATTATTATTATTAAAAATAAAAATAACAAAGTTAAGTTACACATGTTTTACAATTTTATTGTACAACCGGTTCTTTACATCTGTGCACATCATAATCCATACGTTCCTTATAAATTACTCATATTGGTTAAAAAATCACCCCCATGAACCACGCCAATACGATTAAAAACTTCACTTGAGCAAGCTGAGTCCGCAAATGAGGTGCCTCAGAAAAAAGCAAGCCGCTGCTACCAACAGAGAGCCGCGGCTTAGTTTTATTTATACCAAATCCCAAGCCGCGGCTCAGCTGTCAAGGTCGTTGAGCAACGGCTAGGCAGGTGGTTGAGGAAGCCGCGTTTTATTTATACCAAACAAAGCAGCTGCTATGAATTAGTGAGTTTTGAGCCGCGGCTTGGTCTTATTTATACCACCAAATGAGACAGCATCTAGCGATGAAATGCAAACAACTGACTCTATTGTGCAAGATTGGTGTGCTGCTAACCTACTGTGTCTAAACAAAGAAAAGGTTGATATCTTACAGATAAACTTAAGCAGCAAAGACAAAAAGACAGTGAAGTTCCTAGGAGTCCATATCTCATCAAACATTAAGTGGAATATTCATATAGATCATGTATGCAAAAATGTGGCTAAAGGTATCTTCATGTTAAGGAGATTAAAGCATAATGTTAATGAAGATACACTAAAAACAGCCATTTAACATATGGCATCACAGTCTGGGGGAATGACTGCAATGTCACAAAGTTGCTGATCTTACAAAAAAGGGCCATTCGAGTAATTTGCAATGTAAACAGCAGGACACACTGCAAGCCTCTATTTAGAAAATTATGCATACTAACCGTAGTTTCCCAATACATAATGAAGTGCTTGCTGTACGTAAGAAACAATATAACCGACTTCCCTACAAACAGCTCTGTTCATGACTACACAACAAGATGCAAGCAAGACCACAGAACTAGCCAATGCAACTATAGCACCACCCTCAACAGCTTCAATGAAATGGGCAAAAAGTTCTACAACACACTGCCTGTACACGTGAGAAAACTCAAAATACTTCATTTCAAGCGAGAAGTCAAAAGAATACTAATAGAAATAAGTGCATACAGAGTAGAAGAATATTTCGAAGTGTTAAATAGAAGCTAGATCAAAGTCAAACTTGATGTACTTGTATTGTTTGTAATCTTACTCTTCAATTACTTTATATTATGTGCCATACATTTGTAATGTCTAAGGCTAATAAATTACTCATTCTCTACAAATAATAAATAATATTAATCGTTTCTAATCACTCGGGATGAGTGGTAGGGTGTAATGATTCAGGTTCTCACATTTACAGTTAAAATTACAATGAAAATAACCACATACCTCATCACAAGAGATAATGGAAATGTTCTTCTCTTGCATCCACACAATACTGGCACCTTTTCAGGAAATTTTCTTTCACACGCATAATTTCAGCTTCCGAGATAGAGTTAATTTCTCTTGTGATATTGTTTTTTATTATTATTATTATTATTATTATTATTATTATTATTTATTTATTACAAGAGATATTACAAGAGGTATTACATTTAGTAATACACCCGAATGAGCAAGACTGCTCGTGCTCGGGTGCCGTTTCAAAAATATCAAAGTGAAGAAAGAGGAGAGACAAAGAAATAGAGTGTATAATGTGCTTAACTAAAAAAGAAAGTAAAACAAAAACATTAAACATAAAAACATAAATACATAAAAGGAGTGAAACAAAAATTACTTAAAAGCTAAAAAATTACAAAAAATTCTTTACATATCTATTAAATTTAACAGTGGAGTATGCTGAGAGATCAGGATTTTTTCTGATAATTGAGTTATAGAAGCGCGGTCCAAAATTAATGCTATGCTTTAATCCTGCCGATGTGAGACATTTGGGTTCTAATAGGAGTAAATTAGTATTTCGTCTAGTTTTGTAGATATGATCACTGGAAGAGTATTTTATACGATGTTTGTGAAAATATTTTAATATAGAAAATTTGTAAATTTGGTCCAAACTTAAAACATTAAATTCCGAAAATATTAGGCTAGTTGGGTAATCAATGTGTTTTCTTAGACAGATTTTTATTATTCTTTTTTGTAAAAGGCAGAGGGGCTTAAGGGTAGTTTTCGCTAATCCTCCCCAGACGAGAATGCCATATTGAATAATGGACTGGAAAAGTGCTAGATAAACGGAACGTAAAACAGTAATGGGCATACAGTGGCGTAAAATGACAAATTTATGAATTGTTCGGCGTAGTCTATTACAGATGTAGTTAACATGGTGAGACCATTTAAGGTGTTTATCAATAAAAATACCCAAATATTTCACAACGGCTGTTTCTTTCAGTGGTAAGCATTTACAATTCACATCAAAATTACAATTATGTATTATTAAATTTAAATTTGTACATTTTTTCCGCGCTATCTGACCAGTAGATGTTAATGAGAAAGGAACTAATGTTGATTTATCCACGTTTAGTGACAGAAGGTTAGAATCGAACCATTTTTTTATAATTTTCATGCCAGTATTAGCGTATTTATATGCTACTTCCCATGAATGACCACTGAAAATCACAACAGTGTCATCTGCGTATGAAAATATGGAGCCATTTATTTGATCTAGGTTTAAATTTAGCAAATCATTTACATATATTAAGTATAAGATTGGTCCTAATATCGTTCCTTGTGGCACACCAATATCAATATTTGATATTTCACTTATATGGCTGTCAACCTTTGTCATTATACATCTATTGCTCAGATATGATTCAAATAATTTGTAAACTGTTCCTCTAATTCCTATCTTATTCAGTTTATCTAATAGTATCGAGTGAATAACAGTATCAAAAGCTTTACGTAAGTCCAAGAAAATTCCTAAACAATTATTACCTTTGTCTAATTCTTTAATAATGTTACCTGTAACGTTAATAAAAGCATCGTCAGTAGATATGTTGCTCTGGAAACCAAATTGATTTTTTGATATAATTTCATGTTTTTGTAAATAGTTTAGTAGCCTAACTTTTATGCATTTCTCTAGTATCTTGGAAAAGGCCGGAAGAAGTGATATTGGTCTATAATTGTTTAAATCATTCATTTTCCCGGATTTATGTATAGGTATTATCACAGCATTTTTTAGAGTATTGGGGAAAACACCTTCTGTGAAACAAAGATTGAAAATATAGACAAGAGGTTTTACAATATATTTAATGATAGATTTCAATGTAATGTTTTTTATTCCATCAATGCCTGGAGCTACATTATTATTTAAGGTCTTCACAATGTTAATAATTTCGCATTCATTAACAGGACTGAGAAACATAGATGTGATTGGATTCATGGCTGTTTTATTGTACTCCGAAGGGTCTGACGATGCCTTATTAACGTTTGAGGTTACACTGTGCCCTATTTTTGAGAAGTATTTATTAAATTCATTTGCGATATCCTCTTTGTTTGTTATGTGAGTACCATTTTCATTTATTAATTCTGAAACCGATTTATTTTTTTCAGTACCTATATCTGTGGCTTCATTAACAGTTTGCCAAAATTTCCTAGGGTTGTTCTTATATTCTTCAAATTTTAATTTATAATAACTAATCTTCATATTTCTTATAACAAGAGTCAGCATATTTCTATAATTTTTATAATAAATTTTCAAATTTTCATTGTTTGGGTCATGAATTACTTTTCTCGCAATCTTGTCTCTAGTACGAATAGATTTGATTATGCCTACAGTGATCCATGGCTTAATTTTTTTGAATTTATGAGGAAGCTTTTGATTGCTGGTCGAACTACTTATTATGTATTTCTTAATTAAATTATAAAATAACTGGAAAGAAGTATTTGGATCTTTACATTTATACACAGAGTCCCAGGTTTCTCTCTCAATAAGCGAGACTAATTTTTCATTGTTAATGTTATTTGAAATGGGCAAAGATTGTTGAGTACCTGGGGATTTCGAAATGTGACCATTAGGATTTTTTAGTAGAGAAAAAACGGCATAGTTCTTCTAACAGTATGTGACTATTATTTATGGGGAAACTTCAAAAATAAAGTGTATAGGTCAATTTCCCATACATTAGAAGAACTTGAAGACAAAATCACAAGAAAAATTAACTCTATTTCAGAAGCTGAACTTATGCATGTAAAAGAAAATTTCCTAAATAGGTGCCAGTATTGTGTGGATGCAAGAGAAGAACATTTCCAACATCTCTTGTGTTGAGGTACGTGGTTATTTTCATTGTAATTTTAACTGTAAATGTGAGAACCTGAATCGATACACCGATCGTGGCTTAGGCCTACTACAGGTTCTGAGCTTGTAACTTAAATTTATGATGTTTGGAAATAAAAACATGAAAGAAACTTCAATTATTTTTATTCAATTTGATTTTATCCGGATAAAATTGCCTGGATTTTTTCAAGTGGATAAAACCGGTTAAAACCAGGCCGGTTTTTTTCATAACAACCCTGGTTGCAGGACATGAAGTTTTAAAGTGTGTCTGTGGCCAAAAGGAATCAACTGATAAACTTTGACATCCCGACCTATGAGGACCTAATCTTAAATTTGTACCACGTCCGCAGGAGGATGCCACGGCAGTTGAAATACACCTGCTGACAATGGTAGCGGAGACCCAGAATTTTCAGAGATATATCTAAGCCCCTTCAGATGTGGGATGAACATGACATTTTACAACTTACAGATGTAAAAAACCCACCTTACAAGCTACCCTCATAAATACTCTTATCAGTGGCGTATCCTGCAAATTTTGGAAAGGCATGCAACATGAAATATAATTATATATACATATAATTATATCACTGTTGTATGTAACATGTGTGATAGAAAATACTTCTTGAAATAGGCACAAGAGAAATTTGAATTGGAAATCTCTTTAACATAATTAGAAATCCACGTGCTTTATTAATGGCAAATGTATCCCAATCATCTGGATTTTCCAAAATGTGGTCATAAAGCTCTTTAAGTTCGGTTCTATGAACTGCAACTTTCTGTACTAAGCGACTTGAGAAACTCCATCGTGTTGGTGCAAGTTTTGGAAATCTCTTCTTTACTATCCTGTCTAATAGGTTCGTTCTTTTCGAGGAATGTCCAAAACATTTTACAAAACCAGTAACGTTAGCATAAACCACTGTACAAGATTTTATACACGACACTGCTTGTGATAACAACAGATTCAGTTTTTGGGCGTAACAATGTACAAATGTGGCCTGCATAGGCGCCGACTTGTTAAAGATTTTGGAGGGGCAGGATTGCACAATAAAATATTATACTAGAGTAAATGGTATTACTGATGTTCGTACACTACAGGTGCTTTTAATTGCTTGAAAATTAAATAAATAGACAAATTAAATATTTGATTAATTTATAGTTTGAAGTAAAAAAATGTTAAATCTGTTGAGTCAATTGCCTTACTGTTTTCCTTAGGTGCCATACTGCTCTACGAGTATTGTTAAAGTGTCAGGTTTATTTATGTTTATCGCCAGTGAATACAGTGATTAGTGATAAAATATGTCGCAAACTGGAGTAAAAATCGCAAGTAAAGATTAAACACTTTCGGATTTCTGATCAAGTTCTGTGTGTAGCTTTCGGCTATTCACATAAAGCTCAGCTGAGGGAGGAACGGCAACACAGCATGCAGCTGGCGATAGCTGTCAGAATGGACTTCTTTCTTTAAATGTAACAAGACAGTTAATTTTATATTATTTTTAAAATACGGAAACGGCCACATTCGCATTTAAGTATCGTTATTTCATAACAAGTTAGGAATAATAAATAAATAAATAATATTAATAATTACTGATTTTTCTAAATGTCTTGGCATTTACTGGGGGGGGGGGGGCAGGCCCCTTCAGAAATTTTTTGGGGGGAGCGCTGCCCCTGGCATTGTAACTTAGGGGGGCAGAAAGTGCCTTGCCCCCCCTAAGTCAGCGCCTATGATGGCCTGAGGAATTACTTCCCTCACCTTTGCCTGTACTCCATTTAAATCTCCCGCCATGACGGCTGCTCCATCATAGGTCTGAGCTACCACTTTTCCTTTGCAATCAAACTGTGTAAGTTGCTCTATTGCAAGTTTAGCAAGTCAGCTGATCTATCCGTACTAACGTTGCTAAATCCTACAAATCATAAAGATTTGTCCCTTATATACCTAGGTAGATATCTAAATACAGTTGACAGCTGTGAACAGTTGGTGATGTCGGAAGTTTCATCTAGTAAAATAACAACAAATGTTCCTGCTTTAATCTGACTTTTTATCTCTGTTAAGATAACACCATGAATGCTCTGTATTAAATCATTTTGTATCAGAGGCGATAATCCAATAAATACTGTGGCAGTAGTCAAGTGTGCTTGCAGTTTGTCATCAAACTCCACCAACAAATTAATTAACTCTACATAATTCCCTTGATTGTAGGAATCGGAACTTTTATTATTCCCTCAAATTGCTAATTCTTGTTGCCCTAAAAAGCATGTGGCTGCTGTCAGTCTCTTTAACACTTTTCGGTTCTGTTTCAGAGTTTCATTGTGTTTTAAAACACTTGCACGGGTTTGTTCATTTAAGAGTAAATCAATCCTGCTTTTATCATTCACATAATGCCAAATCAGTTAATAGTTTGTCAATATTTGCTAAATTACTTCCAGTCATTTTATGTTTAATCTGTTGTTCTTCTTACTAAATTTGAAGTTTCATATATGTTTTTCTTCATACTTCACTTCTTGTAGCACTTGTTCAATATAAATGTATTAATTATTGTGGTCGCTGGTGACCCTGGCAGTTAAAAAGTGACCTTAAATAAATAAATCCTGCTTTTACCAAACAATCCGAAGGATATCCATGCATGGATGTGAGACTTTGATTTTTCGTGGCTTGAAATTGAAGTGTGCAAATTGTTAAGATCCGAATAACTCCGATCTTTACTGATACAAGGAGATTTATCCTTCTCGGGCAACAAACACTGCAAGAACAGCTTACACAACGTTACAGAGGCTCATAACCAAACTACCTTTGTATAAAGTTCAGAGTTAAAGGTATGCACGAAGTTCTTCACTTTATTCTCAGTGAGTTTTTCAAATCGGAAGTAGGCCTCCCTTTCTTAACTAATTCTATCTTATCACTGGATGAACGTGAGTGAAGAGGTTTATTAAATATACTTAATATAATGCCACTTTCAGAATCACCCATGCTTTGAATATTCAGCGGCCAAATTCACTGAAGTGCACTCAACAAAGAATCTTTGCACCTTCGATGCACTGACACGTGTTGCATGCAAAGTGTCTGTATTTCACGGATCGGAGTTATGACGTCACGGTAGCAGACTAGTGGTGAGAATACCTCAGCGCCTCGCCTAGGCATTTAGGAGAACTAATAAGCCATCACGGACAAGCTTGCGCAGAAACACGCGTGCCGTCGCCAACTGTTGCAGTATAAGTATTATTAATACTTATACTGTGCTTCTATGGAACAAAATTAATGGTTTTCATGTGTTATTGTTGATTCCTCAGCCATTTAAATGGTGCTATTTGATGACTTTGTAATTTATTTATTCTACAACGCATGCAGTGCATTCATTGAGAATACGCCACTGACTCTTAAATCAGTCCCTAGACTTCTTAGGTGAAACATAATTCTATATTTATGAGGGTATAAGTTGGGTTTTTTTACATCTGTAAGTTATATTAATCCCTCATTGGTCAATATGAAATTCAGTAATGATGATGTTTTAAATATTCACACTGACAACCTAACTTTATTTCATCAAATTGCAAATATGATACATGCAAGAAGATTATAAGAACTCTAAAACCTTGAAAATTATATTTTGCCACTCATTTCCTAGGCATGGCTCATCATTATTCATTAATGTGTTCATCACTGGAATCCTCGGAGGTGCTTATTTTTTATTGCTAAATGGACAAACAAAATGTTAAATGAATGTTTCACAATAAAAGCAGATGCCGCTCTTAAAAGAGTTTAAAATCGACAATGCACAATATTCCACATTTGCACTATAGAACTGACAAAAACCATTTTTTCATTATGCTTCAGAAATTTAATTTCATATGGTGTACGCTAACGATAAAATGAACGAAGTCGAGAATTACAGCAATGCATTGTTATGTAGATCAATATTACCTCCGACCTACGAAACGGATTTGTACTAGAATTTAACGCGCACCTCAGTATTGAAATCTACAAATGGACAAAAATAGGGAACGTTATATTCGAGTAAATATGGTAAATTTACCATTCATCATAAGACTCTTGCATATTTGCTTTATTCTGCCTGTTGATGTAACTTATACAAGCTTCTGGGCTTTTTCATTGCCTAGTCTGTTTCTCAATTTGGTTTTTATTAACCCAAATGAAGAAAATACTCTTTCGATTGATGCAGAACTGGCCGGCATACGATGTAAAGATTCTATGGCTTGACAAAATTCCAGCAATAGGTGATTACCAGGGCCCGGATTCTGATGACCTAAAATTGTTTGAAAAATGACCTATAAAATGACCCTAAAATTTAAAGAAAATGACTTAATAATCATAAAAAATGACCTAAAAACTGACATTTTCTTCATAAAAAAGTATTATTCTACACACGAAGTTATAGATTAATTTGTACATAATTGTAAAAACTGTAAATAACTGTAATGTTGTCAATGTTCTTTTCTCACGGAAATTTATACTGACACGGAGGCACTGGCGAGTCAAAATTCGGCATTTCCTTTTGTGGTCTGCCGGATTATATTGTTGTTTATTGAGGGTAAACAGTAGTTTGCACTCTCAAATCCAAGCAAGTAGCAGACTCTGGTCCCAAGTTAATCTAATAAAAATAGTAAGTTAATATAATACAAAATTTTGGTGTTTCTTTGATTCTCATTTCCGACTGAGACATGGCAACACTTTAAAACGGAATTTTTCCTTCTTGCATTAAAGAAAAAAACAAAACTTCAAAGACAGCACCGGTAGCGACGAAAAAAAAATTAATACACTCAATGTAAATACATGAAAATGACTAAATAATGAAGAAAATGACAATAAAATGACAAAAGAATGACCTAAAATTGAAATAAATGCCCTAAAAATTTAAAATGGCATAAAATGACAAAAAATGACCTAATAAAAATGCATTTCTGCAATCTAAAGGCCATGATTAGGATTTATCTACAAGTTGGCAATGTCTATGCAGCATCAATAAAAAGATGACATGTCATTAGAATCCGGGCTCTGGTGATTACGCTTCAGATTTGTGTAATTGATGGAGAAATAAGTATAAAAAATCCCTTTAGGTAGGCCTACAGGGCACAGGCTGAGGTAGATTTCATAGTGATTTTTATGAATTTATTGGGGTAAGTGAAGAATAAAAACTTAAATATTTTTTATAAAAAGAGAGTTGTTAATTATGTATTAATTGATATCTTTTATTATTTCATTTTTAATTTGGCCAAGGATTATTGTTCTAAAGATATTGAACTATTATTTTTAATATTTCAAACTTTATTTCATTGGTAATTTTAGCCTCAGTGGGTCCTCATTAATTCATTTCGGCATGCCTATTGGCTGAGGTATATTTTAAAGTGTTTTTGACTTTCAAAAATTCAAATCTCTCCTTATATGAGCGCTATTGAGAAACTAGTTGTTGATTTAAAGATTAAAGATTTATTGGACTGTACACATAGACAATTTGTGTAAAAAGTTAAGTAAAATTTGTTATGCACTAAAAACATTAATAATGACAGTAGATATTGCCGTAGTACGAGTAGCTTATTTTGCCTAGTTTCATACTCTTTTAAATTATGGTGTCATTTTCTGGGGCAGTTCAAAAGAGTCAAATAAAATATTCAAAATGCAAAAGAGAGCTATAAAGATAATGGTCAATCAACCAACCCATGTGAGCTGCAGAACTTATTTTATAGAACATAAAATTATGACTCTCCCATGTTTATATATATATAATATTCTTTTACATACTAAAGCATCCATAAAAAATTTTAAGACATACTCAGAAACGCATCAGCATGATACATGAGGAAGCTCAAATCTATCAACAGTTAAAACTTGAATTAAAACTTGATATCAGCTACCATTAGACTGCGATTGCTGTAATAGGTTTTGTCAAAAATTTAAAAAAAATATGTTAGTCTCTAACATATACATCACCTTCATTCACAAACATTTCATTTATACTGTATGGTGCTTTATCTAAAAGGCTATTAGTTAACCATCTCTTGAACTCATTTACTGGAAGATTAAGTTTGTCTGTAGGTACCCAATTCAGTATTTTTTCACCAAGGCCTATATAAGAACTCTTACATTTTGATAGTCTGAAAGGACATCTATCAATTTTATCTGCTCCTCTGGTTTGATATTGGTGTACATCACTGCGCTTCTTGAAGATTGATATATTTTCTCTACACCACACTGCTACACTTAAAATATAGAGACTCGGCACTGTCAATATTCTACCCTGTATGAAGTACCTTTTGCAACTTTCTCTTGGACCAAGACTATAAAGAATCCTTATTGCTCTCTTTTGCTTAATAAACACTTCCTTAGTAGATGATGCATGTCCTCAGATTCTTATGCCATAAATAAGGTGGCAATGAAAAAAAGCAAAATACGCTAGACGTAAACAGTTGTTGTTAACACTTTGCTTGAGTCTAGTCAAGAGATAGATAACTCTAGACAACTTGATACATAGTTTTTGAGTGTGCGCTTTCCAGTCCAGTTTTGTGTCCATGTAAATACCTAAAAGTTTAACAATGTCATTCTCATTAATACCATTGTCTCTAATCAGACCAAAATTATAATGAATTGTCTTATCATTATTAAGTTTAAGATCATTGCTGACAAACCACTTTTGAGCCATATCAAACATAGTTTTGGCCTGATTGTCAACAACATCATAGGAAACTGCACTCGTCAATAGAGTTGTATCATCGGCGTAGATTATACTTTTGCCTGATATATTGCGAGGCAAATCATTGATTAGTCATAACACTGCATTATATAAACGCTCCTTTACCTATAATGGTATAAAAATGTATAATAAACTTCCACTTTATATAAAAGACAGCGCACAGATAAAACTTTTAAAGGAAGTCTTCACAAATTTTTAATTGAAAAATGTTTTTATTCTACAGAAGAGTTTTTAGAAACCTAATTTGCTTCATTTTCTTATATACTGAAATTTTCTTTCAAGAATAGGCCAAGTATGTTTGTTTGTTTGTTTGTTTGTCATACTACAATATAATATTATGTTACACTTTGCTTTGTAATTCAGTATTTTGTACTTTAGAATTTTTGTATTTCTATTTATTTTTGTATTGACGTGTCCATTATCTTATGTAAGATAGAAGGATGAAAATAAACTAAACTAAACTAAACTACTCATCAAGAGTACCCCACAAACATGGTTTTAAAAATTTTTAATTTCCACCCTCACCACCACAACCACTGAATCATTGGTGTCTAATTTATGCAGACAAAGTTTCCCTCTAAACCCCATAGGGCCCTAAATATAATTTTTTTCAAAATTTCAACCCACTCCCACCTCTCCCAACCAGGAAAGATTGATTTTATCCGGCTAAATTTGATTTTAGCCGGCTAAAATCATGATTTTAACCGGCTAAAGTTGAAAAAAACCGCTGGTCAGGTCTTTTTCAATTTTAGCCGGCTTTTTTACAACCCTGCCTGCAACCCAAAAGTGTGACGCTACTGCTGATTTGTCCTATTTTGATATTTTGCGTGTCTTATGTGTTCTTTAGTTCTGACTTCCAAAACCAAGATGTCTGCCTATTTTAACTGTTGCAAATGCCTAAACGTCCTGGCTCTGGTGATTATGTCATTGTGTGACTATTGTGTTTTCAGTGGACTACCTCATAGTTAGACCTTTAGAGGGGTGTCGATGTGAAATGAGTGTGTCATACACTCGAAATTGGCAAAAAACATGGCATGGTCTTGATGTGGGACACCGCGGGCTAGGGGCGTCCATCAAACTTGAAGTGGCAGAGTAAGTGTATTACATTTAAAATAGATTCCATTATGTGGCATGTAAATAGATTTATGTTATTTTGAAACATAAGCATTGTTTAACAGAACTCTATAAAGTTTCATTTTACAGGCTGAGCCTGTTCAGGTGAGGAAAAAGGTGCTAGCACGTTATAGAGGTTATAGTATCACCAGATGTCACTGTCGTTCTCTTCCCTTTCATACAAATTAATAATTATCCATTTAACTCATTTTAACCACTACAAATAGGCTTATTATTATTCCTACTACTACTATTTATAGTGTAGGGGAGAGTGGGGCAGTTTTGTCCAAAATGTGTTCTCTCAACTTTGTGATTTTTTTTCTCAACCTAATTATATTCAGGAGAAGATATTTATGTGCTACTTATACACTGATATGTTTGGTATATAAACATAATTTTATTATTACTTTATAATTTATTGTTTTTAATTTAAAATTATTTTCCCTACACGTTGCAAGTTGGGCAAAACTGCCCCAAAGCACAATTTGGAATAAGTGAGCCATTATTTTCCACAAGTGAGGTTATTAAATCACATGTCTGACATGGAAAGAAAGCTTAAGGAATGTGCAACTAGGCAGTAGACATAAAAAAATATTGATGAGTATAAATGAAATGTGTTTACCTAGTAAAACAAAAATAGAAAACTTATAACTTTTTATGTAAATATTACTTTCTTCTATACAAAATCTCCACATGTAGCTAAGCAGTCCAAATTTCCACAGGAAGTTGAGGTGGTTGATGGGAATAGCTGTGATATCATAAGAATGATAAAATGATTACCAAGAGAGAGAAATTTGATATTGAGCAAAACTGCCCCACTCTCCCCTACCTATTAATAATTTCAAATTCATAAATAACTATTTTGGCAATAAAAATTTCACCCATAAACTTAATGGTTTTTGACAAAGCACAATTGTAAGCCAACATAATTTATAGTTTTCCTCAAAACCTTATTTACAACCTTCAATTGTCCCCAATTCATTCAATTCTGTATAATAGTGAAGGATTTTTCCAGATTAGTCCCTTATTTGCCTATCTATAACTACGAGAGGTATAAATTTCTTTATGAATGATCACAATTTAGTATTTTCAGCAAATCTAGAAGCTGTGTCTATTTGTTTCCATATGTAATTTTCCAAACAAATAAGTACAAAATAAGTAATGGACAAATGGATGCAAGCGCTAATTCATTAGAACAAAGAACATGGAATATTTTCCATTGTCAATAAATTAAGCATACAAATGAGTTGAGCTATTTTTCTTCTCCAACACACAAAGTTCTTTTTACTTTATTTTTAGCGTTTTCATATTTTAAGAGTATAAAATAAGTAGTGGATTGGAGAGCTCGATTCATTAGAACAAAGAACTTAGAAAATATTCTATTGTTCTCAATAAATTTCTACCCCCCAAGACGCTGACTAAATTCTTTATGCCTTGGTTGCATGGGCGTCGGCAAGGGGGGGGCAACTGCCCCCCTCTGGATTGCCTTATGGATTCATTTATTTGTGGTACTCTTTGTCAACCTACAGTTGTAGCATGGAGAATAAAAAAAATAGAATTACTTTATAATGAGTTTAGCAAGTATTAACTAATTATAACTATAATATGTATTTATAATAATATCTCACGAAGGCCATTGCTCAAAAGAGCATATTCTGTTAACTTAAAAAACTTTGTAGCCTCGTCGATTTCAGCTTGGGTTCAAAATAACGATCCGGTTAACTAAGTGAATATTAATGTGTTTAGCCTAATCATTTGAAATTGAGGTCCGAAATTGATTTTGCCCCCCCCCCCCTTAGTAAAATTCCTGGCGACGCTGCTGCTTGGTTGTAGAAAGGCAAATTAGGAAGTAAAATTGCTCTACTACCTTAAGCATTGTGAAGTTTCTTGAAAGCTTTTTACATGTCAGTCCAATTCAGAAAAGCTAATTTTCATGTTGTGAAGCTGTAATATAAATTTTATAAGCAAAATTCGGGTCTAGCTATGGGAAATCCTCTCTCCCCATTTTTGGCGAATTTATATATGAGTCATTTCGAAGTAAGAATCACAGAATCCTTTCCGCTAACATTTAAATTGTGGTATAGATATGTCGATGACATTATTTCCATAGTGCCAGAAAAACTAAATCAAGATGCTCTAAAGCTACTAAATCTACAAGATAAAAATATTCAATTCACCATGGAAGTAGAAGCTAATAACTGCCTGCCTTTTTTGGATTTGAACATTTACCATAGATCTGATGGCATTGAATTTGGCATATACAGGAAAGAAACCCATACAGACAACTATATAAAAGCAGACAGCCACAATCCAGTTCAACACAAAAATGCAGTCATCAATAGCTTAGCCCACAAACTGGTGAATGTTCCTCTAAGCCAAGAAGAATACACTAAAGCCGCGTTCACACCTGTGCAACGTTGCATGCGCACAAGAGGCTTGCGCCTGGCAGGTGGAGATGGAAGCCGGGGCATGCAACGGTGCAGGGTGAGGCATGCGTGGAATCTGTGCGCACGGACCTCCTTGCGCCGGTGGACCTAGGCGCAAGTAGCTCCCCATTTGAAACGGGGAGCTACGTGCAACAGTCGTGCGTCTTCCAAGGCTCTGCTCTGATTTTTCATTATAGCGGAGTGGTCTAATGAAAAGAATATTGAGTTCGTGGAGGATTATCGCTCGTATCCGTGTTTGTGGATGGCTAGCTCCCCGGACTACAAGGACAGGACAAAAAGGAGCGATTCCTTAGTTTCTAAGGGACAAATACGCTTTGGGAACAACGAAAGCGGTGCTAAATAAAATAAAAAGCCTCCGATCATACTTTCGTAGAGTCCAGCAGAGTAGAGCAGTGGTATTATTTCAATGAATAGACCTTTTTAGGATTTTTAAACAAACGAGTTTAGCCGTCTTCATAAAACATAATAATGGACACTAATATGACACCGAAAATTGTTTATAATTTTGACAGAGTTATTCTAGTTCTCTCCCCCCCCCCCAAATAAGCAAGTAACTATTCCTTATATTGGCACTCGAAAAATAGCATAAACAATTGAGATATTTACCCTTTTTAATGATACAATTATTCAATGCTCACTCAATTAACTTCCTATCTACTAAAATAAGTTGACTGAAATTGTTTCTATATATATACATTTCAAAGTATTTCAGACTGCTCAAGTTTCATTTCCTGCGATAGTTACAATAAACAATAACACGTGTGAATTGATTCAACCGAGGGAAGAACTGAGGTCAATGATAACAACGTTGCTTTTGTTTTGGAAAGCAGAAGTCAAGGCCGACTTGGTTACATCAGTTAACATAAACACTGACTTAATGGTTTATTCCTTTGATGCCGCCTGCCCATGCAATGAATAGCTGCACTTTTCAAAGACAAACAACAAAGCGATATATAGCCTACATTATTAATTTCAGTGCGTTGCATAAATTTATTTGCATTACATCTTTTCTTAAAATGCACTAATTCACATTTATTTATTTTCTTTTGTATTAATTGGAAAATCTATTTAAAAATAGTGTTTTTCTGCAAAAGTCCTCTTTAGCCCCTAGTCTAGTGGTTGCTGACTACGGACCCGCAAGTCTGGGTTCGAACCCCGGTACCTCCTCAATTTTTTCTGAGGTAGGGCCAACTGGAACGGGGTGCATTCAGTCTCGTGACACCAACCGAGGAGCTAATTCATAAAGAAGTAGCGGCTTCGGTTCAGTAAGCTATCAACAACTGCAGTAGGATTCGGCATGCTGACCACATGCCCTAATCCTGCCAGCTACCTATTCAAAATGTGACAATTATTACGCTCATATTATTGGTAATTAATAATAAATAAAATTATATTTGGAAGAAAGCAGTTCGTTCGTTGAAAATGCCACTGTTCGAAATAGTACCTACTGGTGATCAGAGTTGTTCCTACTGCGTACATTTTCGAACGATATTCTGGAAATGAAAGATTGATTGCCATGACCAATTTTACTGCTGTTTGACTTTCATATTTTTGTGAAAGGTCAACTACATTGCCAACTTTGTGATTATAATACAATTGAATTTTCTTCTTACGGTTTCGTCTTTGTCGCAAAATAACAACAGCTGCAGCAGCAGCAGCAGCAGCTACGGCACCTAAATCCAAAGCGGACATTTCATCTGCGCACTTCTAGCAGGTGTGAACAGAAAGAGGTATGCGCCTACAATAATGGAGCCGCAAGAGACTAGGTGCATGCGTGAGCTTGCACCGTTGCATGCGCAGATGCACTGGAGAGGCACGGCAACTAGGCCCAAGGCGCATAGGTGTGAACGCGGCTTAAGGAATACAACCACATAGTACAAACTGCTAATAAGAATGGTTTTAGGAAATGCCTCATTGACAAAAAGATAACAAATTTTGGAAGGAAAAAAGATATACAACAACAGACCACATTCAAAAATGTGAATGAAAACAGTAAAATCAAATACAGAAAATTCACTTTCCATCCATGGGCACAAAAGAGATTCCAGGAAGTATTTTCCAATTTTAACATTACTTTGGCCCCCCAGAACAAATCCAATGTAAAGAACCTACTAAAACATAACCACAAGGACAGAGAACCAAACAACAAAAATCAGGCATTTATGAAATAGGGTGTAAAGATTGTGATAAGGTTTATATTGGACAAACAAAAAGAGATGTTGAAACCAGATACAAAGAACATTTCAGAAACATTAAATATGCACAGACAGATAAATCGGCAATAGCTGCTCATTTTTGGGAAGATGATCATGAAATAGAACAAACTGTTAAGCTTCTAAAGCCAATAGAAACACCCCAAGAATTAACAGTCTGGGAAAAAATTTTTATTCAAAAAAATAAACACAAATTACTAAATTTCGAGATACCAGCAGAAGACAATTTAATCAGAAGGTACATCCAACCACCAAGAGATGGCATCCAGCAGTCAGGATTGGTAGTACAAGGGAACAGTGCTACCAACAAAAATTCAGATGTAGCTGAAGATAGTCACAAGGGTGACTGAAACTACGTAGTCCTGATCACGTAGTACGTGATCAAAGTATGATATATGAGATAATCTGTCTACTCTATACAGTTTTTTTTATTTATCTCTCAAACTAATTAAATCTGTCATAGGTGTGCAGATGTGCTGGAAAACACAATAGCCTCTTTAAGATTAGCAGCATCTCAAGGAGCAGACTTCGTCGAGTTCGACGTTCAACTCACAAAGGACCTAGTTCCAATAATCTATCACAACTACCATGTGTGCATAGCCATGGACCAGAAGAAACAGTTGGAGGAGCATATGATGAAAATGGCAGTGAAGGATTTAAGTCTAGAGCAGCTACAAAATCTGAAGGTACTGTTCCTATTTCCATTGATATGTAAATTAAAGTACCGTATTTACTCGTCTATAGCACCCCCTCACCTATAATACCCCCCCAATTTTCGACCGAAAAAAAAAAAAAAAAGAAGGAAAAAAAACAGAAAATCTTTTAAAGTGATCGGCAACTGCAACATTCCTGTTAACGGTAAAACCCACGCTTCCCTGCCACCTGTGTGTTGGCCTTAGTTACTCTCACCTCCCCCATAGATTTCTCAATGCCCTTCAGGTTTCTGAGTTCAACTTCCGCCATACGCGTGTATTGTGTTGTTGCCTGCCTGAGAGTTAGTAAGCACATGAAAAATGAGTTGGAGAGCAAGTTTTACGGCATCCTTCAAGTTGAGTGTGTTAGAATATGCAGCCATGTATGATATCTTATTGGCGTAAACAGAAAGACAAATTATCAGGAGCAAAGAAAATGTTGAAATCATTCCGTGGTGTGAAGAAAGGGAGATACGAAATTTAGGCAGTTGCTGCCAGTGGCGTAGCAAGGCTACTTGGAGCCCGGGGCTAATTAGATGGTAGTCGCCCCCTAACACTAAAAGGTTCAAGGTTTAAAGAGTTTAATTTAAACACAGTTTAATGTTCACAATTATTTATTTTATATATTTTAATAAGTAGTACGTTACTTTAACACATTATAAACAGAAAAATATGAATGACATAAAACTGTAAGTATTATAAGGTTAGTTCGTTTGAAAAAAATAAAGAGAAAAGAAGTTTCAGAGTCATAACAAATTTTTTAAAATGTGCCTTCCTAGCCTTGATGGATGCAAACTTACTTATAATAGATTTGAAGTCTATAGTAGCAGCCACATCACGTTCAATTGATAAAATTGCTAAATTACACCGTAAACTTTTCTCGTGTCCTCGGCGCCCACGACATATTTCGTATTCTCTATAAATAGTTTAATACGAAAAGTTTATTTCATTTCTAAATAATATTACTGCAGTATTTAACAAAGTAATAAAGAAAATTTGACCAATGAAACCTTATATTTTGCCTGAAAAAATTACTTTTTCAATTTTGGAGCCCCCTTCTTTACGGCGCCCGGTGCGGCCGCCCCGTTCGCATCCCCCTTGGTACGCCACTGGTTGCTGCCCAGTTGGATGACAACATTGCAATGCTGAGTTAACCTTGAACACCACGCGTCATTCCATATGACTATCAAATTCACACTACAGTTGAAAACAGTGCAAAATTGATCATTTGTTTGTTTAGTATAACCTCAATTTAACTTTTTTTCTGGGGATACAGAATTTAAAAAATTTAAACAGGGGCCAGGGCCGTAGCTAGGCGGTGGCGAGATGTGCCCCCACCAAGGGTGCAGGTACAGAGAGGGCACAAAATTAACCATGAAAAATCTCGCCTTTTTTTAGACTGGGGCAATTTATGAAGCAATAAAAATTCCGCGTTAATGGAAGAAAACTTTCAGGTTATTAAAAATGACTGCACGTGAACTAACTGTAGTATTATTCCGATTGTCTACAAACAAAAAGCAGTCATGTAACGTTCTTTAATTAACACGTTTCTTATTGACAGAGTATGATAACATAAATCATGAACAGTATGGGAATATAGGATAAACGACAATAGAAATTAAAGTGTACGTTATTATTGAGATGAAAGTGGTTCTACTATTCGAAAAAAATACTTTTACCTTTTAATGTGTTAAACATTTTAGTAGGCCTCAGGCCTATTATGTAATTTACTTTTGATACTAGATTTTATTATTTAATTCTTTATTAAGTGGTTCAGTCGTCTGAAAATAAGGCTTTAGTACCTTGGAGGTCCAAGTTTATTTTCAAATTGAGGTTTAGGTTTTCTTTGATAATAACAGTGTTTTTATATTAAAATAATAAAGAATTTTACAGAAATTTAAAAGAATTGTATTGGAGGGTGCAGAATTGTCAAACTCGCCAAGGGCGCAGAAGGACCTTGCTACGGCCCTGACAGGAGGTTTCGCAAGCAATGCAACTTAGTTTGCGCAGAAATTTATTTGACGTACATTCTGATTTATTTGAAAACTACAAGTGTGATAAAAATTTGTACAGCATGAAATATTATGGTATCTGCTGAATTGTGGTCTAGGGGTCTAGCCATGTCCAGTATTTTAACAAAAAAGAATTTCTACTTCATGCACTTTTTCATTTTGTCACCACTGAAAGTTCTGAATTCCAATTAAAACACAAAGCAATATGTAACTGGTTCAAACACTATGATAATTTGCAAGCTAACTTTCCTAGATCCATAACTATGTTCATCACTGCAAGCAGTGGTGCAGTCAGGATTTTAGTCTGAGGAGTGCTAGAACTTGTGAAATACATGATAATCAAATTTAAATAAATCATTTATTGTAAGCTGGATGCAATTCATTTTCTTCAACTTATTCTTATCCAATTGCGAACATCATTAACATTATTAAAACATACTATCTTGGAAAACACTCATTATTTCATTAATATTCATTACTTACTAGTTACCGGTTTTCGATAGGACCTCCCTATCATCGTCAGCTATGTCCTACTGCCAAACTTCCGTCTTGTACCACCTGGTGATGCTGTTGTGGTTTCATGAGTTTCCCAATAAGGCCTAACCCGTTCTCCCCTGGGATGTCAAAATTTTGGAGGTTATTTCTATGTTTATGTATGAAGATCTTCTTTTACCACATTGTGATCAGAATTCCATACGTGTGCTGCTACTGCGGACTTTTCAATTTCCCCTTGTCTAATATTTCCGAAATGCTCTTTCCATCTCGTATTGAGGTTCCTTTTTGTTTTACTTAAGTGGTACATTGTCACAATCATTACATATTATTTTGTAAATGCTGATTATTGTCCTGGAGGAATTCTGTCCTTCAATTCTGATCTTAATAAAGTCTTGAGTTTGAATTTATTTTGAGAAGCCAACTATATGTTACGTACTTTGAAGATCTTGTTGAATTTATGATTTGCCCAAGGGTGATATGTCATATTTTCAAAGCGGGTTTTTTTCTTTTATAGGGTTCAGTGTAGTGATTGCTTTAATGTTTTTCCTGTTTCTTGAAACTGTCTATTTTCTTATCCAATAACTCTTTACTGAATCCGTTACTTTCTGTCGTATTTACTATTTGTTGGTATTCTTTTCCGAATTCTATCTTACTGAGGGGAATTGGAACCAGTCTATGGGCTAAGCTGTTCAATATCGCATGTTCTTCAACCCCCCCCCTCCCCCCAGTGGCTGCACCACTGACTGCAAGCACCCAATAAATATGAACAAAGGTCATTTACTACTGGTTGTAGGTGAAGAGAAAGGAGCTGCAAGTGCTGCTTGTTGTCAGATTGAAATTAATTACAATTTATTGAGCCATTAGTATTATTGTAACGCAAGATTTTTGCTATAAAATTTGTAATTCCAGAGTTTATTTTAACATTAAATGAGGGTTTTGTGTTACAAGAATAACTTTAAATTGAAAATAATACATTGGTTATATGTGATAATATTTGGGGTTCTGAAAAATTGATGTAAAATGCGGGAAAATGTTAAATCGAGGTCTACTGTATATGAGGCCTTACCAGAAACACAGAACTTTTTTTTCTTTCTGAATATTTTGTAAGTGTAACCTAAAAAAGGCTAATTTCGGACATACGAAGTCTCTCTTCTTAAATGACGATGTATAGATTTCCTGAATCTGGAAGTACTATTTTCATAGAAATGTCTGTGTATGTACCTACCTCTGTGTGTATCAGTCTGTGAACAGCATTGCTCAGAAAAAAATAATAACTATAATTCAAAACAAAATTTTATGTTATTTTAATTCAGGGAACATAGGTAAACGATTACTTTCTCTTAACTCTTCCATTATTTAACATAATTTAAAAAAATTAATTTAATTTTCTCAATAATGCTCTAATGATTTTGTTTGTTCTAAGACCTACAACTTTTATTTCAGAAGGAATGTCGTGAAATATAGTTATAAGCTAATAGTCTTCCCTCTGCGGAAGTTTAATTCCAAAACATTGTTCCCTCTGAATAATTGCATGATATACATTATGTACACTGTTCTTAGAATCATAATGACATGACCATGTAGGAATATTAGAAAAACGTTATTTCCAGCTTTCAATGATTAATTAGGGATTATTACATTGTTGTGAATATTATACTCAAAAGTGTGTGCGGAACTGTGTGGTATAGAAGGATACTCTTATTTTTTGTTAAGACTATTCCACTCATATGCTGCGTGTTTGATATTGACCAATATCGTTTAGAAATTCCTCGGATGTAGACCAATCACGGCCGTTTACCTTACAATATTCTTGTAGGAATCGTGAAGATGCCATTTTATCATAGGTAATCCCACGAGAGTTGACAAATTTATCTGATGAAACTCGTCAACTTGAGTTGGATTTATTAAGACTATTCCATGAATAAAATGTAACGGATTATATAAATAATAATTACTTTCGTTTTTTGTTGTATATAAACAAGACTTTACAGTTGTGAGATCACGGCATACTGTGAATCAACCATCTATGAATCAATTCGAGCTACCCTGGTATAATCAGTACTACCAACGGCGCATATAAGACATAGTTAACTTCATTCAGGTAAGCTAAGCAGAACAGAATAAAAGCACACGAACTGGCTTGCACCAAATCGAAATTGTGTTCTTAAACAATGTACATTTATATTATTTCAATTTCCAAACAAGTTATGTTGTATACAATAATCTGGCAGCAATCACTGCACACCGATACTTAAATGCCCAGTAACAAGGACACGATTTTACCCCGATAAAACAGGCTCCTCACGATTCCTACAAGAATATTGTAAGATAAACGGCCGTGAATTTATTTATTTTATTTTTATTTATTTATTTAACCTGGCGGAGTTAAGGCCATAAGGCCTTCTCTACCAGTCAGCCAGGGCAAAAACATGAAATACATAATGATAACAATAATAATGATTAAAAATAAATTAAACAAGAACTGTTATACATGAATACAAGAAACGAACATTAAACACAAAGAAAAAATTAGAACATATATACTTGAATAATTAAGATACATTAAGACACATTAAATGATAAAAAAGAAATTAATTAATGGTCTATATCCGAGGAATTGCTATTTGTTATTGATCAATATCAAACAGTATGAGTGGGATAGTTATGTAAAACGTCTGCGCGAACATGCTGTCATTAAGCAGCACGAAAAAAGATAATTTATACAACATAACCTGTTTGGAAATTGAAATAATAGAAATGTACATTGATTAAAAATAATTTCAATTCGGTGCAAGCCAGTTGGTGTGCTTTTATCTGTTCTGCTGTTAGCTAACCTGAATGAAGTTAACTGTCTTATATGCACCATTGGTAGCACTGATCACAACATGGTAACTTGAATCAATTCATTTATGGAGGATTCATAGTATGCCATGATATCGCAGCTGTTAGTTTTATTTTTATGTAACAAAGCACGAAAGTAATTATTATTTGTCTTATTCGTTACATGTTTTTTCATGAAATAGTCTTAATAAATCCAACTCGAGTTGATGAGTTTCATCAGATAAATCTATGGATAAACTCGTCAACTCTCGTGGGATTACCTACGAAAAACCAGACTATAGCCATCTTCTCCACAAATAAAATTTTTGTGGTGACTAAAGAGAACTGAATGCACACAATAACGAATCCTATACCTTTCCTTCAGAAGTGGTTATCTCCTCTATCCTCTCTTTGTATTGCAAATTGTAATATTGTTTTTGTAACTGAAGGTGTTTCATCTGGCGGAAGGAAAGGTGTACAAAGAGCCCTTCCATGATGATGAGATGGAAGATGAACAACCTTTCCCAACTCTGCGCCAGGCATTGGAGTCCATAGATCCACATGTAGGATTTAACATCAAGTGGACGATGCAGCTTAAGGTAATAAACTGATACATAATAGCATGGTGGCTTTTGTTTATATTATTTAAATCATTTCTAAAAAACAGTCAAAAATGTGTTTTTTCACTTTTAACAAAGGTTTATCTACTTAAGGTGAGAAGCTAGGGCAGAAATTTTATTGCTAATAATTAGTCCAGTTTCCATACCATATTATCCCAATAAAAGTAATGACTTACGACTGTTCACATTTTCAAAAAAAATACATGAACTTTGGAAAAAAATTCAATTTTTTGTATTTTCATGTTGAATTTTAGGGTTAAAGAGAATTTCAGAAAAGTCTTCCTATATCATGATTTGAAACTACTATGAACAGGCTTTCAAATAAAAAAAAACCTCAAGTCTCCATAATCTTTGGTTTCTGATTTATAGCGTTTTGAAAATTGCAATATTTTCCTTGCGTACAACTTTTTACAAAAAATCCCGATTCTTTGTGTGCCTGTAACATTGTTACAAATCAAGTGAGAAGGAAAATATTTCATTTCTGAACATAGGTCATGTGGTCCTTTGACATATATTTTTTTCAGCAAAATCCATGATGTTGATGTGACACCCCCTGTATGATATATGAGATTAAATGGGTCAGCTGTTAGTTTTGTTTTTATGCAACAAAGCACGAAAGTAATTATTATTTGTCTTATTCGTAACATGTGTTTTCATGAAATAGTCTTAATAAATCCAACTCGAGTTGACGAGTTTCATCAGATAAATCTATCGATAAACTAGTCAACTCTCGTGGGATTACCTACGAAAAACCAGACTATAGCCATCTTCTCCACAAATAAAATTTTTGTGGTGACTAAAGAGAACTGAATGCACACAATAACGAATCCTATACCTTTCCTTCAGAAGTGGTTATCTCCTCTATCCTCTCTTTGTATTGCAAATTGTAATATTGTTTTTGTAACTGAAGGTGTTTCATCTGGCGGAAGGAAAGGTGTACAAAGAGCCCTTCCATGATGATGAGATGGAAGATGAACAACCTTTCCCAACTCTGCGCCAGGCATTGGAGTCCATAGATCCACATGTAGGATTTAACATCAAGTGGACGATGCAGCTTAAGGTAATAAACTGATACATAATAGCATGGTGGCTTTTGTTTATATTATTTAAATCATTTCTAAAAAACAGTCAAAAATGTGTTTTTTCACTTTTAACAAAGGTTTATCTACTTAAGGTGAGAAGCTAGGGCAGAAATTTTATTGCTAATAATTAGTCCAGTTTCCATACCATATTATCCCAATAAAAGTAATGACTTACGACTGTTCACATTTTCAAAAAAAATACATGAACTTTGGAAAAAAATTCAATTTTTTGTATTTTCATGTTGAATTTTAGGGTTAAAGAGAATTTCAGAAAAGTCTTCCTATATCATGATTTGAAACTACTATGAACAGGCTTTCAAATAAAAAAAAACCTCAAGTCTCCATAATCTTTGGTTTCTGATTTATAGCGTTTTGAAAATTGCAATATTTTCCTTGCGTACAACTTTTTACAAAAAATCCCGATTCTTTGTGTGCCTGTAACATTGTTACAAATCAAGTGAGAAGGAAAATATTTCATTTCTGAACATAGGTCATGTGGTCCTTTGACATATATTTTTTTCAGCAAAATCCATGATGTTGATGTGACACCCCCTGTATGATATATGAGATTAAATGGGTCAGCTGTTAGTTTTGTTTTTATGCAACAAAGCACGAAAGTAATTATTATTTGTCTTATTCGTAACATGTGTTTTCATGAAATAGTCTTAATAAATCCAACTCGAGTTGACGAGTTTCATCAGATAAATCTATCGATAAACTAGTCAACTCTCGTGGGATTACCTACGAAAAACCAGACTATAGCCATCTTCTCCACAAATAAAATTTTTGTGGTGACTAAAGAGAACTGAATGCACACAATAACGAATCCTATACCTTTCCTTCAGAAGTGGTTATCTCCTCTATCCTCTCTTTGTATTGCAAATTGTAATATTGTTTTTGTAACTGAAGGTGTTTCATCTGGCGGAAGGAAAGGTGTACAAAGAGCCCTTCCATGATGATGAGATGGAAGATGAACAACCTTTCCCAACTCTGCGCCAGGCATTGGAGTCCATAGATCCACATGTAGGATTTAACATCAAGTGGACGATGCAGCTTAAGGTAATAAACTGATACATAATAGCATGGTGGCTTTTGTTTATATTATTTAAATCATTTCTAAAAAACAGTCAAAAATGTGTTTTTTCACTTTTAACAAAGGTTTATCTACTTAATGTGAGAAGCTAGGGCAGAAATTTTATTGCTAATAATTAGTCCAGTTTCCATACCATATTATCCCAATAAAAGTAATGACTTACGACTGTTCACATTTTCAAAAAAAATACATGAACTTTGGAAAAAAATTCAATTTTTTGTATTTTCATGTTGAATTTTAGGGTTAAAGAGAATTTCAGAAAAGTCTTCCTATATCATGATTTGAAACTACTATGAACAGGCTTTCAAATAAAAAAAACCTCAAGTCTCCATAATCTTTGGTTTCTGATTTATAGCGTTTTGAAAATTGCAATATTTTCCTTGCGTACAACTTTTTACAAAAAAATCCCGATTCTTTGTGTGCCTGTAACATTGTTACAAATCAAGTGAGAAGGAAAATATTTCATTTCTGAACATAGGTCATGTGGTCCTTTGACATATATTTTTTTCAGCAAAATCCATGATGTTGATGTGACACCCCCTGTATGATCTGAGATTAAATGGGTCAGCTGTTAGTTTTGTTTTTATGGAACAAAGCACGAAAGTAATTATTATTTGTCTTATTCGTTACATGTGTTTTCATGAAATAGTCTTAATAAATCCAACTTGAGTTGACGAGTTTCATCAGATAAATCTATGGATAAACTCGTCAACTCTCGTGGGATTACCTACGAAAAACCAGACTATAGCCATCTTCTCCACAAATTAAATTTTTGTGGTGACTAAAGAGAACTGAATGCACACAATAACGTAAAATAAAATCCTATACCTTTCCTTCAGAAGTGGTGATCTCAGTTTATTACCTTAAGCTGCATCGTCCACTTAATCTCGATGTTAAATCCTACATGTGGATCTATGGACTCCAATGCCTGGCGCAGAGTTGGGAAAGGTTGTTCATCTTCCATCTCATCATCATGGAAGGGCTCTTTGTACACCTTTCCTTCCGCCAGATGAAAAACCTTCAGTTACAAAAACAATATTACAATTTGCAATACAAAGAGAGGATAGAGGAGACCACCACTTCTGAAGGAAAGGTATAGGATTTTATTTTACGTTATTGTGTGCATTCAGTTCTCTTTAGTCACCACAAAAATTTTATTTGTGGAGAAGATGGCTATAGTCTGGTTTTTCGTAGGTAATCCCAGGAGAGTTGACGAGTTTATCCATAGATTTATCTGATGAAACTCGTCAACTCGAGTTGGATTTATTAAGACTATTTCATGAAAACACATGTAACGAATAAGACAAATAATAATTACTTTCGTGCTTTGTTGCATAAAAACAAAACTAACAGCTGATCCATTTAATCTCAGATCATACAGGGGGTGTCACATCAACATAATGGATTTTGCTGAAAAAAATATATGTCAAAGGACCACATGACTTATGTTCAGAAATGAAATATTTTCCTTCTCACTTGATTTGTAACAATGTTACAGGCACACAAAGAATCGGGATTTTTTGTAAAAAATTGTACGCAAGGAAAATATTGCAATTTTCAAAACGCTATAAATCAGAAACCAAAGATTATGGAGACTTGAGTTTTTTTTTAATTTATGGGAACGCACTAAATATCGTCCCCATAAGACAGCTTTTAACAGAGCATCTAGAGACCTGACAAAAGCTTTAAAGGAAGAAAGAAAGGCTGCTCTAAATAGCCAATTACTTAAATTAAAAACTGCAGATGGTTCGCTATGGCGAAAAACCAAATATCTGACGAAACAAGTAGAACGAATACCACCCCTAAGTGTTGGTAACACTTGAAACACAACACACATGACAACTCAGTCTACTGTGCAACCAAGTCCGTAACACACTGGCGTAAGAGGAACAACCTGTTAGAGTTCATGAGAGATTGGCTCCAGCAGGGACTTAGTGTAAACTCTATTGGAGCTAGGCCTAGGGTCAATGCTATTCCATTATTAGATGTACAGAAACCTTTGCATGATATTTTCACCCCCACAGATGGAGTCACCACTCCAATATCTTTCTCCACACTGATGGCGAATGGGTATGGAGCCTTTTTCATGCCCGCTACATGCCAACCCTCACCACAGAGGATGGCAGCCGGTGTCATTACACTGCTCAGTTCATCAACATTAAGAGTAAGAAAAAAGGAGCTGGAAAATTTTGTAGCCAAGCAGGCTAAGATGATAAAGAACCTTGAGGATCAGAATGATGAGCTGCAGAGAAAGTTGGAGGCCAGTTCATCAACATTAATACTGAGGTTAATGAGGGCGATGTGTAAGTCACATGAAGTGAAAGACTCTTGTTTGACATGAAAAACAAAATTTTTCAGGTGAACTATACCAAAAGGGAAGTTTTTGTGTAAAAATTCAACTCTCATATAATTATTATGTTAAATAACTTCACTGTGTTAACTTCCAATACAATACAATTCAAAGTTATTCCTCAAACAAAGGCTAAGTCTAGCAATTCAGCGTGGAAATGCGGCCTCTGTCATAGGAACATTCTTACCTTCTTCCACTATGGCAGAAATTTTTTACATTTTATAATTCAATTTGTTCATCAACGTGTTGTTTGTATTGTAAATTAGTAACTAGACATTAGAAGGAACACAGTAAAGATAAAAGAAGAGAATCGGCGCCATCAAGATATGGAACTTTGATGAAAATTGTTAATATTATACATATGAGAGTTTTTTAGAGGGCATATATGTGAGATTAGGATATATTATTATTAATTTAATATTAATGTCACTAAAAACTTGCAATGATACTGACAATGCCATCAGTACTATTAGTAGAAATGTACAACTTGCAGCAGGTAAAGCCAGTAACCGGAACCAAACAAGTACTCATACCTTTAATATGAGTAACAGCAATGCATAAATATCTCCTCATGTTCGCAACTTCTTTATGAAAAGAGGGCTTCAAATGTTTAGACATCTATATACCACTATTATATTTAAAAAACAACAGTTGAAGCCTACAGGAGATATAAAAGACCAGTTAATTAAAAAAAAACACTTTTAAAATTAACTTTCATTGCAATATTGTAAAGTACTGTTATAACAGTCTATTAATTTGTCTAATCACTTAATAGAAGAATAGAGAAATATAACCCAAAGTGGGTTCTGAGCTCAATGTATTGTCAGTTGAATATTGTTTGCAATGATAAAAGAATAAAAATTAACGCTTACAAAGTTGATATTGACACAGTAGGGAAAATATAACTTAAACATTAAAAATCACACATGAAAACTAGATCAGTAGAACATTAAAACAATACTTGTCAGTTCTAGTTAAAACAAGAAGCATATCTCTATGCGTGTCTGTATGTATATGCATACTTTGAGAAAAGAAAGAAAAAAAAAAAGACTGCACTCGTATAAAGTATTATACAGCTAGTTACTAAAAAAGTAAGTATAGAGTGTAGTGTTGTTTTTAAAATATAATAGTGGTATATAGGCGGACTATGTCATTTATAATTATATTTGATTTATAATTATACCACTTGAAATATGAAGCTAATCAATTAAAAGAGGGCTTGCCGTAGTTTATGGGAACGCACTAAATATCCTCCCCATAAGACAGCTTTTAACAGAGCATATAGAGACCTGACAAAAGCTTTAAAGGAAGAAAGAAAGGCTGCTCTAAATAGCCAATTACTTAAATTAAAAACTGCAGGTGGTTCGCTATGGCGAAAAACCAAATATCTGACGAAACAAGTAGAATGAATACCACCCCAAGGGTTGGTAACACACGGTACACAACACACGACAACTCAGTCTACTGTGTAATGACATGCAGTGGAAGTGTTGCAAATGTATTGCATAAAATAAAAACTCTACACTGCTGTGCTAAATCAAACCTAAATGTATTCACGTCATTTATCCTCTAAAACCAAATCATAACATCATCTGGCGGAAGGCAAGGTGTACGAAGAACCCTTCCATGATGATGAGATGGAAGATGAACAACCTATTCCAACTCTGCGCCAGGCATTGGAGTCTATAGATCCAAATGTAGGATTTATTATCGAGATAAAGTGGACAATGCAGCTTAAGGTAATAAACTGATACATAATAGCATGGTGGCTTTTGTTTATATTACTGTAATCCTTGCCCATTTCTAAAGTCTCTTTCATGTTGGTTGGTAACACATGGTACACAACACACGACAACTCAGTCTACTGTGCAACCAAGTCCGTAACACACTGGCGTAAGAGGAACAACCTGTTAGAGTTCATGAGAGATTGGCTCCAGCAACTCTATTGGAGCTAGGCCTAGGGTAAATGCTATCCCATTGTTAGATGTACAGAAACCTTTGCATGATATTTTCACCCCCACAGATGGAGTCACCACTCCAATATCTTTCTCCACACTGATGGCGAATGGGTATGGAGCCTTTTTCATGCCCGCTACATGCCAACCCTCACCGCAGAGGATGGCAGCCGGTGTCATTACACTGCTCAGTTGCGTAATGCCTTATAATCTGATGTCACAAGAGGGGATACTTGAGGGGGCATGCAAAAGTGCTGGTTTCAGATTGAATAGGCGCGTCATCCACAATGTTGAACAAGCAGGAGCCTCATTGACAGCCGATGGACAGACTTACCTCAACACATTCAGGGAACAGATCACAAGAGCACTCTATTATCATCATAGAGACGAGCAATTAGTCATGCTTGGAATTCTTCTCCTCACTATGGTCAAACACGTAACCACAGAGAACTATGAAGGATGGATGGGGAACCGCATTCGTGGATTCAGTGGAACACTGGGGATAACAGAAGAGAGAAGTATATGAGTGGACAGGAATCGTTGGCAAGTTTCAACAGTTTTTGTTCATCTTGACACCAACTCCGTAGACATCTGTTTATGGTTTGTATGGCTGCATCTCGAGATGCTTCTTATGAAGTCAATGTATTTTCAGATGTTATCAAGCTCATGGAATATGCCGAGATGGGCCATATAATGACAGTTGATACCTACCTATTTCAAAAGTATCCAGAACTGCTAAGAATAAGGTTGGTGCGAGGTGATCTTACGAAGTATGCCACTGCCCTAGCTTACATCTCTTCGAAGCCGGAGGGCGACATGCCTTTCATAAAGATAATGTGTTCCAAGGATGAAAACGCATGTCTCCAGAGAAACCACTTTCGAACTTTGTCAGCAGCTGCCTTCATAGTAGGGAGAATGGAGTCATCCTTCCGGTTCTACGCCGGGTCGAAGAAGGATACATTGGAAGAGACCCTATCAAACATAATCGGCACATATTTCGGGATGCGCAATCAATACGCATCTAAAGAAGAACAGGAGAGTATGTTGAAGTATGTCACCTCTCAACCTCTAACTGAGTACTCTACAACAGGAGCTGGGGGCGGTGGAGCTAGACTCCCATCTGTTGTGATATAATAATAATAATAATAATAATAATGTTTTATTTTGCCTGGCAGAGTTAAGGCCATAGGGCCTGATAAATACAAAATACATTAAAGTAATACCTACAAAAAACAAATACACTAGATACCATACATAATAGTAACGAAATGCTAGCAAAAGAATATTAAAATATAAGAAAATAATTAGTCCAATAATGAAAAGATATAAGTGGGTGACATAGTATTCCTCCTAGAGGTACTGTATTCTCCCTCATGCAGGGACTAGTATCCGAATCTACAATGCATCAAAAATCATTTGAATGTATAGGTTTACTCTTAATCATTGACTCTGAATCTTAGGGCCAGTTGCAGAAAATCGCTATTTGATCACCAATCAGTTGATCTATGATTAGTTTGATTGCCAATCATTTCAAGTGTTCAGTTGCAGAATGGCTAATTGTCGATCAGATCACTACGGTCAACTGATTCTCGATTTGATGGAGAAACATGTATGGCAATGCCGCTAAAGCAGGTCGCAGTGCATCATTCAGTTGTTTCATCGGCCATTTTGATTGTTTGTTTACCTTTCTTGCACGTTGAAAACTGAAGTTGAAAATGACTGACGAGCAGAAAGAGAAGCCTAGAGGCTTAAATTTCAGCGCCAATGACAAGGAATTGCTGCTCAACATCGTCGAAAGCTACTCCAGCATAATAGAACACAAGAAAACCAATGCTGTGTGGGTGAAACAAAAAGAAAATTCCTGGCAGAACATAGCTGCAGATTTCTGCAGATGCAGCCCAGAGGGGCCTGGAACTGCTTCGCAATTAAAAATTGCATATGAAAATTACAATAGAAAGGTGAAGAAGGCAGCAGCAGAGGATATCACCCCGTCAACCCTTCCCATGTGTGTGCTGGTAGCTCTGAGTACAACTTATAAAAGGTATGAACTTGTCCATATTATTATTATTATATCGATACAAGAAATGAGAGTCATCATAAACTATGTGATTAAATATGAATATATTCTACATGTAATTGTCTCTATATGTAATATTGTCATCCATATAGTTCTTATGCCATACTTAAAAGAATCACATTAACCAATAAATAAAGACTTCACCGTAACAAGTGAAAGTATGTACTTGTAAAGTCCAACACTCCTTGAAATCACATGGAATTTACCTGCAACATGAGAATTGGACTTTGACGTACTCGGGTGATACGAAGCCAAGTGATGAGCTGGTGACATCAAGTCAAAACACTACAATACTGATAAACGAAGCCACGCACAGTGATGTTGAAAAAGCTGCAAAACACCGGCACAGCACTGTCTCCCAGGCTATTCAAATGGGGAAAGACATGTCTGCAAAATACAACCCCCTAACGCACATCAGTCAAAGATTCAAGCCATTCCCTCCCATTTTGTTAGAGACCACAGATAATGTGGGAATCGCAATAGACAACTTGCATGTACACTTGGGAGAACTGGAGTTGTTGACCAACATAAAGGAGAGCATGACAATTATTGGGATGAGAAGTAATAGAACAAGCGAAGGAATTTTCATATCTGGGTAGTATGATCTCTCAGGAAGGTGGGGCATTCAAAATTATCCATAAGGACAACAAGATAGAGTTTGGTACGGTATCCATAGAAAGTCAACACACACAGATAATTACATAAAACAGGATGGTTTCAATCCCATAACTCACCAACATGCAGTGTTCAGTAGTCTAACCTATAGACTAGTAAATGTACCAATAACTAAAGAAGGATATGCAGCAGAATATAAGTATATTGTGAATCGAGCTCATCGCAATGGATTCACCAAAGATCTGGTAGATAGAAAGATTGGCAAACATAAAAGACAGAAAGATGTTAAAGATGTTAGCACTTTGACCAGTAAAGATGAAGATATAAAATTAAAAAAAAAATCACTTACCACCCTTTGGCAAACAACAGTTTCAAGAAAATTCTCAAAGAACAAAATATAATTTTGGCACCACAAAACAAACGTAGTATTAGAAACTTACTAAAATCCTCACTAAAGACATAATACCGAAAACCAAATCAGGAATAAATCAAATAGAGTGCAAGCTTGCAACCAAGTTTATATCGGAAAGACAAAAAGAAACTTAAAAATCAGGACGAAAGAGCACTTCAGGAACATAAAAAACCACAAAATAGATAAATCAGCAGTTGCAGCCCATTTTTGGATAAAAAACCATGACATTGAACCAGAAGCAAAATTGTTACAATCTATAAGATGAAGTATGGAATTAGGCCTAATAAACTGGGAAAAAATCTTCATCCTCAATCATCAAGACAAAGCAATGAATTTTGAAATCCCCGCCTCCAATGAATTGATCAACAAATTAATCTTAGAAAACCAGAGGGCAGTCAAGTAGCAACAGCAACAAACAGCAGTAAAAATGGAATGAATATGGGAGAAAAAATTTCCCGAAACTAGTCTCCAAAAAGAGGACTAAAGTGGAATGTCACAAAAATTGACTCAATTCTTATATTACAATACATACATTATGTTTGTCAATACAAACAATGAAGCAACAGTCAGCATTTTAAATTCTGTAAAAATAGGTCTGCAATGCGCTTTTAGATCACACCCTTTAACAATTCGTAAGGCCTTCTTTTGTAAAAGGAACACAACCTTTGCATGAGCGCTGTGGCCTCATAATAAAATTCCATAGTTTAGTTGAGATAGCCTGACCAATTAACTGTGTAGGTCTAGTCAATTAATGTGAGTCATGCAGAAAAAATAATTATGTCTATAATTCGGTAAAATCCCTAAATCTATTTAAACCTTAAGTGTGGATATTAATTTATTTTGTATTTTATTATTTGTACTCTATCAATCCATTTTATAATATATGTTATGTTAAATACATCAAATAATTATAAACAATTCATAGCATATCAGTATTATATATCTATATAAAAACGAAAGTATGTGTGTCTGTCCTTTATGCATTACTACACCATTCATCCGATCGCAATGAAACTTTGGGAAGCTGAATACAATAAAACAACCATATCGGTCCCAGAGAACCCAAATAATTTTCAGACTTAAATCTGTTCAACCTGTAAATTTCTTTAAGTAATTTTGGAAATTTGTTACTCCATTACGTGCAAAAGAATTTTAAAATAATTTTGTACTGTGACTAATCAAGGCTAAATTTGATTTTCCTCTTGCATTATGAGGATGATTCATTGAATTTCTTCTGAATTTATTAATGAATACTTTTACAATCAATCTAAAATGTCAATAGTATAAATCAGTAAACTTGTGTAAGAAAGGAGATTTCCATTTCCGGGCTGTATGGCCGTGGTCTGTGAGACAGGGTTTACACCATTTACTGAAAAAGGTTTGGTGATTATGTTTACTTAACATTGAAATTAATGGTCTTCTTCTTCTTCTTCTTCACCTATTCTATTATGCCACTTAATGCAGCGTTAGAGGATATCCTCGTATCCATCTTTTATGACCCTGGCCATGCTATGAAGTTTAGAAAATGTTTTCACTCTTCTTCCAGCAACCTGTTTTTCAAGTTAGTGTCATAACATTCCATGTGCCAATTCACAGTCCTTTTTCCTTGCATAGTTGTTGCCGTTTCATCCGTCCTATTCCGAGGCTATCACTCATTTTCTGAATCTCGCAAATACTTCAGATGGGTGATTAGCCCGTTACCTCGCACAACTGGTCTCCCAATATTTATGTCCCCTCGGGAGCCCGGGTGGTCCAGTTATACCCCCAGACACTGGGTGCCCATTTTTATCGCCTCTTACGATTCGCATGAGCTACGGTGGGACTATTCTTTCCTGGTCTCACACAGGATAAATTAATGTTTTTTTTTTTTTTTAAAAAGATACTATTATTCACTCAATATTATTAATCTAACAATGATATATATTACTTTTGAATCTGTACAATTATCTCCAACACTAAAATTAATGACAAATTAAAAATTAAAGAATTCAGTTTGTTTCTTGATTTATAAAAATGTGAATATCAGATGTTTCATACAACATCGAATTTCATGACTTTAAAAAGGCATCACTTAAGTCATTCTCATACATTTCTGAATAAAATTCATTACTTTTATAAAGCATATGTGACCGTGCTAGAGAAATTTCACAATAATTCAGTAAACACGTTTCTGCATAACAGTAGAAAACGGCTGTCAGGGTGTAAAATGTCGATTTTTGGATTTCAATGCGGTCTATTGGTTTTCTTCTTGTACTGCATTCTCTGATCACAACAAACACAAAGACAGTATTGCCAACCATAGTATTTTTAGTTTGTAAAAGATCTGCACTTTTAGAAACCCATCTATAAGTCACAATGTCCCTAGTATTCTCTTTGTTATTTTTTTTGGAAAAAAAAAACCAAAACAAACAAACAAAATATGGGCAACAGAAATACTTGCTATGCTATAGTAATACAGGGTGTTAATGAATAACACCAAAATATTTTAACTGTGTATAGAGGGGACAGAGAAAAGCAATTTTTATTACAAGATTTTTGCTCATTTATTTAAAATGAGTATGCTACAGCCTACAGGCATTAAAGTCATTACAATTTGGTGCTCATAAGTCAATAACGAAGCGAAAAAGGGTTAAAATTTTCATTCAATTGACTTCATGCCTTCTTAGTGATCGATTCTTAATCATTCTTAATCATTCATCAACAGCTATATCATATAATTTAGTGTTTCCATAATCTGCAAAATTTACAGACTAATCACATGAATGGCCGCCACTGCATTAGTTTATTTTTTTTTATTTTTATTTTTTTTATAACTCCAGTGTTAACAACGAAGTTCCTTTGTTTTGCATTTTTTCAAATGTTGGAAGTCAGTGGCGGCCATGCCCTGGGAGATTTTATGCTGTAACAGGAAAAACTGAATCCACAGAGCAAAAATCTCCTAATAAAGTTGCTTGTCTATGTCCCCTCTACACACATGTAAAATATTTCGGTGTTATTCACTAACACTCTGTATAGTTTGACATTCTGTTAGTGTTGAGCAAGGTATTACTGTATTGTGAAACTGATGTTTAAAACAGTGGAAAGTTCCTTTTCTTTTTTTTTTTTTTTGGAGATCAGTAGCAATAAATTATACTCTTAGAACAATAAAGTTTCAAAAGCCATAAAAACATCAATTTTTGAGCTAGAGTAGTAATTTCACTACAAAACACTCAGAATTTTTTGAAGTAGAATCCATTCAAATCAGATAATATATTATTCTGACGTATGGTCAGGTTTCTCTGGGAGGGTCACATATGAGTAACATTTTTCCTTCTTCACATAACAAATATTCAATATAACAACTTAGTATACCCTACTTTAATATACAAAAGCCACATTTTAAGCTGAAGTCAACTAGGTAACAGGAAATATTTTAAACATTTATGTTGAAGTCTTATAATCTGTGTACAGACAATTGAGTAGCGTTTTTTCAAAAGCCGATAACTGCAGGATTTGACGAAAATGAGATATGTATTGTTTCGTAAAGTTTAAGTAGCTGCCTTTCCAATGGTTATACTGGTTCTTTCATATTACGACATCTGTTCCACTCAGAAATGGTAGAAAAACAGTAGTTTTTGCAAAATCCAATATCTACGGTTAAGACATTCTATCAAAATCTGATATCTCAAAACTATACTTTACAGATATCGGCTTTTGAAAAAACGCTCTTCAATTGATCACAGTTTCATTCAAGAATCAAGATTTTTATTCGTCATAATTTGTTACAATTAACAAGCACTAACTTCATCATGTCTTTACTTATAATTAGGGTTCTGATGTTTATGACCTATAAAAGTGGAAATATGACTAGAAATATGACCTTAAAAATGACTAAATATGACCTCACAAAGGAGCGTATTTTCTAAAAATAAATGTTCCAATTTAAAACATTTAATGACACTAAATTATTACATTTCATATTTTAGTTACAGTAAAACCAAAATATTCCTGACTCTTTCTCGGAAAAAATTTAAGTCGACAAATCAGTGCACATACTGCATAATTGTGCTCTTTTACCGAATTTATAATTCAAATATTACGTTTAATTACAAATATGACCGAAATATGACCAAGACCAGGAAAATGACTAAAATATGACGTTATATGCAAAATAAAAATGGTCCGATTAGGATAACAAATGTGCAATTCATGTTTAATTTGTGTTTGGGGCGAGAATGGAGGTCAGGATAAAAATATGACACATCATAAACATCCGAACCCTACTTATAATACAATATAATATATAGTCAAATACATGAACATTAACTCAATTACTATGATAACTATACAAAAGTATTACATGTTGACTAACTTCCTCAGGAGTTCCATATATTCAGACACACTTACAATCAATTAATGAAATCTAAATAAGTTTACTTTGAAATTAATCAATATTTCAATTCTTTTAAGTCACTTTATTAATTATTTAAATTAATTGAGAAAAAATCATCTATGTTGTACATAAATTCAGATTTAAGTATATTCTTTATTTTGTTTTAAAGATGCTGGTATGGTATTGTACAATTTAATAGCCAATTTGTTGTGTATTACTATAGTGAGATGCTTATGGCAATTCCACAAAAATTTAAAATCATAAGTTTTAAAATAAGTATTATTCTATTTGGTACTGAATAATGGTTTTTCAGGTGGACAACCAGTTGATTCTGAACTTTCAGCAGTTTACTTTGCTGTAATCTTCTGAGCGAAGTGGACTAATTGGGAAAAGGTTTGTACTATATAGGAGAGATGAATAAATGCTAGATGGAGTGGGACACCAAAAGGAAAATCAAGATATGGAACAAACAGAAAGAGCGTTCTGATTGGTTGGGAAGGAAAACTTGAATTTCATAATGGTGTTTGGGACAGAGTGGCCAGTACTAACTTCCAGGCCTCGCTAAGCTGTAGACCGCCATTCCTATTGGAGTTTTAGTCTTTGGATTTCCAAGGCCTCTGATTCAATATGGCTCCAGTAGTAGTATCTCTCTGCAACCCCAGGATCTTGGTGTGATCGAACTGGATCTTCTGGCCAGTATCGACACAAAGGTGGGTAAAGCGCTCGCCATATAATTCTGCCGAGTCGCACAAACCAATTTACGTGAAGACCATGAAGTCACGCCTACTTCCGAACACATCATCATTCCTCTCCATGCATTTTATTGATTATTACCTGTGTTCCAACGGAGATTCACAGTCTAGGAATATCTCACTTGTTCTACAAGGGCAGCCTTATTGAGTGAAAGCGTTTCTTTTGTTGGTATCTGTGAATGAGTGTTTGTACTGTGTTAAAACTTATATTGCTGACAGTTCTAAGTGCGCCTCACATTGTTCAAAATGCCCCCTGTGCCAAGTAAATTACAATTTAAAACTCTTCACAGTTAAGCTAGGGAAATAAATTGTTGTTGTTGTCAGCTGACAAGGAACTTCTCCCGTAGGATGTCTCAAGGTAACTGAAATCAACGACAAACTCCATAAGCTTTCGTTGCATAGCTCTGCCTCCCAGTCGTCCCACGCATATCGTGGCAAACTTATTCAGCATCACCTCTAATACAGGACAACATATCTGTGATGTTCAATTCATTGTTCCTCTACAGTGCAGCCCATCTTCCTGATGTAAAGATTTCCACATTCAAAGGGGATCTGGTAGATGCCTGGTGCGTATAGGGCCAAATTAATTCTTCATGGGGTAGGTTTACGGTTTTGATGTGTTTTATCTAGGAACCTGGTTATTTTATTGGAAACTGGAGGAAAGAAAGGCATATAGGATCAGCGGGTTGTGGGTTCAGTGGTTTGCTGTGGAGATCCAATGGTCTGTTTGGGAGCCCACTGATGTTCCTCTTGCAGAATGTTAGTTTCAGATGATTCATTTCTGATGACAGGCTGCCTGAATCAGATACTGCTCTGGATTCCGAGTATCCCTCATTTCTGTGCCCGATGTGGTGGGTGTATGCACTGAGGTAGCATGCTGTCAGATCGTCTGAATAAAATTCATGACTTTTATAAAGCATATGTGACCGTGCCAGAGAAATTTCACCATAACTCAGTAAACACGTTTCCACATAACAGTAGAAAACAGCTGTCAGGGTGTAAAATGTCGATTTTTGGATTTCAACGCCATCTATTGGTTTTCTTCTTGTACTGCATTCTCTGATCACAACAAACATAAAGACAGTATTGCCAACCATGGTATTTTTAGTTTGAAAAAGATCTGGACTTTTAGAAAACCCATCTATAAGTCACAATGTCTCCAGTTTTTTTTTTTTTTTTTAAATAAATGTGAAGGTTGCAGAAATATGTCCAGTTTTTTGGCGTGATGCTGCCTTACCAGGAATATGTATGGCTTGTACATGATCCTCTCGAGGGCCAGGTGTTCAAGACTCCATGCAGAAGTTGACTGTGGCAAGGAACCCAAGGCTATGCCGTCCTGCTGCTTGTAGTACTGACCGTTGTAAAGGAAAAAGGTGAACTTGTGAGCATGTTGGTTGAGGAGTGTGTTTGTAGAAGAGATAAAATCAATCCTACTCTCCTGGTTGGACACTCAAAAAAATCATTATACATTCTTAATGCCAGGTAACAGTCCTGGTATTTTTTTTTTTTGTTCACAACTTGAAGAACATTGACACTTATGTCAATCAAATCAAATTAACAACTTGTGAAAAAGTGCAGTAACACCACAAATCAATGATATTCAATACCTTTGAGGGGAGTAATGCATGAAATACTGTCAAAATTAGCATTATTTGTTTTTTGTATTAAAAAATACTATGTAACTTTATACATATCCATTTTTAAGTCTTGTTGAAAGTAAATTATTAACACAATAAAAAAGAAGTTTTATAGACAGAACAATGCATATATACAAACCAACATGGCAACCAGAATAACAGTCGACCACCAGCCGATGATGGGAGCGAATAAATGCTCTTGAAACTAGTCCTGTGTAATTAAAAGTGAAAGTAAGTGGAGAATAAAGTGTTGTTATAATTCAGAATTTAGGTTTTTATCAATAGTAATTATAAGTAAATTATTGTTTCTGTATTTTTCTAAGTATATCATTCATCTTGCTGAAAAAAGTAATTTTACTGAAAAATTGTTTAATTTTGAGCTATGCAAATTTTTTAGTATTAATTTTTTAATAACAGCCATTCCACGGAAAGTGAGCCTAGTGTCCGGATCGTAACACCCTTTTGAAATTAATTAAAAGTATATGTCATCATTGGAAAATTATGAAATTAATTTTCAGTACTAGTCGACTGAAGAACTAATTCTGAAAAGTTAATTTCAAAATTAGTCTGCTCGTTTTGTGAGCAGTATGATTCTGGAGGCATCTGAGGAATGGTCGAGGAAAAGACCCGAAACGTAATGCAGCATCCTTTTTAACTATTCACTGTACGTAAAATTTTATATTATTGTGTTTTAAATTAATTTCAAAATTTTTCAATAACGACATATTTTTAAATTTAATATTAAAAGGCTGTTACGATCTGTACACTTCAGGCTCACTTTCCGTGGAATGGCTGCAAACTCAAAATTAATAAACTGACAGGAATGAAACTTCTTCACAACACTATCTATTACACGAGTACAAAAAATCAAGTATGTAGGTTTAGAAATGTAGGAAATAGAAGTTTCACACATTACACCCCTCAAGAAGGTAAGAAATTAACAATTTTTTTAAAAGAGATTAATTGAATATGGCATTAAAAAAATATAATTCTGTTATTTAATGTAATTATAACAAACATTTTTTGAGTCTCTGACAACAAAGAGTGAAAAATGGCATTTGTTTCGAGTTTGGTTGTTGATTTAACTAGATTGGTTACAGCATCCATTTTGTGGCTTTTTTGCAAGACTATCAGCTATAGAATTTCCATTTATTCCACAGGAGATTCCACTGGAATTTCATTTTTGTTTGCCTTTAGTTCAGTACGGTTTGTTTATTATGGATTCTAGAGAAAGTTTGTTCTGGAGAGGCTGCTTGAAAATCACATTTTCGAAATTGCTCATCGTCGAAATTACCATCGTCCATTTCTGACCCATTAGTAAAGATGTACGGGGTAAAATATATATAGTCTCTAGGGTCGTTCACTGTTGGTATCATGCTTGCTGCAGAGAAGGTACGGGGTAAAATGTATATAGACTCTAAGGACGTTCACTGTTGGTGTCATGCTTCCTTTTTAAGAAGACAGACGAGGTGCAGGTATCAAGATATGGAAAAGAGTTTTTCCTCTGTTTATTGGCAATGCAATTCGTATAAACCAATTTCGTAGAATGTTTAAGGCCTTGTTCATTTTAGTGGATAGTTTGTCTTCATTTCCTCTTGGTAGAATGTCCACAACACCAAATCATGTGCATATAGAGTTGATCTGATTCCCTCAATTGGCTGTAGACATGATTGTAGATCATTGATAGATACGTTGAAGTGTAGGGCTTGAACTGAGCCCTGCTAAAGAAGTCCTCGTCTCTGTCGTTTATATTTAACAGAAATGTTGATAAAGAAGCAATGCCATCGCATATTATCCCTGATTCCTGTGATTTTCTAAATTTTTCTATTATTTTGACTTTCCATCGTATGCAACTTGTGAAAACTGTAAATGTGAATTCTCTCTTGTCCATAGCATCCTGCTTAGGTTAGTTCCTGTTGACTTGTAGTGCGGTCATTTTCAGAAAGCAGTTGCCAGATAATATTAATCATCCAACAGTTGGATAGACTGTCAGCTGGTTTATTATATTTTAGAATAGGTACACAGTTGGTATAAGAATTGGTGTAGATACAGGTATAGGAATAGGTATCCATTGGGAGTTGTGTATCAATAGTGTAAGGACAGAATCAGATAGGATATTAAATAATGTAAGGATAGAAGTGAGTGCATTTGTTTCTAGGTCAGCTGACCATCTTTTTCTTTCCATGCTTTCTTTAAGTCAAGTAAAATAAAACTTGTTTAATCTTCAATCCTTGGATTGGTTTGCAGTGATTCTCCATTCTGATCTTCCTTCTGCCTTCCTTTGTAATTCTTTGTACGTTTTACAGTTCAAGTCCTCCTTAATTTGTTCCATGTACTGTAGTCTTGCTCTTCCTTTCAATTGTGCCTTCGACAGTAATTTTCAAAAGGTTTTGGTGCCTTAGTGAATGCCCTATGAGTTTTATTCTTCTTTTTCTTATTTGGTACCAAATTTCTCTCTTGCTTTTGCTCTCTCATAAACTTCCGCGTTGGTAATTTTATTGATCCAGCTAATTTTCAGCATTTTTCTGTAGCAGCTTGTTTCAAATGCTTCTATTCTGTCTGATTTCAGGATTGACCAAGTTTCAAATCCATACAACATACCAAATATTTTCATCAAATTCTTCCTAATTTCTAAACTAATATTATTGGAATTGAATTATTTATTTTTCTTACTCAAAGCAAGTTTGCCTTTGTTACCAGCCAAGTATAATTAATAGTGAAAATGCAGGTGAACAAAAGGGATGTCCACTTTTAAATAATTCTCATGAAATCACTTTTTAAGATTTCTTTTGCTCTCCAAAGTTTTCTTAACCAGCTGTAGCTAGGTAATGTAGCACCTTTTCTCATTTTAAGAAGTTCTGGTATGAAAATCTGAATTTTGTCTAAAAGTGGACATCCCTTGTGCTCTTCAAGTGATTTTTCTTACACAAAATTCTTGATCTATTGAGGCTTCTGATTTATCATATTTTATTCAACATAATTCAAACCGAAGTCCATGCCTTTTTAAAACTAGATTACATTTGAACATATTTACTTGTTGCATAGAAGATCATGAAAACTGAGACCACGGCATAACAGCTCGGAAAGAATCTACTTTTATCATGACATCAGCCATGAAAGCTTACGCATATTCAATAGATAAGTTGTTTCTAAGTATTCTTCAATAGATAAATTGTTTCTAAATATTCTATTAATTTAAAATGTAATTAGAATGTTTTCCCGATAAGATCTGTATTATTAATGATTTTAGGTTGACAAAAGAAACAGAAATGTACCTTCAAAAATATGCAACCTCCGAGTTTCTAAGGACTTAAGGATCTTACCGAATTCTGTATCTGTTTTCCTACATCCCCTATATTGGGGCAAAGGGCCTCCAAGTGGAGGTTTCTGTTACCTATGTGAATTTTTGTTACGCTTATTTTCCAAAAGAGGGCAGAGGGACAGGTGGTAAGCCCATCACCCCATCCGGAAACTAAGTACTACTTGGATGTGAAAGGCCCAAGAAATTTTGTCCAGAGGCTCTAATTTAGGCATGGAGTTCTTTTACATGCCGTAAATCTACAACATGGGCCCCCAGCTTAAAATCCTTCCCGGAGGAATTCGTGCCCAAGAGTCTGACGTCCTGAAAAATCCAATAACCGCGGCCGGCTTCGCATCTAGAGGCACCCTTACCAAATTACTGATACAATATTAAACAGCCTTTTCAAAATTAAATGGCAGTTTAAAGAATCTTGCTAGTAATGTGCTCATGAATGGCGAGAGCCTTGTCGTATTTCACGAAAAGATTTTGTCTAGATATCTCCCTATAAGAGCTAGGAGTTCACTTCTGAATGAATATTTTTACAGAGTCCAGCAGCCCAATGAACCTTTTTCTGAGTATGTCAAATCACTGAAATTGTATGCCTCAGTTTTTAAGTTGCAATTAAGCGAATATGAGATAACTCAGATCATTATTGATGGCATGAATCACGTGAGCAGATCCCAAGCTGTTTTTCAGGCTAGGCCGACTACTCTTGACCAGCTGGAAACTTTGTGTTGTCGCCTAAATGCTATTAGCTTTTCTGATTTAGTGCGGGCAGAGAATAGTAAAGAATCAAGTGCCAGTAGAGTAACATTTTACGAAGAACAGAGAGGGAGTAATAGTAACTCGAGTGAGGTTAGAAAATCTGTAGAGCGAAGAAAATGTTTTGAATGCGGAAGGGTGCTTTACGTAGGAATGGCTCTTTAAATAGATTAGAGACTAGTGGGTTTGTTTTCAAGTGGGTAATAAATTAAAACATTTTAACATACAGTGAAACCTCTATATAACGACCATCGCTGGTTCCACAAAAAAGTGGTCTTTAAGAGGGGTGGTCTCTTAATAGGGGGAATGCATTTTTATGTCTTGAAAGTGAAAATATAATGGAATAAATACGGTACAATACAGTAGGTGTCTTATGTAACACACAGTTGATTATTACTTACTTTTAATGTATTTAAAATTTGCAGCACAACAATAAGACACTTTAATCTATGCAGGTCCAGAACACCGAGCCTCTATTTACAGTATACCTGGGTAATGTTTTCCAGGAAAAGAAAGACACGTCTATTTTCCCTACATTACATTTCGCTTGGTGGACAATGAAAGGGACTCGTCCAGCACGTTTCTTAGAATCAAGAATTTCAGAACCCCCTCATGTCCACTGAATAAACGTTTTCATAAGAAATAGAATTACCCCCCCCCCCCCGAGTCACTGCGATCATGTAGATAATAAAGGCATGAATTCTTAGATGTATTGAAACAAGCAGGTCAGAAGTACGAGATTGGAATGTGTTCTTTTCACGCCGTGCGCTGTACGGTACTTGTACGCTGTCTACTGTAAGGATTTTCCCAGAACGCGAAAAGAAAACAACCCAAAGCATCGTATTGAAAATTGCAGTGCCCACATCAGTATTTTTCTTCAAATGCTGATTAATGCCTATCATTTGAGTAAATTTTTTTACGATTTTGGTCGTTATAGAGAAGTTTAACGAAAATTAAACTCTGGTCGTTGGTCGGGGAGAGGGGTGGTTGTTTAATAGGGGTACAAATAACATTGGCCTTATGGGTTTTAGTGTCCGTTCCTAGAAAAATTGGTCTTTAAAGGAGGTGGTCGCTAAAGAGAGGTGGTCTTTAAGACAGGTTTTACTGTACATTGAAAAAGAGATGCTGATGGCTACCTCAATCATTTTAGTGGAATTTATGGTACTCACGGCATTCAGAGGGGAATCCGCCCCTAACGTGGCACAACACTACTCAAAACTCATTGTCTCACTCAGAAGACAGCGGCTAGCACATAAGCTAACGCAGAACGCACCACAAGATGGACTAACATCAAAACGACTGCATGCCGAGAATATGAAGAGAAGACAGGGTGTCCACCAAGTAATGCTGAAGAAATTCCCGGCTTATTACCTGATTTTCATTGATCATTTCAGAAATTCCCGACCAAAATATGAAGCACTTTCTAATAAATGTGTAAGAAAAATTATAGGATTATACATACTTTAAATAAGAAAAACTTTTAGTAACAAAAGTAATTGCAAACAATAATTACTTAGGCTATAACAGATACAAAAATTAGGAACAATAAAATTAATTAAATATACTTTCATATAGGCCTGTTATTGTCTAGAAGTCTTTTTGATCACACTTTGCAAATTTTTCGAATTTTCCCGGATATTTTAATAAATTCATTGACTTTTCCCGGATTTTCCCGACCATACAAAATTCCTGGCCTTTTCCCGGATTTTCCCGACCAGTGGACACCCTGGAAGAAAGAGAGGTGGAATTTTCAAATCCGCCTCACATTAGGCAAAAAAAGTTACTACAATGCAATAAATACGAGGGTGGTTTGAAAAGTTCTCGGAATCACCACCAGAGGTCAGCGCTAGCGCAACCGGGTTCCCGCATAATAATGAGTAATCATTTTTGAGTAATCACGTGGCACGTCAGTGCTCTGGGTTGAGAGGTGATGTGTGGATGCCTTGCTATTGTTGTTCCCGTGTAGTGATTTGTGAGGATGGAAAAAACCGAAATTCGAGCAGTGATAAAGTACTTCGTAAAGAAGGGTATGAAAGCAAATGAAATTCATGCAGAGTTTCAGAACACACTGGGAGACTCTGCTCCTTCATATTCAACTGTTGCCAAGTGGACAAATGAGTTTAATTTGGTCGGAAGAGCTTAGAAGATGATCCGTGTAGTGGTCGGCCAAAATGTGTCACTACCCCAGAAGTTATTGCAAAAGTGCACAAAATGGTCTTAGAGGATCGCCGACTGAAAGTGCGAGAAATTGCTAATGCTGTAGGGATGTCGTCTGAACGGGCATATCACATTTTAACTGAGGAATTGGGTATGAAAAAATTATCTGCGAGATGGGTGCCGCGACTGTTGACGCAGGATCAAAGACGCATCAGAGTGGATGTTTCTGAACAATGTTTGGCCCGATTTCAGAGAAACCAACAAGATTTTTTGCGCCGGTTTGTGACCACAGATGAAACATGGGTCCACTACTTATACCCCAGAGACAAAACAACAGTCAAAGCAGTGGAAAAATGTTGATTCTCCACCACCAAAGAAAGCAAAGGCAGTACGGTCGGCTGGAAAGGTCATGGCATCAGTTTTTTGGGATGCGAAAGGGATTCTGCTGATAGATTATCTTCCAACTGGTCAAACAATTAATGGACAATACTACGCTAACCTTCTGGACAAACTACAGCAAAAGATACGCGAAAAAAGGCCAGGATTAGCAAAGAAGAAAGTATTGTTTCATCAAGACAATGCACGCCCGCACACATGTGTCATTGCAATGGCAAAAATTCATGAACTGAGGTACAAATTGTTACCGCACCCGCCTTATTCGCCTGATATGGCTCCATCAGACTTCCATCTCTTCCCTAAGTTGAAAATTTTTCTTGGTGGACGGAGATTCTCCACAAATGAAGAACTGATAGCCGGAGTTGAAGAGTAGTTTGCAGGCCTGGAGGACTCTCATTTTCGGGAAGGGATCAAGGCATTGGAACATCGCTGGACCAAATGCATTAGTCTACAGGGAGACTACATTGAAAAATAAAAATAGTTTCAATGAAGTCTTCGCTGACCTCTGGTGGTGATTCCGAGAACTTTTCAATCTATCCTCGTAAGTAAATTGACAGATTTTACACATGAAATAACTTCAAATACACATAATTTCTTAATATTCAGTGAACTTGAGGTTTTACACTTATACTTGACCATCCAATTACAATAGTTTTATAACATCTCTCTATGAGGGAAAAATTCCCATATTTTATGAAATGACTCAGTACTTTTCAGTCTCTTGTCCTAATTGTATAAATTTTCAATTTTGTACGTTAATCCACAAATTTCAGTCCAATGATTAATATTTCCTACCAAATGCTTAACATATTCCTTGGGATTCCGAGTCATTACTTATTACTTGATGCTTTTGAAGTTGACTTTGTAGAACGCGTAGCCACAGTCCATTACCAGTGTTAGCTATGAATAGCTTCAATTTACTCTTGCAGAAGAACAAGGTATGTAACCTGGTGAATACATTCTTTTTTCAAAGGCACAAGTTTTCAGATTTTGTTTCACTTACTTTGATTTGGGATTGACTACATACTGAGGCTTTAATGGGATAAGTTTTTCAGACATTATTTTTTCTGGTTTTACTTTATGTGTGTCAACATTTTCAATTTCTTTGTGCCGTATTAGTTTTCTTGCCTTAGGTTCTAAAGTACCCGTAACTGACTTTTGTGGCACAGAAGAACAAGGTATGTAACCTGGTGAATACATTCTTTTTCAAAGGTACAAAGTTTTCAGATTTTGTTTCACTTACCATTTTGCTTTCCATGAGCTTTGATTTGGGACTGACTACATACTGAGGCTTTAATGGGATAAGTTTTTCAGACATTATTCTTTCTGGTTTTACTTTATGTGTGTCAACATATTCAATTTCTTTGTGCCGTATTAGTTTTCTTGTCTTTGGTTCTAAAGTACCCGTAACTGACTTTTATGGTTGAGATGAAACCAAAATATCAGAGTTTGCTTGAGTTATTTTTGGGTATTGTTCCAGATGTGCTACATCAAACATTTGAATGCCTTTGTTTTTGTGCAATGCCAAAAGTTCATCTTTTTGTGATTCTAATTCTATTGGATTTATTTCTTTCTTCGGAGATATAGCTTGTTTCCTAGTTCCTTCATCCAGAGAATTTCCCTGCATTTCTGACTTATCTTTTTTGAATTGAAGTCTATTTTTAACTGGTCCATAAAGTGTGCGTTTATTTATCTTAATAGTAATTCGAATTGTATGTGTGAATTTGACAGGATTGGGTAGTTCTGGATTTTCAGGTGTTTTATCATTGAATCTGCAAGAGTTTGATAATTCTTTCTTGCAATTTATTTTTTCACTTTTGGGTTTGCTGCTACTTTGATTTGTTAGAGAAGTCTGTCCTTTCATCTTGTCCACACTACACTTATTTGGAAAAGTAGGCTTAGGTTTTGGTTTTTCAGATAAATAAAGTGTATTGAAACAGTCATAATTCTGCTTGGTGGTCATTGCATTTTTCTGTGCAGTGTACCTAAACTTGGATTGTCTTCCTTTGTCTGATACTTTTTTAGGTAGATTTTCGAAGAAAAATCTACCTATTGCAATGGATACCACTTTATGATTTTCGAAAAATTCTTTCATATCTTTACGTTTCATGCTCCCCTAAGTACGAAACCACCGCCCGTTCAAAAAAAAATTTTGTGATATTTATATATATATATATATATATCTTTACACGATAGCGGCCGTAATTTTGAAGATATTTGAACCAAATTTTAATATGTTATTTCTAGGCCCAATAGTTCGGACAAGTTCGTTAATGAGCAAAATTGGCCCAAGGGGGTGGTCGGGGGAGGGGGTTGAAATTTTTAAAAATGTATATCTCGGTCCCTATGAAGTATAGAGGGAAACTTTGTTTGAATAAATTAGAGTACTCCCTATGGAGTTCACAGTGACACCAACGATTCGGGGGTTCGAGTGAGGGTGGGGGTGGGGGATGAAAATTCGAAACTTTTGAAACCACGTCTTGTGGGGTATCGTTGAAAAGCTCTTGATGAGTACTCTACAAATCAATAAATAGTTTCTTGATAGCTCTCATATGACGCGAGATTTTAATGTTTAAAAATAATAACACTTGAAAGAATTATTATAATATCGTAATTTTGTCTTGTTTAGCGGCTTTGCTAATTTTATTCATTGCTGATCTTGCGCACGGCCTAGCAGAATATTATATCCTATTATTGTTGTCAAAACAATTGATTGTAGGCTCTTCCTCTTTACTGCAGGTTTGCCATGCCAAGGCTAAAGAAGAAGAGTGCTATGCAGCGACAATAAATTAAACCAAAAGCACTTCGAAATCTACCTCCGCCTGTAGGCCTGCCTAAAGGGATTTTTTGTTATTGAGCTATGCGGTCTCATAACATTTTTCTTTACATTTTTGTTATTAGAAGCTTCTGACTGTGTAAACTTGCCTGTTTTAGGTATGTCTGAAGAAGTGTTTGTAAGACAGTTCATCCCCTCTTTCTTGTGACTTCTTTAATGATTTATGTAACCTTTTAACTCTTTATTTAGGAAATCTGTTGTTTTATTCAGCTTGTAATAATAAAAATTAAGTTATATTTTTTCGTCTTCTTTGTTTAGCCAAAGCTGACAAGAAGTACAATTTACAAGGTCGAAAGACAAAGCGCCATTCAGGTAAGTTTAAAGAAATAGAGGAAACTCAGAATAACATCCTCTTTTGCTAACTTTTATCTCACGAATCTTAAGAAATGAGTATAATTTCGACAGTATGTCAGCAATACAACTGACTCTGACTGACAGCTCTAAAACTAGTTGAGCTAAAAGTCACCCCTATTACCTTACATGGAAGAAAACTCGTCTGGCCATATCTAACCCTTCAAAATACAGGGAGGCCATTTTATGCGGAAACTTTTTAACAGCGTTGCCCCTGCTCACACTTTCCCCGCTGTTGTGCTTGCACCGGCGGGGACAGTGTTCCGTTACTACTGGCAAATCAAGACTTTAGAAACAATACAAAATAGGATAACTCAACCAATTTATTACCAAAACAGGCCTACATGTAGAGGCTTATTACTCACCATTTTTTTGTTTATAAGGTCAAAATTTCAGCAGTCTGGTCGCTTTGTGGGCGACCCTTTGAATATGTTAGTTTCCTGCGCCAAACGTTTCAGTGATTTTCTAGGACTTACTTCTAATCGCACCCGAATATTCTCTACTGTTAAAACGTGCCTTTCATGCTTCTTCGATATGTCACAAACTGAACCTGTTGTATGCCACTTTTTCATCAACTGTGAAAGACACGATTTTGTAGGGATGGTACAGTCAGGATATTTACAAGAAAATTTCCGAACACGCCTACTATGGTTATTTCTCAATAAGTAACATTCCACCAAATAAATTCGCTGTTCAATCGTATACATTTTTGATTACTGTCTTATGTAACACACGACAACAATAGACAAGCATCTCACTACAACACACCGAAGCAACTAACCGCTTGTATGCTTTGTACAACTGCGATGCAATGCGATGCTAGTCCGGCGGTGATGCGAGGTTTCCTCATAAAATGTACTCACTACATAAAATACCATACGTGCGATTCTGCTGATACGTTATTTCTTTAGTTGACAACACTGCAGAAAGACTGGCGGAATAGCTATGTTTTGTTCCCCCCGACCCTCACTTCCCCGTAAATCCAGCACTCAAGATATGGCGCGCGGGTAGTACACATGTACTATGTGTGGCCTTCAATGTAACATGTATCACATACTCAACTGTGAGAAAAGAACTCTACCGCTGTCACAGTACGGAGACAACTGAGCCAACTCTATATTAATGGGCCACTGGACTATTATTCTGAATTATATACAACTGAGGAAACGGATGTTTTTCAAATAACCATAACTCAGAAGATTTTCAAGTTAAACAAAATTTGATTACACAGAAATGAAGCTTGTATAATGCAGTTTCTGTCGACTATTTCAGAATTACCTCCTAAAAATAACGTCCATTAAGTGACGGAACAATGAAATTATCTTTGAACATGCAAACTCATTATTGGCAGAGGAAACGCATGTTTCTTCAAACAGTTTCAGAAGCCATTAATTGGGACTTCGGAGGATCGAGTTTTTGCCTTTGAAACTTATATCGAAACAAAGTCTATAATAGCAGTTCAGCGCCGTTTTCGTATACATTTTAATGTGGAGCACCATGGAATCATCCCTCGTCATAACACAATAGGGCCATTCCATATTAAAGTGGACAAAATTTCAAATTTTAAAATGTTGTTTTAGCAAAATTATTTTTATATAGAAAGAAAAAGTGAAGATTCTAGTTTAAATTTGCTATGTTCTTTTTTCCCCACTTAAATTATTTTCTACTGAAAAAATTAAGTCATTTTGAGCTCTTTCTAATACATTTTTTAACTCATTTAAACAATGAGTTAGCAAAACTATAGCCATCTAGTGGCAGCTTGAAGAACCTTAATTATGATCAAGATGGCTTCCAACACATGTGCTTGAACAATTCTTAGTAGAAAAAGGTAAGATAAAATTTTATTATGTCTTGGAATAACATTTTAAAAATGGTGTGTTTTCTTTGTTAGTCCGTAACCAAATTTCAATATTTTTCTTGTAACTCAGTGTGTATTTTTGAACCAGGATTTTAATTATTCTCACTTAAGTGCATGCTGTAACATACATACTAAGATAATAATTACATTTTTAATGTTTCAATTACTCGAGTAATTGTGGTTACAGACTAACGTGGTTACGGACTAACAATGAATTTCATCATACTTTATCATAGGAATAAGAAGTGAACACATGTAATTATAACCTAGTTCTAGCCAGAATTTTTATCTTCAATGAAATAATTATGTTTGTTGGTAACTTGCAGGTTATTTACATCATGGCAAAAACATCAAAAGAAAAAGTTCAAGCATTCCGTGCCAGATTATCAGAAGAGAAAAGGAGACAAATAAAGGAAAAAGATCGCCTTAGGAAAGCAGCTGTAAGACAAAATCGAAATTCTAAAGCAGTTAAATGTGATAGAGAAAAAGCTTGACTTTCAATGCAGAGGCTTCGAGCAGCTCGAAAAGAAGTAAAAGAGCTACCATCGCCTCAATGTGCTTCATTTACAGATCAGTCCCCAAGTAAATCACCTTATGGGTCTGTACAGTCTCTTGGTAAAGCTGTGCAGCAAACAAAGAATTCATTACCAAAAAGTCCTCGAAAGCGCAAGGCTGTTGTCAGGAAACTGGCATTATCACTTGGATGCATTAAGGAGATAGACCATGTTGTAAAATTAAATCATTCCATTACAAAGGACGTGAAGGAAAAAATTGTTTCTTTTTTTCAACGTGATGATATTTCCAGAAGAACCCCAGGAAGAAAAGACTATGTAAAAATCTTAAACAAAGATGGCAGCAAGGAGAAAAAGCAACGCCGTTACTTATTGTACAACATTAGAGAATGTTTTGAAATATTCAAAAAAGAAAACCCAGATGCCAGCATTGGCAAATCTAAATTCTTTAGTTTAAGGCCCCAGTTTTGTATGCCACTTTCCAAAACTCCAGCCAATATGTGTCTGTGTATATACCATGAAAATATGGAATTAATGGTTGCAGCACTAAGGCCTTTCTTTCCTGGGAATTATAACCCATAGAGTAACAGATTTTTTGGTGTGTGATATTGAAAATTTGAATTGTGTATCACGAACATGCAGGGTGTGCCAAGGAAAAGTTGACCACTTATTGACAACCTGTGATAGTGACAATCTGGCAGAAGAGGTTCAATATTACCAGTGGACACGGGATTTAGATGGAAGAACTGTTCGTACTTGTATTGAGGGTACAACACTTCAGGATCTAATTGTAGCATTTGGGGAAAATGTACCAAAGTTTGTACTTCACTGCTACGTAAAAAAAGAAACAATTTGCCTATTTTAGAATGCTTCTTGAAGATAAGTCAAGTAATATTGGTCTTTTTCAAGTTGATTTCAGTGAGAATTATTCAATAATTCACAGAAATGAGGTGCAGAGTGCACATTGGTCTCATGATCAGGTGACTCTATATACTGGATGTTTGTGGTATAGTACTACAGATGGCAAAAAGGCTGTCAAGTCCTATGTAATAGTGTCAGACTATTTACACCATGATAAATATGCAGTATCTGTTAATTATTTTCATAGTAACAGTTTGTTTTTTGTGTTTCAGGATGGGACATATGAATTGAATAATCCGTTAGATCTGAACTTGTACCTGGATATAATGCTGAAAGTTGTGATGGAATATTCTGGAGATCGCAAGATTGTCTTCTCTTGTTTTCATCCAGATGTCTGTACAATGTAAGTTAAATAAGGATATTGTTCCCAAGCTCATAGGATGACCTGTTTGAGAGGGAGGGTCCCCTAACTTTCTTGTTTAAGCAGTAAAACATGTTTCACTCCTCGGTTTAGATGTTTTTTTTTATCTTTATGAAGACCACAGTGATGATATGCAGTGGTGTTAGTGTAAAATGAAAAGACTTGAACAGACAGGCGTTAGATGTTTTGCTAAGTGGTGTTCACCACAGGTCAGTAAACTTCCAAAAAGCACTATCAGTATGAAGTTTTGGTTAATGGACTCCATAGGGAAAATAGAAGCAATTAAATACTTTTTATTGATTGCAAAAATAGTTGTTTGCAGTCTAATACCGTTGGCCTATTATTGGTGGTTGAATTGATTCACAGTTACGTATTGTACATATGAATTAATAGCATTTTTTTTTAAAAAGATTGGTATTTATTATCTTTTGTTAAATTTGTTTATTGTGGCAGACATTTTTCTATACTATTTGGAAAATCCCATTATCAGTAAGAACATAAACAACATAGTATTGTACATGAGATATGTCGACGACATTCTGCTGGTCACGCAAGACGACATATCTGATAAGCTACTTAATGATTTCAATGAATGTCATGAAAGGATAAAATTCACTCTTGAGAAATCAGAGGAGAAGTGTCTTAACTTTTTGGATTTAAGGATTGTACTGGAGGCCCCGAACGTCAGGTTAGGGGTGTATAGCAAACCAAACAAATGCGATCTGTATATACATAGTAAATCCTCGCATCACCCCAGAAGCAAGACTAATGTGTGGCGAAACTTTATTCAAAGAGCCATTAGATTGTGCAATAACCCCACTGATCTACTACAAGAAAAGAATCGCATTTTCAAGTTAGCTAAAACCAATGGCTACAGTAACCGCATGCTAAGTAAAATTTGGAAAAAAGTTGAACTGGGAAGTGAACCAGGGAGAGCTAACAAAGAGCAGGACGTGAAATATGTCAGTTTAAATTTCTTTCCGGGAGTAAGTGAAGGGATAGGTAAAATACTAAATAAATATGAGCTAACTCCAGCATATAAAGTGGGAAGGACTATTGAGAGTATATTCTCCCAACACAAAAGTTTCGGCAGAGAAAAAAGGTTTGAGAAACCAGGGGTTTACTCTATTTCCTGTGACAACTGTGGTGGCGCATATATTGGGGAGACTGGGAGGACTGTCAGCATAAGACTTAAGGAACACGAAAGGGACATAAGAAATGGCAAAACCAACACCGGCCTTAGCCTACATATGACAAACAAGGGACACAAAATTGGTGACATTAAAGTTTTAAGAGTTACTAATGACCCTGTATTGAGGAAAGTTAGTGAGGCTTGCCATATCGCACGTAACAAAGAAAAAAGGTTCAACAATTACGACGGTGACTTATGTGATGAGTGGCTAGAAGTTATTAGAAGAATGTCAAAAGGGAAAAAAACTGTAAAATTTCCTTTACCCAAGGACTATGTGGTACAATCTACTTACGAAATTCCCCAGGAATGGATAAATAAACACCATAGAAACACCACTTTTCTGTTTAACACAAGTAACCAACCTGGTTAACATGACGATATGGAGTTAGTTACACCCACTCTCGAAACGCAGCAGAGACTTCTACCGGCAGATGAACCCATATATACAGCTCAGCGCCCCGACGTTATCCAGTATTCGCCTGAAGAAGACCTGGAGGTACAGGTTGAAACGTAGCAAGCAAGCTCTGTGCATCCGTGATCCACTGGATTTTTAACAAAAGGTAATAAATACCAATCTTTTTAAAAAATACTTTTTACAAAAATACATTTTCGACAGTGGAAAGTTATAAGACCATCCGCCTATCATGTGAATTAATAGCTTTTAATCCTGTTTTTGTAGGAATCTTTATATGTATCTTATGTAACTTATAAATGATGACTCCGGCCGCGGAAGCCTACAGACTTATTTAACTTATAAATAAATATCCTTCAATTAATTATTTCGGCTACTGTTTTCAATCAGTTAAAATCAGGATTAACTGCATGCCGAAGTGATGACAATAAGAGACTTGCACTATATATAAGGATCTGGAGTTTGAAACAAAGAACAACTTATCACATTCAAACTATCCCCTCAGAAAATGCTAGATATGGTTTTTATTGCTCATACAGGACTTGGAATTTTACAACCACCTGGTAGGGGTTGAAATAAGTAGAAACACGGAAACTGGTAGCATAACATTTTACTGTCTTTAATTTAATTTTAATTGTTTGGCCTTCATAGGATCACTTTAGTCAAGTTTCTGCTTGAGATTTTTCTTCTTATTGTCTTTATGGGATATTTTATTTCCTATTTTCATATTGCCATACAACAATTTCAGGGCTAAAATCAATATCATTTTTACACATTCTTCCCCAAAAATGAGAGGTGCATAGGGCTAAAAATATTCCATCCTGTGTTGTCGCTTTTTACATGATTAGGGCTTACAATAAACATCCCTATTTCTAAACTAATACTTCTAGCTTACAGCGATGAATAACAAATCATAACATAATGGATAAAATTATTTACAGACTTCTGATGTAATGATTATTTGTATCTGTTAATTATTATTTTCATAGTAACAGTTAGTTTTTTTGTGTTTCAGGATGGGACATATGAACTGAATGATCCGCTAGATCTCAACTTGTACCTTGACATATTGCTGAAAGTTGTGATTGAACATTCTGGAGATCGGAAGATTGTCTTTTCTGCTTTTCATCCAGATGTCTGTACAATGTAAGTTACTTCAAAATTCCTAAGCAGTGAATTTTCTTTCTTATATATAGCAGCTTCATTCAATATGTGATCTTTATGGAAATTAAGAACATAAAACACTGAAATATTTGAACGGTTGCTATTTGTTCCGAGTTTAGTACCAACTGTAGAAACATTTGGAAGGATGGGTTTCGCATTCTAGAGATTAAAAAAATGTACAATACCTGAGAGATTTTACTGTTTCAGTTCTTTTTCTATCTGATCAGATGTCCTGTCCTGTGTTCGTAATTATTTTATTTCAACATAATGGAAAAAAGTTCTGATTTATTACTGATATTGAAGAAGTTCTTATGTAGTCAACTTTTATTGAGAAATCAACACTCGGAATTTGGATATACTACAAGCTTTTTGGTAATGCATTGTATTGCCATCTTTAGGAACACTGAAGAAATGTAAAGCTTGGAGGTATCCATCTTGCTTTGGTTATTTACCATGAATATTGTATTAGTAATGTTCAGTGATCAAGTTTTAAAGCATATATTAACTCTTGTGCTTTTTTTTCAAGGGTTCGACTGAAGCAGAACATATACCCAGTACTTTTCTTAACACAAATTCCACAAGTCCCGCATGGTCTGCGAAAAGCAGCACTCCACTCAGACAGCCAAATTACAATAGACTCAATAGAAAATCCAGCAAACCACAATAACCTAATAGAGCTAATAAGAGAGCAAACAAAAAGATTGGAAGCAGATAACTGGACCATACACTACACGTGGATCAAGGCACATATGGGCATAACCGGAAACGAAACTGCAGATTGTCTGGCAAAAGCAGCAGCAGGGAACAGGAATCTCGAAGTTAGTTACGGCAGGTTACCGCTAAGTGCTAAATTAGGCGAATTACAGGAGATCAGCGAGCAGAAGTGGCAAAATGAGTGGAACAATACTGAAAATGGAGCAATAACTAAAAGGTATTTCCCAAGTGTAAAAGAACGACTGAAAATAAACATACCTTTGACAGGAGACATTTCTACATTCAAGCCTTGTTTGGCCTTCATAGGATCACTTTAGTCAAGTTTCTGCTTGAGATTTTTCTTCTTATTGTCTTTATGGGATATTTTATTTCCTATTTTCATATTGCCATACAACAATTTCAGGGCTAAAATCAATATCATTTTTACACATTCTTCCCCAAAAATGAGAGGTGCATAGGGCTAAAAATATTCCATCCTGTGTTGTCGCTTTTTACATGATTAGGGCTTACAATAAACATCCCTATTTCTAAACTAATACTTCTAGCTTACAGCGATGAATAACAAATCATAACATAATGGATAAAATTATTTACAGACTTCTGATGTAATGATTATTTGTATCTGTTAATTATTATTTTCATAGTAACAGTTTGTTTTTTTGTGTTTCAGGATGGGACATATGAACTGAATGATCCGCTAGATCTCAACTTGTACCTTGACATATTGCTGAAAGTTGTGATTGAATATTCTGGAGATCGGAAGATTGTCTTTTCTGCTTTTCATCCAGATGTCTGTACAATGTAAGTTACTTCAAAATTCCTAAGCAGTGAATTTTCTTTCTTATATATAGCAGCTTCATTCAATATGTGATCTTTATGGAAATTAAGAACATAAAACACTGAAATATTTGAACGGTTGCTATTTGTTCCGAGTTTAGTACCAACTGTAGAAACATTTGGAAGGATGGGTTTCGCATTCTAGAGATTAAAAAAATGTACAATACCTGAGAGATTTTACTGTTTCAGTTCTTTTTCTATCTGATCAGATGTCCTGTCCTGTGTTCGTAATTATTTTATTTCAACATAATGGAAAAAAGTTCTGATTTATTACTGATATTGAAGAAGTTCTTATGTAGTCAACTTTTATTGAGAAATCAACACTCGGAATTTGGATATACTACAAGCTTTTTGGTAATGCATTGTATTGCCATCTTTAGGAACACTGAAGAAATGTAAAGCTTGGAGGTATCCATCTTGCTTTGGTTATTTACCATGAATATTGTATTAGTAATGTTCAGTGATCAAGTTTTAAAGCATATATTAACTCTTGTGCTTTTTTTTCAAGGGTTCGACTGAAGCAGAACATATACCCAGTACTTTTCTTAACACAAATTCCACAAGTCCCGCATGGTCTGCGAAAAGCAGCACTCCACTCAGACAGCCAAATTACAATAGACTCAATAGAAAATCCAGCAAACCACAATAACCTAATAGAGCTAATAAGAGAGCAAACAAAAAGATTGGAAGCAGATAACTGGACCATACACTACACGTGGATCAAGGCACATATGGGCATAACCGGAAACGAAACTGCAGATCGTCTGGCAAAAGCAGCAGCAGGGAACAGGAATCTCGAAATTAGTTACGGCAGGTTACCGCTAAGTGCTAAATTAGGCGAATTACAGGAGATCAGCGAGCAGAAGTGGCAAAATGAGTGGAACAATACTGAAAATGGAGCAATAACTAAACGGTATTTCCCAAGTGTAAAAGAACGACTGAAAATAAACATACCTTTGACAGGAGACATTTCTACATTCTTAAGTGGACACGGAAAGATTAACTCTTACTTTTACCGATTTAAAATAAAGGAAAGCCCATGATGTACATGTGGTGTACCAGAACAGACGGTAGAACATCTTTTATTTAAATGTACAAACTTAAAGAGTGAACGGGCAGATTTCAGGAACGCTATGATAAGAAATCATGGAAAGTGGACGTTTAATGAACAAAAATTAATGAACGAATATACAAAAGAACTCATAGACTTTATAAAATCAATAAAATTAGTGAGACTCTAGACAGCCAATAATTCTAGTTGGAAAGTTCCGGTATATAACAATCAGTAAATACAATTGAGAGTATTCTAGTGATAAAGCAATCGATAATAAGTAGAAAAATGTGAAGTTAGTATAAGTGAACATGCAACTAATTGTTATTTTGAGGGCAATAGGGCATGTAGTGTTACAGATATTGTAATGAAGCATGCTGTAAATAAATTATATTAAAAAAAAAATTCAGTGGGATGTTTACAAGTGATGGGAAAATTCTATTCTGTCAAAAATGTGTGAAATTTGTAAATGCAGATCAGCGATCTCAAGTAATGCAGCTTTTAGCTGGTAGTAAACACACAATGGCTGCTTCACGTTCAGCACCTAGACAAGTTCTCTTAGGTAAAACAGCTTCTTCTTCACATACTCAGTTTGCAAAAAGTCCTGAATATTACGCAGATTTGTGCAAAAAATTTCTTACATGTGATATTCCTTTATATAAATTGAAGAATCCAGGGCTCAAGAAGTTCCTGAGTAAATACACACAATATGAAACACCAAAAGAATCAACAATAAGACAACTGTATGTCCCTGCGCACTACAAAGAAACGTTAGGAAAGATCAGAGCAGAGTGTGGTAAACCTGGATGAAACAACAGACTCTAGTGGAAGGAAAGTGGGAAACGTTGTAGTAGGTGTGCTGGAAAATAACGAAATTGCTTCAGAACGGTGTTTTTTATTTGCATGCAGAGAAATGTCAGCAACAAATCATCTAACGGTGGCTCACTTATTCAATGAATCACATCAGTTATTATGGCCGGATGGGGTCAAATTTGATGTTCTTTTGTTCCTTACAGATGCTGCCCCCTACATGAAGAAGGCAGCAGAAGGTCTAAATGTAAGCTTCCCAAATATGATACATGTAACATGTATAGCACACGCTTTAGACAGGGTATGTGAACAGGTACGTGCCTTATATCCTGAAGTGGACAAGTTAATTTCAAATGGCAAGAAAGTAGTTTTGAAGTGCCCAACGCCAATTGATTTGTTCAAAGGAAAAAAATTCTGGTCTTGCACTTCCTCCTACACCTATAGTCACTCGCTGGGAACATGGTTGGAAGCAGTGGAATATTATGCACAGAATTTTGAAAATTTCAAATCCGTTGTAAATGAATTGAATAAGGATGATGCTTCATCAATTGAAGTTCTTCAAGGGCAGTTAACTAAAAAATGAATTATCTTACATATCTGCAAATTTCAGTTTGTTGTGTCACTCAATAAAGAAATTAGAAACATTGACAAAATTGTTGACTTCAGACGGTTAATGAAGTGCGTGACATTGAGAGAAAAATTAATTCATTCAAAGGCCCTAAAATTACAGCGATGTTTAGAACTTTAAAAACATGTTCGCCAAAAATGATGGATTTTACATTATGTGTCAAGTTCCTAACATTTTGGAAGGGAAGCAAGATAGTGGAGAAATTAAGAACTTGTGTGTCAGTGACATGCCTTTGCTAAAATATGCAAGACTAACTTCTTGTGACATAGAGCGTTCCTTCTCTCGGTTTCGGGCATTTTTCCGTGACAACAGACATCGGTTTGTGATGGAAAACTTGGAGAAAGTCTTCATTGTCCACTGCAACAGCGATATATTTTCCCCAACATTGTCTCATCATGACTGTTGAGTAATAATAAAATGTTATATGTATAAAATTGATGATTACATAATACTGAAACAAAATATTTTTGAAACGTTTATACATATATTTTCCATTTTTAGTTCATAAGAAAATAAATATTTTCAAGCTCTTTAGCACATAAAAATCCGCTCCCTAGTAATGTCCAACATCTACAATACTCTGTGGTTCATGAAAGCTTATTATCTAAACCTAGTAGAAACAACAGCAGAAAGGTGTTTCCGTTACATATCAGTTGTATATTGCGTATAATGTTTTTGTTAGAATATCAGCTCAATAGCTTTGTCTTTTTGTAAAATCTATACATGTCAATATCATAAAACATGAAGATTTCGACCCATCTTCAAAGTGTATTAGCTTATTGTTAATTACTAGACCTGGGATTTTAAGGCAAATGCCTGTTTTGTTCCTTATGAAATAACATGAAAATTTTTAAATATGTTGACATTTCATGATAAATCATTTATATATTCTATAGAGTTTTTTGTGCCCTAAAATGCCTATTTGGACCTTTGGATCCTATTTTTACTATTTTAGTGCCTAAAATGCCTATTTTGCACATTTAAAATAAAACTCAACTTCTGTAACTTTTAAAATCATTTAATCGACATCCCTGAATGAAGGGCAGAACAGTAGAGGGTGGGTTTTTCACAGAAACTTGATTTTCCCAAACAATTGTCGCCAAAGGAATGCTGACCGACAGGGGAGAAGTCACTCAAAACAACAAGTAGCAGATATAGGTGACATACTGTGTCAATTTTTCATATAATCCAAAACGGTTTTTGATAAATGTATTTTTAATTCTGTCTTAATTTTGCAATTATTTCCGTTGAGAATAGGTATACTACTCTTTTACAGTAAAAAAAGATTACATTACAGTTTATGAGCTTATTGTAGTATTTTAAAGTCTATTGTAAAGTCTATTTACACATTTTAAAGCTTATTTTAAGTGCCTATTTTCTCTTTTAAAAGCGTATTTACTTGTTTTAAAAGCCTATTTTAGGTGCCTAAAACTAACTTTTTTAGAGCTTAAAATCCCAGTTTTAAAAGCTACTTTAGGTGCCTAAAACTAACTTTTTTAGAGCCTAAAATCCCAGATCTATTAATTACCTGTGTGTTTACAATCTGACGTATAAAGTATTTTTAACATACGTTTTTACCTTCCCCAGACTGCTTATGTGTACATTAAATAGAGTTTTTATTTGCAAGTAGGGAGAGAGTTCAAAATACGATTCTGTTTGGCCCAAGACTATTCAATTCATTTATTACCAACCATCCTGATCTAAATAGCTTAAACAACAAACAATTTAGGTCTAAAATTAGAAAATTTATATAATTATTACTTCTGTTATCGACTATTACTGTTATAACATTTTTTCATATTAAACTTTAAAATTTGGATAGAACTTAATTTCTTTGTTTTTACTAAAATTTGAACAAATAAATTGTTATGTATTATTGTTGTATTGCTTCGTACCTTTGTATTGTAAATAGAACATGTTCTAACCTTTCATACATAACATTTTGTCATACTTCTCCAAATTATGCATTTTTTTAAAGTAATTGTTTAGTATAAGCATTTCTAATATATAACTGAACCACCCCCGAACACAAGCTCTGCTTCTTCGGGGGTGTATCAACTTTTGTATATATTTTTCGTGTACTTTGGAGTAATAAATTGTAATTGTAATTGTAATTGTAATTGTTCTTGTCCGTTTTGTTAATGTTTGTTCTTGTATATATGTTTTGTTAACAGACATGTCTTTAAAATATTTTCAGTTCACATTTGCAGTGTTATCTGGAAACATTAACAGATTAGAAGTTCTTTACAAGTAAAACTGTAAATTGCCTGTAAAATTGTTAAAAAATGATTACTTACTTACTTAATCAATGGCAATAGAAAATTCCTAAGCAACCTAAAGGAATATTATATATTTTATGGAACCTGAAGGTTCATTGCCGCGCTTACCTGAGTCCGCCATTCAATCCTATTCTGTGCTAACTCCATCCAATCATCCCCCACAAATCCTACTTCCCATAAATCCGTTCTAAGATTGTCCTCCCACCTACGTCTAGGTCTTCCACGTAGTCTTTTCCCTTTGGGTCTCCCAGTCAATACTTTTGAGGTATGTCTTTCCTCCCCCATGCGTGCAACATGTCCAGCCCATTTCATCCTTTGCGATTTAATTACAAAAATGAAGAAAGAATGATTATGTGATTGACGATATTCAGGTTTAATGTTAAATTGTGGCATAAGTTGCTAACTTCGGATTTGATAAAATGTGTTTTTAAGTTGTATTCCATTTGTTTTCCCACGGAGACATGCAGAGGGGGGAGCATCACTTGAGTAACCAGAGAACTCTACTTTTCTCACAGAAGACTGGCAACACAAAGACTATTATGGGTTACACGTGTTCGCATCCCAAGGTCAGAGAGGTAGACCCAAAGGAGGCATAACATGCCTACTTAGACCGAATCTGTGTCCCTACAAAATTGTGAAGAAAACGAACAATCTCTTAGCAATAGAAACATTAGCCGTCACGCTGATAGCAGTTTACTTTCAACTGGATCTGAAGGATTTGGATATTATTGATGAACTTAGCAGTGTGCTTGCTGAAATTGACAGGAAGGCTCCTCTAATCATAGCGGGAGATATGAATTGTAGGGTAGACAAACCTGACGTTTAATCAAGAGTAATCCTCAACTATTTAAAGGAAGAGGGTCTACCCTCATAAATATGGTATGCGAACCAACATATATCTGCCACAACGGGAGTAGTGCCATAGATTTGATTTTCACGAACAATTTTCATATTCAGCCAGTAGCACATGAAGTCAAGAAGAACCTGCCCATGAGAAAGCATCTCCCGCTGGAGACATGCTTCATCCTTACTAAGAACAAGAAAGCACGAGAATCCTCCATTGATCAGACTAGAGTCTCTAGGAGACTAAACTTGGAAAAATTACAAAAGAGTGTTCCAGATTTACGAACCATTATGAATTGTACAGATAAGAGCACAGATGATATTCTTCAGCACATAGAGAAACACCTTAAGGAGGCAATAGAACCAATTAGTTGTAACAGCAGACGTGCCAAACTATGGTTTAATAAAGTATGCTATGAAGCCAGAAGAGCTGCACTCAATGCCCTGCATAAGTGTCTACGGTCGGACTCTCAAGAGCTAAAACGTGAATATGAGCAAAAGAGAAATTCATATAAAAAGGTGCTTAAGGAGGAGAAAGAAGCATACCAAAAGGGAGAAGAGGAATCCATGGTAGAGCAAGCCCAAGAGCGCCCATACAAAGCTCTCATGTCGAGAAGACCGAAGTTTACAAGAAACATACCCATTGTCAACGCAAGCTAAGGGTTTTTTTTTCCATCATCTTTATTATGTACAGTGAATAGTTTTAATTTAAATCATCCGCTATGCTTTCTTGCGCCAAGTCAGCTTTGAGTAGGCGCAATATTACATCATCCTGATCACGAGTTCTTTTGTGACAGGTGGTCCCTTGGGTGACGCTCTGGGTGGCGTCGCTTGCCTTTGTTCAGTATTAAGTCTGCAGTTTCACGGGTCGGACGTTCCCTGATCCTGCTCTGATTTCCTAGTTAACAAAGGCCTCTTCGCGCCCTTTGTAATTGTACTAGAAATCGTTGGAATAAAACTTCATTACAAGTTTTATTTAATCCAAGTAAATTATTCAACATAATTTACGCATTTTAAATATTCAAAGTGCATTAGATTCGCTTATAAGTTCCACGGCAGCGTAAGTGTGGTGACGTCATTGTTCATCCGAGAGGCTACATTATGTGAACAATCAAGTTCTAATAACTGTGAATATAATCAATCTACAGTAAATTTTATTACCTTCAATTTCATATATAATTCATTGGTAAAATATAAAATTTACGAAATTACTTATAGTGGTGTAATACTTTACGTGCCATTTTCTAGTTCATTGTTTTCAACGTGTTTCTTTAGTTATTATCAGTTTTCATATATTATTTCTTCAAGTGTTTACAAGTATTAATAAAGTGAAAGTTTTCATAACATGTTAGATTGTTAAACCAATATAATTCCTGGGATCTCTGAATCCAGTGTCCTTGATATATAGTCCACTCTTGCTCTAAATGGTCCTCCTCCCAGAGAATTCTTATATGTCTTACACATACATTGTTTCACTTCGTTCCTGATTTATTCCTTTCAACTACTTACAATTGCTCCTCACGGAAAGGATATTTCCTTCCGATCCCGAACATTTGTCCTCACGGTCCTGATACCGTACACCCATGGAGAATTGGGAGAAACACTTCAAGGCTATACTCCAAGCAAAAGAAACCTCACCACCTTTATTTCCAAACCTTGAGGATTCGGATGATAATGAGCCCTTCACCACCAAAGAAGTAGAAGCTGCAATTAAGGAATTAAAGAACGGTAAAGCTTGTGGCCCGGACAGAATTTATAATGAGCACCTGAAGCAAGGAAGCTCCATACTAGTAGAACCATGGACTATGCTACTCAACCAATGTCTAGCCCAACAGGCAATACCCAAGAATTGGAGACATTCTATAATCAGAATTCTATACAAGGGCAAAGGTGACACTGAGGATCCTCATTCGTATCGTGGCATAGCCCTCGAGAACACAGGATTAAAACTGCTATCCAACCTGTTGGCAAAAAGATTAACACCATTAGTAGACCCTCTAATACCAGAGGAACAGTTTGGATTTAGGAGAGGAAGATCAACCGTGCAAGCCATTGGATGCCTAATGGATAGCATCAAGGACGCCCTCAGATCCTCCGGAGGGAAATTGTATGTCGTGTTTATCGACTTCGCGAAAGCGTTCGACTCAGTACACCAGACAAAGATGATCTCCAAACTAGGTCAACTAATAGGAGAAAGGCATTATTTAACTAAAATGGTTTCGGTACTGACAGCGGTAAACTACGTAACCATTGATGACAACCTCAGACGATCGGAACCTATAAAGCAAACCGTGGGAGTCCTACAAGGTGATCCCTTGAGCCCCATCATGTTCAACATCGCGACCAGAGATGTAGTGGAGGAAATAGCATCGCCAGCTATTGAGTTGTTCATATACGCAGATGATATGACCATGGCATCAAGGTCACTCCGAGAATTACAAGACGCTTTTGACAAATTCTTGGTCTGGGCGAATAAAAACAGCCTAACCATAAATTCAAAGAAGACCGTACTGATGACTTTTAGGAATGGGGGAAGGCTCCCAGTATATGCAAACATCTCATACAAAGGCAACAACCTAGAAAAAGTAAACAACTACAAGTATCTGGGCGTGACGATGCAGATTAATGGGAAAAGCTTTGCAAAGCACATAAAGGACAAAGCCACCGCAGCAATAATAGCAATGAATGATATACCCAAACTACCCAAACTACGCCAGCTTTCCATACAGACAGCGATGAAACTCTTCAATATTAAGATCTCTCCCATTATGACTTATGCAATAGACATTATTTGGGAACATCTTACAAAAACAGATTTAACACAGTTGGAAAAAGTATGTGTCTATCCAAGTACTCCCCTTCAAGACTAAGCTACGAACTTACACGCCAGCCGTGAGAGGAACTGCGGACAAGGATGCTGTTACCATCTACACAGCCATACCAGACACTATTGACAGAGCTGTACAAAAAGAAAGCTGACATATGGGCAGAATTTTACACGACCGATGCAATGAGCACGTCGGAATGGATGGGTTCGATGTACGAGCTTCGGCACACCATGACCCGTTTTGCCGTGCATGGATTTCACCACAAACTATGTCGTACCAAAAGCTACCACGACCCAAGTGAGAGTTGTGTATGTGACTGGTGCGGGGGTCTCTGCCAGCGATACCATGCTAGGACATGTACCAAAAGAACTATATCCTTAACGGAACTATGTACATAATTTATTCTATGCACATTGTGCGCTATTCTTATATTATTATTTGTTTTACTAGGGCAACGACCGTCAAGATAAACAAACTCAAACCGAAGGAACCACGCCTGAAGGGCCATCTCTCCCAGCAATTTCAGAGGTATTATCTTCACACATCATAATAAAATACAGTAGAGCCTCGGTAATACGAGCCCCGGTATTTCGAGGTTCCGTGTAATTCGAGGTGGTCTTAAGAATATTAAAATTTTCCATAAAACTTGAGTAAAATCCCGCTTTTATATGGTGTCCGCTTGTAAGTTTTACGCACTTTCGAATGTGTTACATTTTGAGCTTTCTTTCAATTTTTCCATGTACAAAAATGCAGGTAAAACTGTCCCACTTAGTGTTTTCGTTCATAATACACAGAAATAACCTTGGCTTCAGACTCCAATGCATTTCTATTACAGATTGACAGAAACCGAGGTTCAATCTTTCTTTGTCGGGACCTCGTGTCAATCAATTGTACAGTGCATACCATCCTTTCAGAAAAGAATATTGGATTGTTACAGTAATCCTTACTCAGTGACAATAGTAATTAAAAGTGTTTTCCTAGTAGCACCACTTTCCCGTTCCACTCCATTAAGGGTCAGACAATGACTTAATCCTCAAACGATGACGATGTAGAAAATTGAAAATGTTTGCCTATATACATACAGGTGTTACACAGGTATGTAGGCCTACTATATGTTTATTTATTTATTTTTTAAACCATTATTGTGCTCATTAAACATTTATTTATGATTTACCCATTGATTTAGTGATATTTCCGTATAATCCGAGTTTTTTGTAATTCGAGGTACCCTCAGCCCCAATTAGCTCGAATTTTCGGGGTTCTACTGTATTGGCGAAAATTAAAAATTAATCTCTCTACACTAGTTTTACCTCTCCCTTTTAGGCTTCGTTCCATCCAGGTTAAAAAAAATTCGTACTTTTCCGTGCTGCACACAGACAAACTTTTCCACTTGTATAGACTAGCAGCTTAAAATCTGGTATTTACAGCAACTTCAAAATACTTGAATAATGTTTATGTAAAGTAATTTTTTTTTTTTAATTCCTACTCACGGGCGTATTCAGAGGGGGGCTGAGGGGGCTGCAGCCCCATCCGAAATATTGCACATAAGGACATTTTAATTAGACACTTACTAGACAGTACAGATATTTTAAATAATTAACATTATATTTTAATAAAATGAAACTTTAAAAAATATACATAATGTGTACAGACATCGTATTATATCTCTGCCGGTCTGTCAAGTGAATATTTCCTGGTAGGAGAAGAGATTCTACTAGCGTGCACGAAAACATGTCTTAAATTTACAACGGGCAGCAGATTTGAGCTCGGACAAGCAATGACTAGAAAGGGAACTGGATGTCTTTTGTATTGGAATACACGGACTACCTGCTCCTTGTAACAAAATTCCAACGGTCGGCGAGAGGCACAGATATAAAACGACAGCTGTATAAGTGCTCATCCTGACACATGAAATACGAAAAACGAATTACAACTTTGCTGTTACTACTTTCCCTGAGAATACACAAAATTCAGCCTAACACTGAATTTTGTGCTAATTAGCTCAAGCTGGTACCAACGCATAGATAGTAGATAGTACAAGCCTGGCCATTCAATAATTAATGAGACAAACTGACCTGGAGAAAAACCAGTTTATTTTTACAAAACAAGACTTTTCCTACTTTTCAACATAATCCCCATCAACATTTATGCACTTGTCCCAACGGGTTACTAGCTTTTTAATACCGGCTGCATAGAACTCTGTCTTGGTGCCGAAGCCAATTTCCCACAAATTTCTTGACATTCTCGTTATCCTGGAACTTCTTCCCACGTAATGCCTCCTTCAGAGGACCAAACAATTCGACTTTGAAGTGAAGAAGTTGCAACTTCAACAGGCCGGCCAGAACGGTGTTTGTCAGTCACTGATTCTCAACCACTTTTGAACTGTTCTACCCGCTTGTACAAATTTCCACGGTTCATACAACTTTCATCATACACTTTAGTCAATGTATATAATAGCTGGTTTTTCACCTCCAGCAATCAAATAACGAATCGCAGAACATTGTTGAACCAATGTGTAGTTTTCAAGAAGACCCGACATCGTTAAACTTAATTTTGAGGTTACAAACAGAGCAATGTTGATCCATCAGCTGATTAGAACTCATCCCAGTGATTCCAACTTAGAATCCTAAATGTATCAAACTTGTACTACCAACTGTCTTTTCCCCAGACCAATTTGTCTCTTTAATTATTGAATGACCCTCATAAGTAGGTAGGCTATAAGTATTGAGCTACAATGAGAGAGACTCAGTAGCTTTAATGACTGTGAGGTGTAATTGTGACTGACTGCATAGGCCTATTCTATAGTAATGTTATGTTAATGTGTGAAGGTTCAATAACATACAAGTAAGAATCAGCTTGAAAAATTTTATGTCATAACCGGGATTTGAACACGGATCTCCAGCTTAATGCGCTGATGCTCTACCATTGAGCTACCATGACAACATGCCAGTACAACATCAAATTCCTCAACTGATTCAGAATACAAGGCAGACCACGGGAGGTTTCTCCGTTGAGAACACACATCCAATGGTGTCCTACATTTGTAGGTACTTTGAAGCCAAGTTATTATTTATATACTATTAATTAAGTGGAGGGAAAGGAAATAGACATTAAATCCATGTCTGGGATATTAATACAAGTAAGAATCAGCTTGAAAAATTTTATGTCATAACCGGGATTTGAACACGGATCTCCAGCTTAACGCGCTGATGCTCTACCATTGAGCTACCATGACAACATGCCAGTACAACATCAAATTCCTCAACTGATTCAGAATACAAGGCAGACCACGGGAGGTTTCTCCGTTGAGAACACACATCCAAAGTACCTACAAATGTAGGACACCATTGGATGTGTGTTCTCAACGGAGAAACCTCCCGTGGTCTGCCTTGTATTCTGAATCAGTTGAGGAATTTGATGTTGTACTGGCATGTTGTCATGGTAGCTCAATGGTAGAGCATCAGCGCGTTAAACTGGAGATCCGTGTTCAAATCCCGGTTATGACATAAAATTTTTCAAGCTGATTCTTACTTGTATTAATATCCCAGACATGGATTTAATGTCTATTTCCTTTCCCTCCACTTAATTCAATAACATATTTACGTGTGAATAGTATGCTAGACTTGTCATAGCCCCTCCAGAAAACAAACCCTGGATACACCCCTGTTCCTGGTATATAATATCTTTAACCGATGCGTGTTAAATTATTGTAGATGGGATTGCGTTTCAGCACATTAGTTGTGCTATCCTAAGGAAATGATTTTAAAGTAGGTTTCCAAGAATAAAAAAGGACACATTTGTCGATACCTATCTACACAATAGCTAAATGAGGTTATGTTATAGCCCTTATTATTCATAGAGCAAAAGAATATAATGCCTTGGTAATAGCATTCCGTTCAGTCCTCTCACGCAGCAGGCCCGGGTTCGAGTCCTGGTCGGGACAAGTTACCTAGGTGGGGTTTTTCCTCACCTTTGAGACAAATGTCGGGTAACTTTAGGCTCTTGTGGTCCCCAGATTTCATCTGGCCGTCATTATCATCTTCATCCCATCCTCGCCTTGTTTGGAGTGAGTGTGAGTGAATGGTGTGTCTCGTCCTATGTGTTTGTGTTGTCTCGGAGGTGGCCCCGGTATTGGGCTGATCACTCATCCGGGGAGGCCCTCCATGTCCTCGTTTGGTCAAAAAAAAATGTATGTGATCCAAAGATAATCCCTCTCCCGACAGGTCGCGGCCCTGTAAGGCCCGGGCGGCTTGGGTCGCTTAAATCCTAAAAGGGAGAGGTAAAACTACGAAAAAGAAAGAAAGATCAGTAAAATTACAATTACATTTACAATTACTTTACAAAATGGCAGTACCTAAAAGATTCCTTGTTTTTGGTTTGTTTTGGGCACAAGCCCAAATCATTAATGAACAAACAAACAAACAAAACGCTTCAATGAGAACATTGTCGGAAACATTGAGTAACTTTTTGTTAATATTAACTCTAATTTGGATATTAGTTGCAAAAACAGTAATGATGACGATATAGCAAGCGAGAATGATACTAATACTAACAACTACTAAATTGTAACAAGAATTACAATTTTATTTCCAGAGTAAAAATTAAAATTACAATTTTAGTAAAAAAAATAAGTAAAACTTACAATTTTTTAAAAGTACTGATTACAAGTAAATGGGGCATTTTCTTTGGGAAGAGATTATCGTCCATTCTTATAAGATGACCTAGCCATCTTAGTCTTTGGGACTTTATGAATCTAACTATATCTTGGCCATTCGTTAGCTCATTCAGCTCCTGGTTACTGCGAAATCTCAATCTGTTTTCTTTCTCCTTCAAGGGTCCAATGATTTTTCTTAGTATTCTTCTTTCAAAGGATCTGAGGGCATTAACAGTATTAAGTTCATTGATGACAGCACAATTAAATGTTGTGAGACGATGAGTGAATCAAACAATACAAATTTGGACATGGCATTTTTCGATGCTATAAGTGAAGTTTCTGGTACTGACAAAGTCGACATGTGTATCTTTAGATACGTGGTTCATCAGAAAGATTGCATAATAAATGAGCTACGAGAAAAGGTGAATATTCTTATGCAACAAATTGAAACTCCAATTAGGACGTCTTCAAACAACGTTATGCAAGTGAGTGAAGTGCCAAATCAAGTGAGTGCAATAAACAAGATGCCCAGTCATGACATTAGCAACAACAAAGATATAAATAGCATCAATTCCAAATCGGTATGTGTACCCATGTAGTGAATTACGAAAATGGGTCAAATGAAGGGAAAGAACAGCAAAATCAGCCTTCTTCTGAACTGTGGTCGGATGTTGTGCGTAAACGAAATAAAAGGAAAACATCCACAGTTATTGGCAGCAATTCTACTGTGGAAACAGACAATCAACTTAAAGGGGTACCTAAATATGTATCTCTACATGTCTACAGACTCACACCAGATACCAAGCCTGTAAATGTAAGTGATTTTTTGAAACCAAGTTTTCCAGAAGTGCGTGTGCATACACTTTCATCCCGGAATCCAGAAATATACTCATCATTTAAAATTGATATACATGAGGAACATCTAGACGCTGCCCTAAATCCTAATGTATGGCCCAGTAATGCCTGTGTACTTCAATAATTTCGTTAATAACAATGGATGTACCAGGAATCACAATCTGGAGATTTTTACAGACGGTTCAAAATTCTGCAGAGAAGGAATGGTGGATAAAATCGGTTGTGCTTTCGTGGTGTTCTGTTGTGGTAGGGAAATGTATTCACAAATGGCCAGACTCTCTACAGAGTGCTCAATTGTACAAGCAGAGCTCTTTGCTATAAAGGAGGCTGTCTTATGGTCTAAATCTCAAAATTCTGACTGTTGCATTTTCAGTGACTCACAAACTGCACTTACTGCTATAAACAACAAGTTCAATTTAAATGCCTTGGCAGCAGAAATTAGAACTAAGATAATATCATACGAGAAACACATTTGTTTATCCTGGGTACGAGGCCATATGGGCACATTAGGGAACGAAAGAGCCGATGAATTGGCAAAAAATGCTGCGACCTCGAATTTAAATTTTAGCTACAAATTGTGTCCCCTATCTTATGCTAAGAATAAACTTAGAGATTATATTAGGACTGCTTGGAATGAGCATTGGGTGTCCAGCTCCAAAGGGACCACTACGAGAGAAATCTTCTTTCCAACAGTTGAGTGTCACCTACGCTGTACGAGTGTAAAACCGGACTTCATATTCACTCAGTTTCTGTCTGGGCATGGCAAATTTGGTTTTTACTTTCAACGTTTCATGATCCAAAGACAGAACGGTTATCAATGTATATGTACTGAACAACAAACTGTTGAACATTTAATTTTTCATTGCCCAGTCCTAGAGCATAAAAGAAGAATATTGGACACACACTTAGATTATTGTAAAAAGAAATTAGATAAACCACTCTTTGATATTTTTAGGAAAAAATGCTGTTATAGAGAATTCCAAAAGTTTTTGTGTTCTATTTTTAAGATGTTATAGTTTTCTTTTATAATATAATATATTAGTTATCTTGTTTTCTTAGAGTAATAAGGCCTGCATCCAGCCTATGGATAAGAAGTAGTAATATTGCAAATATATTGTCTTGTAACTATAACCCTAATATACCTCCGGGTGGAATAGGGTTTAAGTAATTGTATATTCAATAAATAAATAAATAAAAAATGCCTGTGTAAGGCGTTTTTTCCATCCTCCTCGGCAAATGAATCTAGGCGGAAGTTAGATGCTACTAGTTCTGTCACATGTCCTCAACAAATTTTTTTTATTAACATACAATGTATTAGAAACAAAATTAATGAACTTGAAATTTTCTGTGGTGAAAAGGATTATAAGTTTCTTTGTATAGCCGAACACTGGTTAGTTCCACAAGAGAGTAATTTATATCATATCGAAGGATATATAATGGCGGCTATATTCTGTCGGAAAACCTTTAGAAATGGAGGTGTATGTATTTTTGTGGCTAAAGAAATTGAATTTTCCGAAATAGATATAACCAACTATTGTATCGAGAAACATATTGAAACAGTGGCAATTGTCGTTAAAGATTTGAAGTCTCTATCGTTCGCCCAACGGCGACCTTGAAATATTTCTCGATAAGCTTGAGGAAATGATCATCAAACTTGATAGAATGAAATTTAAAATAGTGATATGTGGTGATTATAACATTGACATAACTGGTGATTGTCCATTAAGTAATAAGTTTCAAAACATACTAAGGTCTGTAGGATTTTATTGTACAAATTTTAAACCCACTAGAATGAAGGCCTGTTTAGATAACATTGTAACTAATTTGGACGCGTCACAATATAATAGTGAGGTTATTGATCCTATGTTATCCGACCATTCTGCTGTGGTATTTTCGTTTTTAAAATCTGTGAGCAAAATTATCAATAAAACACGTTTAATTAGAATATGTAGCGAAGAAAAAATAGTGTATTGGCTATCTCGAACCGACTGGATGACGCTACTATTCTGCAATAACACAAATGCTGAGCAAACATTTGATGTATTTTTAACTAGGTTTTTATCATTGTTTAATCTATGTTTTCCTAAACGATCTGTCAAAATTAATAATACTGGACTGCGTGGCAAAGCCAAAGTCAAATCATGGTATACTTCTGACCTTATTCAAATGAAGAAACGTTTACTAATATGTTATAATGTATATAAACGTACATTAACTTCAAATGCCAAAAATATATACAAGCAAGTCAGGAATGAATATAGGTTATTAATATTACAAGAAAAAAGAAATGCTAATGTTAAAACTATTCAGACATCAAACAACAAAGTTAAAGCTGCGTGGAATATCATAAATAAATCTGCTAGAAGTGAGAAATCTGCTCTTGCTGATTTTTCCCCCAACAAAGTAAATAATTTTTTTTATTGAATCTGTAGATAAGAAAATGAATAACATTACGAAGTCAAACAAGTTGGCGACAGAATATTTATTAAATCGTGAGAAGCCTTCTGCTTTATTTCAACTTAAAGAAGTAACATGTGAAGATATACTGAATGCTGTTGCAAAAATGAATAATTCTAATTCCAGAGATATCTATGAGCTTTCGAACAATATGTTAAAGAAAATTATCAATAATATTGTCTCTCCATTAACTTATTGTATTAATAAATGTTTTATTGAAGGTATATTTCCAAGTAAACTTAAATTAGCTAAAGTAATACCCGTTTATAAAAAGGGCAACAAGTTACAGCTTGAAAGTTACAGACCAATATCTCTTGTGCCAGTTTTTTCCAAATTATTTGAAATACTTATTCACAAACAACTATATTACTATTTTGAACAAGCTAATGTGCTTGCTACTGAACAGTTTGGGTTTAGAACTGGTAAATCTACCATTGACGCAATTCGTCTACTTACTGATAACATATTGAATACCTTTGAAACTAAAAGCTTTGCTTGGGTCACATGTTGTGACCTAAGCAAGGCTTTTGACTGTGTAGATCATCGCATTCTATTAAATAAGTTGTCATACTATGGTATTAATGGAACTGCTCATAAATTGTTTTCATCGTATTTATCCAATTGTAATCAAGTTGTTCAGATTGATGAGGAGGTCTCCGATATGGCAATAGTAAAGTCAGGGGTCCCACAGGGCTCTGTTCTGGGCCCGTTGCTTTTTCTTGTTATGGTTAATGATCTACCCTGTAATTCTGAATTGAGATCAATTTTATTTGCTGACGATACCACCTTTATTAGTAATCATGACAACTTTGAATGTCTTCAATCTGATGTACAGAATAACTCAGTACAGATATCGCAATGGTTTAGAGCAAATAGCCTTCTTCTAAATGATACAAAAACACAAAATATAATCTTTACTCTGAATAATCTTGTTTTGCCACAGCCTTGTACTGATATAAAGCTCCTATGAATTCACATTGATAGATTTTTAACTTTGGAAACTCATATTAAATTCCTATGTAGAAAACTGTCCAGGGTTGTATATTTATTTAGAAATCTAGTTAACTGTGTTCCCTCTGAATATGTAAGGATCTCTTATTTTGCTTATTTCCAGAGTGTAATTAATTATGGAATTTTAATATGGGGAAATAGTTCTCATATACAAGATTTATTAATATTGCAGAAGAAAATTATTAGAATCATAGCTCAAATACCTGATAGAACACATTGCAAACCTTATTTTATAAAATATAAAATACTGACAATAGTAAATTTGTATATATACACTGTATTGTTATTTATGAAGCAAAATCAACATATGTATAATGTAAGGTCAGAAATTCACAATCATAACACCAGAAACTGCCAGTTAATTGAAATTCCGCAGCACCGGCTTAATAAAACCATGCAGAGTTACTGTTATGTAGGCATTAAACTATTTAATAAGTTGCCACAAGTTTTAACTAATTTACCATATAAATTATTTTGCAAGAGATTACACTCTTGGCTAATCGCCAATCCATTTTATACTATGTGTGAATTTACTGATTTTAATTTTTCTGTTACTGTTATGTAACCAAATTATGTATTGGTCTGCTTTTTATTGGATGTAATCAGTGTAGGCCTACCTTTACTTGTTGACTTTGTCTATTGCAGTCGTACAACTGTTTAACGACAATAAAATAAAATGAATTGAATTGAATTGAACATCCTCAAGAGTTAGGGACCATGCCTCTGAGCCATAAGTAACAACCGGCCGTATCACAGTCCTGTAGACTTTTAGTTTAGTGTTACGAGAGATTAATCTATTTTTGAATAGGTTTGGTTTCCTGCCTGAATCCTTTCTCTAATTCAATCATGCATCAGGTTATATATATATATATATATATATATATATATATATATATATATATATATATATATATATACCTTCGTTTCATAATGTAACTGCTCACTAAGAAAGGATTTTGAAAAATTTTGATTTTAAATGCCAAAAATCAAATGTTTTTGAGTATACTTAATCCCTTTTTACACAGAATTATCAAATCCAAATCACAGTTGACATGGAAACATATTGTTCCCAGTGTTCTCAGATGGGTTTGGAAATAAATGAAATGTGACTTTTAGAAATTAGAAAAGCTATCAATATAATTCATGTTGTAAATAAATATTAAAGAATGAAATCCACGAAAATAACGCAGTCACATAACTTTCTCTACCCTGGGAATAGAGAAAACAATACGAGGTATGGTAATATGTATATTATTATATCGCAGGGAGAGAAGTATCAAAGTGTGATATGTCGTCCTTCCTACTTCAAATTCTAAATACCTATATAAGGACCTATCATATGAAAATCGAAAGTCCTTCATAAGTTAATTGTAGATGGGAAAACGTTTCAGCACATTGTTACTTTTACAGACTATGGCACTTATCGAGGAATTAATAAATACAATGGACTTTCGTCTCTAATGAGTCAAACGTAATTTCCTTACAAGTGAAATGCTTTTTATTATATTGAACTAGCAATATTCTCTGCTCGGCTCGAGGGCTGTTGGCTCATGGGGTCATTCAATTTATAGTCTGATAAAGGCATCCATTCAGAAAACCAGGACATTTTCCCGAAATTAAAATTTCCACCCGGACAGAAATTATAACCCTAAAAAAGAGGACACGTCCGGGAAAAACCGGGCATATGGCAACCCTAATTAAAGTATAGTACAATATAAATTCCCATGATACTGAGCCCTCACTTTTACTTTTACAGCAATCATTGCTCCTAGAAAGAATAAAGGAGCTGGAGGATACTAATGCCAAGCTTAAGGAACAAAACAAGGAGCTTACCGAAGAATTAATTCAGTTATTACGGAGAAAAAATGAGCTAGAGGAACGCCTAGAGGAGAAACAACCCAGCAAGAGTGCTGAAGGTAACAAGTTTCTTTCTATTTTATCACGGCTGTTCTCGTCATTCTTTTCTTTTCCGATAAATGGCAGGTATATCAGTATATACTGCTACGTCCCTTGTAATAAGTAGAGACCGGATTTTAAAGGGAATTCCTTTTTTTATATTTCATCACAAAACGTGATAAAATTGAACAGGACATTACTGAGTAAGTTTCAACTGCAAATTACCTGGTTTTAACGTCCCTTTTTTAGGCCCATTTCCCTTTTACACACAATGATAATGGCCTATGCGATAGGAAGACTGATGATGACAGCAATACCTCTCCTTTAGTCACAGGTCAGACTGATATTACTGGAGGTAATATCATATTGCATTGCCCGATATGTCGTAAACTGTGTAAATCTAGCCTCGGTGTAAATATACACCTTTCATCCTGAAAACAGAAGAAATAAAATTGTGACGCAGTATTTTGCTCAGTCAGTAATTCCTCCACATTTTACATGTCAGGATAAGTTGCCTGAAACCGTTGAGGATAATTCACGTTTAATAGATCCATTGCAAAATACTTCACACTTGGAAAATGCCACGGATAAAAGGCGCACTCCTATGCAGGATTGGGAGGAGAGACTTTCAGAGATATTACTGGGCGGTAATAATAATGACCTAGAAAAAATTACTTCCGAAGTTATACAGTATTTTGTCAGTCAACAGACCGAGTTACCCGGTCCGAAGCAACCCGCAGTCAAATATTATCAAACAAGAAAACTGCAAAATAATGTTAAGTACGATTGTAAGGCATCCAGCAATCCAAAACGCAGATCTAAAAGACAAAGGGAGAAAAATCGGGAGCGTTATGATTATGAGCTAGCTCAATATAATTTTTATAATCACAGGCGTAAAATCGCTCACAAGATCCTAGAAAAAGTTAAAAATCACAAAACGTGCAAAATCCCAATTAATCAAATTGCAGAACATTTTGAAAATATATTTGGGGTTGTAAATAATAATTCTCCTCTTTCTGACACTATAAGGGAAGCTAATATCTCAAATAACATTACTGTTTGCAATGAGGATGTTCATAAAGCTTTGTATAGTATAAAAGCTGATACTTCACCAGGTCCCGATCGTGTCACAGTTCGGGTATTACGGCATCTCAGAACTACTAGATTTATCACGTTGCTTATCAATGCAATGCTGCAATTTACTTATGTGCCCACTCAGCTTCAAAAGGCCTGGACTATATTAATCCACAAAGGGGGAGATGCCAGTAATATCAAAGAATGGAGGCCAATAACTATATTTTCAGTTGTGAGAAGAATTGTAGAAAGAGTAATTGAGGCCAAGCTACGTGAAATTACTACCCTAAGTACACATCAGCACTTTTAATGCACTTTGACCTTCGTTGGACCAAGCGTATATTTCTGTAGGTCTTATCTTGTTCAGGAAAGGTTTCTTACTTAAAACATAGGCATGGAATTCCTTACAAGTGAAATGCTTTTAATTTTATTGAACTAGCAAAATGCTCTGCTCGGCTCGTTAGGCTCGAGGACTGTTGGCTCATGGGATCATTAAATTTATAGTCTGATAAAGGCATCCATTCAGAAAACCCGGACATTTTTCCGAAATTATAACCCTAAAAAAGAGGACACGTCCGGGAAAAACCGGGCATATGGCAACCCTAATTAAAGTATAGTGTTCACGCAAGCTAAGGGTTTTTTCCAGCATATTTATTATGTGCAGTGAATAGTTTTAATTCAAATCATCCGCCAGGTTTTCTTGCGCCAAGTATTAAGTTGAGTAGGCGTATATTTCATCATATCCTGATCACGAGTTCTTTGTGACGGGTATTCCCCCTGTAAGGACGCCTCGAAGAGCGTCAGGAAGCCTCATCAGTATTAAGCCTGCAGTTATACGGACAAGTCGCGTTCGGTTACTGCTCTGATTTACTAGTAACAAAGGCCTCTTCGCGCCCTTTGTATTTGTACTAGAAATCGTAGGAATAAAACTTCATTCCAAGTTTTATTCAATCCAAGTAAATTGTTCAACATAATTTACGCATTTTTTAATATTCAAAGTGCATTAGATTCACTTGCAAGCTCCACGTAAGTACATAGCGTGTGACGTCATCAGTTAACCAAGAAGCTATATTACGTGAACGATCAAGTGCTAATAACTTTAAATATATTCAATTTACAGTAAATTTTATTACCTTTAATTTGAGATATTACTCATTGGTAAAATACAAAATTTACTAAATTACTTCCAATGGTGCAACACTATTCGCGCCATTTTCCAGTTCATTGTTTCAACGTGTTTCTTTAATTATTATTCAGTGTTCATATATATTATTTCTTCAAGTGTTTACAAGTATTAATAAAGTGCAAAGTTTTTCATTACATGCTAGATTGTTAAACCAATATGATTCCTGAGATCTCTGTACCCAGTGTCCTCGTGATATAGTCCACTCTTGCTCTAAATGGTCCTCCGCTTCTCAGAGAAATTTTCCTATGTATTGCACATACATTGTTTCACTACGTCCCGAACCTTTGTTCCTCTAGAACCTAAACCCTAACATTTGCTCCTCACTGACCGGGTTTTCGTTCCAATCCCTATCATTTGGTCCTTAACGGGCAGGATCATATTGGTACAATCATACTTATTGTACACTTGTATTCGCAAACACCGTTTCTCGAGTTCGTCTCATTCATCATTTGCTTCCGCGTCGGTCAGTGCGTGATTTCCAACCACCCTGAACTTCGCATCGCGGACAGCATCATGCAGCAGTGATACGACTCATCGTGGGATTCCGGTCTCCAGCGAACATCAAGAAGGCAGTGAACAGTTAATACATGCATCATCGTGCAGCAGTGGTAGAATTTCAATCTTCAAGAACAAGTAATTTCCACATTTCGCATTCAACATGGAAAGTGAATTACGAGCTTTAATTAAAAGAAGAGGAATAATTAAAAGAGAACTTACTTATCTTCAAAGGGTCTGTGTAGATGTCAATGAAGATACTGATGTGTTAATGTTAAAAGTGCATTTCGACAGTTTAAACGAAATCTGGGACAGATACATTGGTATTCAAACTCAAATTGAATCTGTTGTGGAAGCAGAAGAAGATTTAGGCTCACATTTTGAACATAAAGAGGTTACAAGAACCTGTTACAAGGAAATTAAAGCAAAACTTAGTGCTCTCATATGCTTACATGAGCAGCCAGGACATAGTGTGAACTCTGTGAACAGTCAACAATCTAATCACAGTGGTAATTCTCATCACACATGTCAATCTTCTACTTCACAGTGCAACAATAGAAATATACAACTTCCAAGAATCCAAATTCCTGTATTCAGTGGAGATGTGACTAATTTCAAGCATTAACATGACACTTTCAGTAGTTTAGTGGTAAACAATGAATCGTTGGATCCCATCCAGAAATATCATTATTTGCTGAGTTCAGTGAAGGGTCAGGCTCACGCGCTCATTCAGAATCTTCCAGTCACTAATGAGAATTTTCCTATAGCATGGAACTTGGTGTGCTCTAGATATAATAACACTCGAGTCATTGCCACAGCTCACATCAAAAATCTACTTTCGTTACCAATAATGAAAGATGAAAACGTTACAGACTTGCGAAACTTACTAAATCAGTTTCAAAGCAATCTTAACGCCATCGAAGCTCTCAATATTGAAATCCCATTACACGAAGTCATGTTCATTCAATTAATATTGGATCATCTTGGTGAGACGACACGTAAAGAATGGGAAAGTAAAATTGACTCACAAAGGTTCACATCGCTTCAAGAATTAATGAACTTCCTAGAAGCCAAGGCTCATTCGTTAGAAGTGCTATCCAATTCTAACAATGTGCCAAGCCCATCCAAAGAAAAGAGTGAAAGACATACACAAAAGAAATCTGTAAAAACGACTCGTCAATCGTATGTTGCCATCAAAGGTGATACATGTCCTTGTTGCAAGGAAGCTCACAAGTTACATAGGTGCGACAAGTTTTCACAGTTGAGTGTAGATCAACGTTGGGATTTTGTGAAAAGCAAAGGCTTATGCGCAAACTGTTTCTCCAACAATCACAAAAGAGACCACTGCAAACTCAAGACCTTCTGTAATTGTGGGATGGCTTCACACAGCAGATTATTACATAACATACGTGACAAGAAAAAGACCTCTCACCAGTCAATCACTGGGGAAGGCACTGACAATTTGCCTGCCAGTTATTGTTCTATAAAGGAAAAATCAAACCAAAAGGAGATTTTGTTAGCAACTGCAGCAGTGCATCTTGAAGATAGGCAAGGAAATCTAGTGTTGTGCAGAGCGTTACTAGACTCAGGGAGCCAACTAAACTTTATAACTGAAGATTTAGCCAAGAAGTTGCAGCTGTCAACAACGAATGTCGATACTCACATAAGAGGCATAAATGGCACCTCTTCTTGCAATCACAGTGTTAAAGTTAATCTGCGATCCAGGATCCAGAATTTCCAGGCTGAAATGAACTGTCTAGTAATCCCTCACATTGCAAACAAACGTCCTTCTGTCCGTATCGATCCTACCAAATTCAATATTCCTAGTGAAATTGCATTGGCAGATCCTAAATTCTACATCCCTGGTGATGTCCAACTCCTCATTGGTGCTAGTCTATTCTATCAGTTATTTACCAATGAAAGAATAATCACTCCTAATAACCCTATTCTTAGTAATACTGAACTGGGCTGGGTACTCAGTGGATCTGTTCCCAAAACCTCAATCAAGTCTAAGAAAGTCACATTTGCTCAACACAATTTATTTGTGACCGTTGACAATGTTGACACACAGTTAAGACGTTTCTGGGAACTAGAAGATTTTCCTAAACCAGTATTTACTAAAGAAGAAAAAGAGTGTGAAGAACATTTCATACAAAACACTATTCGTGCAGATGACGGTGCTTTTGTAGTGAAATTACCCAAGAATCGATCTGAAGACTCCTTGGGCGAATCCAGACAACAAGCAGTGAAACGCTTAGAACATCTGGAAAGAAAATTTCAAACTAATTCTGTCTTGCAGGAAGATTACAAAAAATGCATGCAAGAATATGAAGAATTGGGACACATGAAGAAGGTTCACTTCCACGGCCAGGTGAAAAATGCTTCTATTTACCACATCATGCAGTAATCAAACCCTCGTCTACTACAACCAAGACTAGAGTTGTGTTTGACGCTTCTGCAAAAACATCTTCAGGCAAGTCCCTAAATGACATTCTGAAATTAGGGCCTACAGTGCAAGATGATTTATCATCAATTATAACTCGTTTTCGAACCTATAAATATGCATTCTCAGCTGACATTTCTAAAATGTACAGACGCATAAAAATGCACGAAAGCGACCAGAATCTTCAAAGGATTGTGTGGCGTTCTAATGCAAATGAGCCCATACAAGACTATGCATTAACTACCGTGACTTATGGTACTAAATCAGCTTCATTTTTAGCCATAAGATCCCTGTATCAGCTGTCGATAGAAGAAGCTAAATACCCTCGCGCTTCCCAAGCTGTTAGAAATTCCTTCTATGTGGACGACTGCCTGACAGGACATGATAATCTTCAAGAAGCGCTACGCCTTCAAGAAGAATTAATCCTCATGCTTGACAGTGGCGGATTTCCATTGCGAAAATGGTGCTCCAATCATGAAGTTTTGTTGGAATCTGTTCCGTCATCTCATCGAGAGACCCAATTGCCTCTGTCTCTTGATAACAGTGAAAATGCACATGCCCTTGGTTTACTATGGCATCCTGCAACTGATAATTTCCAGATTCAATCCCATCCTTCTCTCCAAACTCATACTCGAGTTAAACTTACCAAGCGTACTATCCTATCAGTCATATCCTCCATCTTTGATCCTTTAGGCCTTGTCAGTCCTATTGTTATCAATGCCAAAATCTTCATGCAATCATTATGGATTGAAAAGCTTGGTTGGGACGAGGAAGTACCGTCACACATAGCAGAGAAATGGATTGAGATCTGCTACATTTTAGGTACAATTCACACGATGCGTATTCCACGATTTGTTCTCACACATGGTACCCTTCAAGATATACAGATCCATGGCTTCTGTGACTCTTCAGAAAAGGCCTATGGTGCATGCATATATCTCCGTTCTGTGAACAGTGAAGGTGAAGTTACAATTAACTTGCTGTGTTCCAAATCTAAGGTTGCCCCTCTTAAAAGGCAAACCATTCCACGTCTTGAACTTTGTGGAGCATTGTTGTTATCAAAACTGTACAACAAGGTGTTGAATGACCTTAACATTCAAACATCACAAAATTATCTATGGTCAGACTCAGTTATTGTTCTGTCGTGGATAAAATCAGATTCACGAAAGTGGAAAACATTTGTGTCCAACCGCGTGTCACAAATACAAGAGCTTTCTGAAACAGCAGCCTGGCGACATGTTTCTACAGAAAACAACCCAGCTGATCTCGTTTCAAGAGGTGTTTCGTCTGAACAATTGTCTGATATCGATTTGTGGTGGCACGGTCCTCATTGGCTGGCTCAAAGCACAATATCATGGCCTGAACAACCAAAACAATTAACCGTTCAGGATTCTTCCGAACAACTGGTTACTATCTGTATGGCAGCTACAAGAGTAGAAGATAGTTTTCTCACAAGATTTTCTGATCTTAGGCGCCTGCAGAGAGTCACTTGTTATATGTATAGATTTATTTCTGCCTGCCGTCATGAAAACAAATATCATGGACCTCTCGCAGCAGAAGAACTTCAAAATGCTTTACAAGTTTGTGTTAAAATTGCTCAGAAAGAAGCTTTCGCCCAAGAGCTGAAAGATCTTAGCAATAGCAAGCAAACTTCAGTGAAAAGCTCTATCCATGCATTAGTTCCATTCCTAGATCAGAACAACATTATAAGAGTGGGTGGACGGTTGGAGAAATCAGATCTTACACATGATGCAAGACATCAGGTTATATTGCCATCCCGACATCACTTAACAGTTCTGATTGTAGAATATGAGCATCGCAAGCTATTACATGCTTCGCATCAGCTGCTTATAGCTTCATTACGACAAGCCTACTGGATACCTAGTATTCGAAGAGTAGTGAAATCTATTTTGCATAGATGTCTCACCTGCTTCAAGTTAAAAGCAGAAAGTTCTCAACAATTAATGGGAAATCTTCCTAGCTATAGAATAACTCCTGCTAGACCTTTTCTCCGCACAGCAGTCGATTATGCTGGACCCTTCAACATAAGATATGGGGCTCCACGCAGTAAAACTACTGTAAAAGCTTACATCGCTATTTTTGTTTGCTTGGTAACAAAGGCCATCCACATTGAATTAGTTTCTGATCTAACATAAGATGCCTTCATAGCAGCCCTAAGAAGATTTACAGCACGTCGGGGTCTCTGTAAAGAAATCTTTAGTGATAATGGCACTAACTTTGTTGGCGCAAACAACAAGTTAAGGGATCTCAGATTGCTATTGCAATCAAAAGACTTTCAAACTACAATTCAAAATTTTACTGCAAACCACGATTATAGCTGGTCGTTCATTCCTCCAAATTCTCCCCACTTTGGTGGTTTACATGAAGCAGCAGTGAAATCTATGAAGTTTCATCTTAGGAGAGTTATGGGAGCTCAAATTCTCACATATGAACAGCTTTCTACTCTTCTATCTCAAATCGAAGCGTGCTTGAATTCTAGACCACTTGTTCGTCTAAATGATGATCCAGCTGATTTGTCATGCCTTTCTCCTGGTCACTTCTTAATTGGAGAACCTCTCACATCTCTCTCTACCTTCACATCCTCCTACGGAAGATAAGAGGTATTTAGAAAAATGGCAGCTGTTACAAAATCATTTGCAACACATATGGAAACGCTGGTCATCCGAATATCTTCACTCCCTACAACAGAGGCAGAAATGGACCTGTTCCAGTGACAACGTTCAAGTTGGTACTGTCGTCATCTTGAAGGAAGACAACATTCCTCCTCTTCAATGGAAGTTAGGCTTGATCACCGCTACTCATCCGGGAGAAGACGGCTTAGTTCGAGTGATTACTGTGCGCACTTCCAGTGGTGAATATAAGCGGCCCATAGTCAAGGTGTGTCCTCTACCCCAAGACGAGTAGCATATGGCACTTACTATGATCTCATATTCAAGATTCTCCACTTGAAGTCCATTTCTCATCTATCTCTGTACCAAATCGTACTCTTGCGAGATGTGTTACATGTCTTTTTCTTTCTATCAATCTTGCTATTTGAAAGATCTCTCTCTGTCTTTCAGTTCAAGAGGTTTTACCTACTCTAGCTTGAATTTCTTCATGTTGACATTCATTTCGAAGGGATCAAATGCTTTGTCTATGATCAGCTCCTTGTCAGTTGTCAAGTTACTCCTTTGAAGCATTTTCCTTTTGCTGCATAGGCTAGTTTCTCCTTTGTAGCACTTGCCTTATGCTGCGTAGTTGAATTACCTTATATGCCAACAACATTCAATGAGCAACACGTCCCAGTTCTCCCTTGTGCTTGTATTATTGGTGTTTTGGTTTCCCTTATCTACATTAATCTTCGGTCATAGGATCGCAATCCTAGCCACAACTACTACATGGTTATATAGTCTTTGATCTTGACGTATGATTTCTGACTACTAGTCCTCATACATTAGATTACTAGGCAAGCCAGTACTTACTACATGGGTTTTTTATGTTCTTTGAGCATACTGTATGACTGATCATAATAATTGTCATACTTATCATTGAATTTCTACTACATTCCCATTTTCTACATTCTATGTTTACTTATGAATTATTGTTATCATTCATTGGAATTTTCTCTCACCATGTTCTTGATAATTGCCTACATTCTTTTATAATTATCAGGTATCTTTTCCTTGTTCCAATGCATACTCCGATAGCAATGTTCCATCCTATTTATTTATTGAAGCTTTCCTTGTGTCGCTGCTCGTCTTGGATCACCCTTCGCTGCCTTCAAGACGTCTTCAGCTTCACTTGAACTCATATGCCTGCTTATCTCTTCTGATTTATATTGTGTGTCGTGTGCTTTAATGTAAATAGTGAAATCAGTGCTTTCTATTCAATATCATATTCTTGCAATATATGTAAGAAGTCATATTTCCAACACATATCACATGTATACATCCAATTAGAATCAGTGATGGTTTTGTGTACATATAAGTGTCTTTTCCATTATAGCTTGCATTCCTGTTATGTTTTTATTGACGTTATACGTCAAAGGCGCGGAGTATGTTCACGCAAGCTAAGGGTTTTTTCCAGCATATTTATTATGTGCAGTGAATAGTTTTAATTCAAATCATCCGCCAGGTTTTCTTGCGCCAAGTATTAAGTTGAGTAGGCGTATATTTCATCATATCCTGATCACGAGTTCTTTGTGACGGGTATTCCCCCTGTAAGGACGCCTCGAAGAGCGTCAGGAAGCCTCATCAGTATTAAGCCTGCAGTTATACGGACAAGTCGCGTTCGGTTACTGCTCTGATTTACTAGTAACAAAGGCCTCTTCGCGCCCTTTGTATTTGTACTAGAAATCGTAGGAATAAAACTTCATTCCAAGTTTTATTCAATCTAAGTAAATTGTTCAACATAATTTACGCATTTTTTAATATTCAAAGTGCATTAGATTCACTTGCAAGCTCCACGTAAGTACATAGCGTGTGACGTCATCAGTTAACCAAGAAGCTATATTACGTGAACGATCAAGTGCTAATAACTTTAAATATATTCAATTTACAGTAAATTTTATTACCTTTAATTTGAGATATTACTCATTGGTAAAATACAAAATTTACTAAATTACTTCCAATGGTGCAACACTATTCGTGCCATTTTCCAGTTCATTGTTTCAACGTGTTTCTTTAATTATTATTCAGTGTTCATATATATTATTTCTTCAAGTGTTTACAAGTATTAATAAAGTGCAAAGTTTTTCATTACATGCTAGATTGTTAAACCAATATGATTCCTGAGATCTCTGTACCCAGTGTCCTCGTGATATAGTCCACTCTTGCTCTAAATGGTCCTCCGCTTCTCAGAGAAATTTTCCTATGTATTGCACATACATTGTTTAACTACGTCCCGAACCTTTGTTCCTCTAGAACCTAAACCCTAACATTTGCTCCTCACTGGCCGGGTTTTCGTTCCAATCCCTATCATATAGTACAATATAAATTCCAATGATACTGAGCCCTCATTTTTACTTTTACAGCAATCGTTGGATCAACACGTGGTCCTCCTAGAAAGAAAAAAGGAGCTGGAAAATTTTGTAGCCAAGCAGGCTAAGATGAACAGGAATCTTGAGGAACAAAACGAAGAGCTCAAGAGAAAATTAGACTCAATGGAAGCAAACAGTTCAACAAAAGGCAACAAGTTGTTAATTTTTATATGTTCGACCTAATCAAATGTTTTAAGTTTTGAGTTTAAAGATTCATCAAGCGAACGAATCGGCTGTTCTCGTCATTCTCTTCTTTTCCGATAGATGGCAGGTATATTATTATATACTGCTACGTCCTTTTTAATAAGCATATTATTAATGGTATTCAGTTGAACAAAATTACCACTATGAATGATTTAGGTATATTATTTAACAATAACTTAATTTTCTCGAATCATATTAATAATATTATTTGTAAAAAAAACTCTTAAAAATCTTGGATTTATTATCAGAAACTCAAAATATTGTAGTATAAGTACATTATTTAGACTATACAGAACCATTGTCAGACCAAAATTAGAATACTGGTCATTAATTTGGAATCCTACAACCATTAAATGCAGGAAATTGATAGAGCCCATTCAAAATAAATTTCTAAAATATACGTATTTCAGACAGTTTAACCACTATCCTAAATTTGAATCATATTCAACTATGTTACAGTATTTCAATATCCCTGCACACAGACAAACATTTCCACTTGTATAGACTAGCAGCTTAAAGTCTGGTATTTACAGCAACTTCAAAATACTTGAATGTTTATGTAAAGTAATTTTTTTTTTTAAATTCCTACTCACGGGCGTATTCAGAGGGGGGGCTGAGGGGGCTGCAGCCCTATCCGAAATATTGCACATAAGGACATTTTAATTAGGCACTTAGTAGACAGTATAAGTGCTCATCCTGACACATGAAATACGAAAAACGAATTACAACTTTGCTGTTACTACTTTCCCTGAGAATACACAAAATTCAGCCTGAATTTTGTGCTAATTAGCTCAAGCTGGTACCAACGCATAGATAGTAGATAGTACAAGGGCCATTCAATAATTAATGAGACAAACTGACCTGGAGAAAAACCAGTTTATTTTTACAAAACAAGACTTTTCCTACTTTTCAACATAATCCCCATCAACATTTATGCACTTGTCCCAACGGGTTACTAGCTTTTTTTATACCGGCTGCAAAGAACTCTTTTGTCTTGGTGTCAGAGCCAATTTCCCACAAATTTCTTGACATCCTCGTTATCCTGGAACTTCTTCCCACGTAATGCCTCCTTCAGTGGACCAAACAATTCAACTTTCAAGTGAAGAAGTTGCAACTTCAACAGGCCGGCCAGAACTGTGTTTGTCAGTCACTGATTCTCAACCACTTTTGAACTGTTCTACCCGCTTGTACAAATTTCCACGGTTCATACAACTTTCATCATACACTTTAGTCATTCTAGAGTATATAATAGCTGGTTTTTCACCTCCAGCAATCAAAAAACGAATCGCAGAACATTGTTCAACCAATGTGGAGTTTTCAAGAAGACCCGACATCGTTAAACTTAATTTTGAGGTTACAAACAGAGCAATGTTGATCCATCAGCTGATTAGAACTGAGAATGAAGCAAAAACTTTGAAACAAACATTGGTGTGTCCAGTTCAGAGTTCCAAATCGTCTGGTTCACCGGACGATGAAAGTGACAACTGATTGGTCCCGAAACAGACTGAGCCTGGAGTCGTTATAACAAATCACACATATCCAGGCCAGTAACAGTGAGAAATTTGTAATAATTTGTCCCTCGAGCTATGGAAAACCTCTTGAGTTGTAAGAAATATGAGATTGGTCGGGGATTTTTAAGAAATACAGTTATGCCCACCACTCAAGAGGGGCAGCATGGAGCAGTCAATAAAATCTGTAAGTGAGCATTCATACCGAAGTAGCATAGCCTCCAAGTCGCAAAACTTGGATGCAGGCTGCACATCGAGTTGCATGGTTCACAGTTTTGCATTCTTACCGAAGTATGCGATCTGGAGTTTAACGTAAATTATATAACTTATTTTCACTTAAACTATTGAGAAACCCATTTAAAATAATGTAATTTACCTAAAGATGTTATAGTTTCAGCAATTTTAATCCAGGCTTTTTTCCTACTAGTTTTGATTGCCATATCGTGTAGTCTACGCTGCACCACCGTCACCCCATAAAATTAACTAAACCCACACTTATTAAATTTGTTACCTTAATTGGGTCAGAAGAAGTTGTTTCGGTTGGTACCCTTAGCTCTTCACCGGTAGACAGCTCCTTCACCTCTCTTCTTGTTAAAGCGTGCAGCCTAAATGGAGAAACCCTCCCACAATTCAAAGTGTTGTTCACTGGGCCCACCCAAAGGTATTAACAAGGAAGGATACCCCAGGACGGGACGGTGCAATCTGAAACATCTATATTTATACTTGGATAAATATAGATGCTTACTTTAAAAATAAAAAACAGGAAGCACATTAAAATAATTATTAAACTAAATTTACAAATAGTAGTAGTTTAGGCTTTGTTAATTTCCTTCCAAGATGTCACTTAATTTAAAATCCGAATGATACTAAACATTAATATGTATTTCATTACTTTATCTGACATCTATTAATTAAAACCATTAAAATTGTAAATACATTTCTTTTACAGGTAATAATTAAAACAGGTAATACTTAACCTACTGTAGGTGGCACTAATTCATTTTTTTTTTTTAAATATAAAATACATTAACATTCCGCCACCAAATTGGGATGTTAACGGATACAAACTGGTTGCCAAAACAAACTACATTACAGCAGGAGAATAATTACACAGATACTTGGAAAGAGCTAAAGAATAAACGGGACAAGGAGGGCACAAATGAAACTGAAAGGAAAATTCCCCCAGATAAAATTTACAAAACAAACAAGGGAAATAAAGTACCAAAACTTGGAATAATACTTTATATCATTACCGGTACATCATGAAATGATAACTGAAAACTACAAATGGCTGGCAGGCAAACTTACGAAGCCGTGTTACATATTATAGCATGAAATTAAAAGGAAACAGGGAAGCCAAAATAATATGCACAAAGGCAACTCGAATTACAGGGGAGAAATAAACTATTAAGAACGCCCCAGGATGGATTACATGACTAAAAGGGGAAGGAAACAAGAATTCCACTAAACTGAACCCACACTATTTTAGTGACCTACATATTGAATTACAAGGGGGAAGAAAACCAAAACTAATTAGCTCAAATTAAAGAAGATATCATGAACTACTAATTCTCACCTCTTTCCAAGATCAAAGACCTGCATAAGATAGAAAAACACCCGGCCTTTCCTCACCAGAGGAAGGTTTCTTGCAGACGACATGGCTAACCAGTTTAGACAAAGATAATCTCAAACCCCAAACATACATGCACACCAAACAGCCACAAAACTAGTACAATAAAGGGAGAAATTCGCCAAAAATTACACAAGAAAAATATTTTAAGTAATGATGAACGATGAAACAGCTATATAAGAGTCTGTTTACATATTTTTGCTATGTAAAACTGATGTAGGAAAGCCGCCATTAGCATGAGACTGCATACAGAGAAGGAAGAGACAGCTCCCGCCATCTGTCGAGAACACACGCAACTACTGCAGGATTCCTACCTTAGCAACTAGATGGCAGGTCAATACAGTTCATGTTTTAAAGCCAGAGACTCAGTGTTTCTCTTAACTTTTCCATTACTCAGCTCATCACTCCCCCGCCCTGTCTTGGAATATTTTTCCAAATATATTCCAACAAATTGAAGGAAAGAGAGTGTGACATGAATAGGAAGGTAAATGTTTCAGGTCCGGGAGCACTTTTGATACGTGTTGCGTGAATGACCAAAGGATATGTGTCGTCATACCTGATTCATGGAATGGCAAGTCCATTGTCCAAACCTTTAGTAGTAGTATTGCACACGACACACACAGCTTGCTAAATTGATGCAGCGGACAGCTTCACGCTCAGTCCATCATGGAAGGTATTGCAGATAGCTATTGGAGGAAGTGGCCAGGTTCCAGCAAAACAGATACTGCAAGTCAGTAAGCAACAGCTGTGCCACAGGTCAATGCTCCCGGCCACAGATCGGAGGTCACATCTCTCCCAGACAGCTGCTTCTGAAACATCATAATACTGCGGCAGAAAAATTTTCTTCAAGAAGGCAAATCTACTCCCAATCCCAGTCTTCTATGTATTTACGACGAAGGTGTTTTACATAATACAAATAAATTTTAAAATTTGAATCAGCCGTTACAATGGCTGAGAGTTAATTAAAATTTTATACTACATACACACATAACCCATAATTCATACATTATAACATTAACATATTACAAATTCTATTTTAGTTAACCCTTATTTCATTTAAGCATTAAAAATAATTCATTGTTTAACAATCAACAGTAAACTAATAACAGATTTAATGACAAACCTAACTACATTTATTGAAAGTGTATTTACATTAAAATTAGTAATGAAACAACATTACTTATTAACTGTTTATCTCTTTGTGGAAATATTTCTTAGGGAGTCCCCATATAATTCTTAGCATTGTCATTTACTTACGAAGACAGCAGAACATTTATCTAGTTTGAATCCCGCTCGTCCTGCGATTCCTTCAGCTTGGAGGAGAAAACCTAGGGGAACGCCGCGCCCAGGACCTTATTTTACATCTGCCCCAGAGGCATTCATGAGATGCTCACTTCATCCATGTCGAATCGGACGACCAACAGAAGAAAACCTTTCTCATGATACATGCACTAACTGGCTTCAGCAAGCATGGGAGATATTCGAACTTGGATACTAAGGTTTTTTACAGAGGGAAACATGCGCTTTCAGCGTCTTGTTTGTTCCCACCTGTTTTACTTGGACAGTCACAGGAGTTAAGAATTTTTCCACCAGATACGGGCCCGAATATCTTTCTGCGAGTTTAGCTGAGAATTTAACTGCAGCATCACTCTTTGGGAAATTCTTAACAAACACCTCATCGCCTATTTGAAAATCTACTGGCCGTCTGTCTGCGTTATATCGCCTGGCTGTCTTGTCATGCGCCAACCTGAGATTAGCGGAAGCCTTCCGCCACATCTCTTTTACTTGGGCTGCATCTTTAGCTTCAGGCAGCAGATCATTTATGTGCCAAAGATTAGAAAGGGGATTATTAGGAGAAAAAGTAAACATGAGTTGGAGTGGAGTTTCTTTATGGGCTTCATGCCGGGCTGAGTTGAAGGCAAACTGTAGCCAGTACAAATCAGTATCCCATGAAGCATGATCATTTGAATGATACGCAATTAGCGCAGCCCTCAAATTCCTATTAAATCGTTCAGAATGGTTTCCTTTTGGATAAAACGGTGAGGTTCTGATATGCTGTATGCCTAGAGTGAAGCAAAAATGCTTGAATGCTCGAGATATGAAGTAAGACGCGTTATCCGAGACTATAGAGCGCGGAAATCCCACAACGGCGAATATCCTCTTTAAACACTCTATAGTGATTTTAGTTGTGGCTTCCCTGACGGGGAATAGCCAAACAAATTTGGTATACGAGTCTACTGCAACCAGAATATAGGCATTTCCAGCTCGAGATCTAGGTAATTTACCAACATAATCAATGTGTAGTTTATCCAAAGGAGCCTATTTGATCCAGGCACTGTGCCTTGGAATGCATATTACATGCAGCATAATTGTCGTTAATCGGGGAGTCATAATTAGGGTTGTCATGTTTTGGGAAGAAATTCATACAGACCGATTCCTTGTTGAATGCACTAGGTGTGGCTTCTCCTAACAAGGAAGGGACAGACTGAACTACTTGGTCACTTTGACCTGCTTCTCCAGGAGGGTCGCGTCCGGCGACCGCTTCCCCCAAAGAAGACCGCTTATTTAATTCCTCACTCCAACTCATTACTTTGTCCAACATGTCCTTAGAATTAACTTTAAGTTCCTCCCAAATTGCTTGGTTAGGGGTATCATGCACTAAATGTGCCAGATCAGTAAGTCTGTCATGAACATGCAAGATACGCTTTTGTAATCTGACACACTGCAAAAGAGTCCCGGCCGGTGACTCAAGCATGCTTTGCAGAGTTTCCACGCGTTCTTGTATATATTCTAAATGACTTTCAACATTCAACTCACCGATCAAATGTAGATCGACTTTATTGCCCCAGTTCTGTGTCAATTTCTCTTTCAGCACGGTCGCCATTTCCTTTTGGTTTACTGGTATGCCTCTTATCCCGAGTTCATACAGTAAATCCTTTTTCAGCAGATACTGAGGCTCAATATTGTTGCGCTCCATGGTATCAGTTACATGCAACACAACTTTTCACAAACTTTAGCAAAGAGACAAACTAACGCACTGAATAAATACAATAAACTACAGACAAATGAAATTCATAATAATAAATATATAATTATAAATATATATATACACAGAATGCTTCTAAACAAAAAGGTTTTTTTTTCTTCTATGCTTATTTTTACAGGTGAAAACAGAAAATCTGCCACCAACTATGAAAAATTAATTCAACTTAAAGTATAATTGCTACTTTAAACAAAAACGTGGATCTTGATGAGAACCACAGCTAATGCACAACAGAGAATGGTTCTTAACTAACCAATAGCTCTGCTAACAAAAGATTGCACCACCGTCACCCCATAAAATTAACTAAACCCACACTTATTAAATTTGTTACCTTAATTGGGTCAGAAGAAGTTGTTTCGGTTGGTACCCTTAGCTCTTCACCGGTAGACAGCTCCTTCACCTCTCTTCTTGTTAAAGCGTGCAGCCTAAATGGAGAAACCCTCCCACAATTCAAAGTGTTGTTCACTGGGCCCACCCAAAGGTATTAACAAGGAAGGATACCCCAGGACGGGACGGTGCAATCTGAAACATCTATATTTATACTTGGATAAATATAGATGCTTACTTTAAAAATAAAAAACAGGAAGCACATTAAAATAATTATTAAACTAAATTTACAAATAGTAGTAGTTTAGGCTTTGTTAATTTCCTTCCAAGATGTCACTTAATTTAAAATCCGAATGATACTAAACATTAATATGTATTTCATTACTTTATCTGACATCTATTAATTAAAACCATTAAAATTGTAAATACATTTCTTTTACAGGTAATAATTAAAACAGGTAATACTTAACCTACTGTAGGTGGCACTAATTCATTTTTTTTTTTTAAATATAAAATACATTAACATTCCGCCACCAAATTGGGATGTTAACGGATACAAACTGGTTGCCAAAACAAACTACATTACAGCAGGAGAATAATTACACAGATACTTGGAAAGAGCTAAAGAATAAACGGGACAAGGAGGGCACAAATGAAACTGAAAGGAAAATTCCCCCAGATAAAATTTACAAAACAAACAAGGGAAATAAAGTACCAAAACTTGGAATAATACTTTATATCATTACCGGTACATCATGAAATGATAACTGAAAACTACAAATGGCTGGCAGGCAAACTTACGAAGCCGTGTTACATATTATAGCATGAAATTAAAAGGAAACAGGGAAGCCAAAATAATATGCACAAAGGCAACTCGAATTACAGGGGAGAAATAAACTATTAAGAACGCCCCAGGATGGATTACATGACTAAAAGGGGAAGGAAACAAGAATTCCACTAAACTGAACCCACACTATTTTAGTGACCTACATATTGAATTACAAGGGGGAAGAAAACCAAAACTAATTAGCTCAAATTAAAGAAGATATCATGAACTACTAATTCTCACCTCTTTCCAAGATCAAAGACCTGCATAAGATAGAAAAACACCCGGCCTTTCCTCACCAGAGGAAGGTTTCTTGCAGACGACATGGCTAACCAGTTTAGACAAAGATAATCTCAAACCCCAAACATACATGCACACCAAACAGCCACAAAACTAGTACAATAAAGGGAGAAATTCGCCAAAAATTACACAAGAAAAATATTTTAAGTAATGATGAACGATGAAACAGCTATATAAGAGTCTGTTTACATATTTTTGCTATGTAAAACTGATGTAGGAAAGCCGCCATTAGCATGAGACTGCATACAGAGAAGGAAGAGACAGCTCCCGCCATCTGTCGAGAACACACGCAACTACTGCAGGATTCCTACCTTAGCAACTAGATGGCAGGTCAATACAGTTCATGTTTTAAAGCCAGAGACTCAGTGTTTCTCTTAACTTTTCCATTACTCAGCTCAACGCATGTACATGTAGCTCTCTTTCTAGCAGTTTTCATGACATTTTTGCCATAATCTACCACTACACAGGCGAATATATTGCGTTGAATTTTGTCAACGCTACTTCTTGCTACTTCAGGCTATGCTATGCGAGCTGCACTACTGCCATGTTACTTTGGTGTGAAGACCTCAACTTGTTTATTTGGGATTTAAAATGAGTAACATGCAGCGTGCGTCCAGGTAGCACGTCGCAAGTGGCATGCTACTTCGTGTGAATGCTCCCTAAGAGTGTATGAATATTTGCACGACACTCGGCATGAAATGGAAGAATATCCAAATATTTGAATATCAGTCAGTAAAACCAGAGAAATTACTTCATCTATTCACAGATGGCTTCATTATCAACAACTCAGTTCTCACTGTCTCAGTCACCCTTGAGGATTTGTAAGACAGACTGAATTAAGTACATAAAACATACTTTAATATTTAATATCTAATATGCTTTCCCCACACTTCTATCATTTTTTTTGCAGCGAATAAGACACTCTTCTAACCAGTTATATTTTATAAATGTTTATTGCAATATTGTCCTCTTTCCTTCTTAGAACCGTTGGCGGCAGCAGCTGAAGGGATTCAGAAAAAAGGCGTAGTCGTTCAAAAGCAAGGGTAAGAACCTCAAGCTGAAGCCTGAGGATGTACTGGAAATACAACCATCTGCAGACTCCTTTGATAGTGAAGAGAAGAACCTCAAGCATGAGGATGAAGCAAAACCAGAAAAGTCAAAACAAACATAGGAGTGTCCAGTTGAAAGTCACAAGTCGTCTGAGTCAGCAGAATAAGGGCCAACTTCTCAAACTGACACTTAATTACCAAAGAGAACAAACTACAATTCCACCTTTAAGTTAGGTTATGACTTGAGTAAATGCAATACATTTTTTGAGTAAACAATTAATTGATTTCAAAATATTTAATTATTCTGAAAGCCAAAGCATCCATAAATGTGCTCAAACAAGCTGAACGAACTAGAATTCATAAATACAGAACAATGGTAAATGTCGATAGAGACTGAGGTCTTCTCAAGAAACCACAAGAATAGAAATAATAATAAATATCAAAATGCACTACTATATCTTACATAATATTTGAAACTTTTCGAAATAGCAAAGCAGTGCTATAGCAAAAGTTAGATTTAAATCTTGCTTATAATTGTCTGACTTATGTATACTGTTTTTTAACAGCACAAAGTATCTGCTGAATATAGTGTGAAGTATAGAAAAAATCCTTGGTAGCTTCACCCAAGTGAAATAATACCGAAGTAGACCTCTTAGATATAATGTTATAAACAAATGTTCAATGTCAAGAACTATCAAGTTATGCTGACTAGAATGAAGGGATATTTCAAAAATTTATTTTGAAAATTCTTTTGAAAATACAAAAATTGTAATGAATGAAGTTCAATCAGGGTGTCCACCAAGTAAATGCTGAAGAAATTCCCGACTTATTCCCTGATTTTCAGTGATCATTTCAGAAATTCCCGACCAAAATATGATTATGAAGCACTTTCTAATAACTGTGTAAGAAAAATTATAGGATTATACATACTTTAAATAAGAAAAACTTTTAGTAACAAAAGTAATTGCAAACGATAATCACCTAGGCTATAACAGATACAAAAGTAAGGAACACTAAAATAAATTAAATACAACTTCATATAGGCCTATTATTGTCTAGAAGTCTTTTCGATACCACTTATTTTTTCTTCAGCAACTTAATTTGTTCATCTAGAGCAGCTGCAGCTTTTTCGGACTCTAAGAGTAGTTTTTTTTCTTCTCTTCTAGTTCAGCTTTGCAAGTTTTCAAATTTTCCCGGATATTTTAACAAATTTATTGACTTTTCCCGGATTTTTTGACTTTGATATATGAAGGGTACAGGGGAAGAAGGCGGAATGTCAAGAAAAATCGGAAATTTAGTTATCAAGCCCATCTGGTAGCTGACTGAGCACTCTTTTAGTGTTGCTTATGAAACCGGTGAAAAAATTGTACGATAAGGAGAAAATAGCAGTTTAAATTTCACCGTACAGGGGATGAAGGCGGAATGTCCACGCGTCACGGCGAAATAAGGCGGCGAGTCAGGAGACAATGGCACTCACTGTCCTCTAACGCACCGGTGCGGGCTATGAAAATAATGTTTATTTAATCCAAGAAGGACATACTCGTCAATAGTCGCGTGCTGAAGTATATTTACAAAACGTTGCCAAATGTAAGTCGGAAACTAGAGCAAAGAAACGCTGAAATTTCGTATTATATTACTATTGTTATTAGATTAATTTGGCAACAGAGTCTGCCATCTGCTTGGGTTTAAAAGTGCAAACTACTATTTACCCGCAATAAACAATAATATAATCCGACCAGACCGCAAATGAAAATGCCGACAGGAAAATGACGTGACAGTTTGGCGCGTTAATTTCTAGGTGGTGTAATGTTACGTTTATCCAGATTCCATTATTAGTGAGTGTTGTCTGACAATAATAAAACAAACTAGAATTAAACTATTTTAATATGTTTAAAAAATTAACACAGGATTTATAAAACCTGTCCGCCGCCGTGGGTGAGTTGGTAGCGTGACTGCCAGCCATTGGGCGGCCTGGGTTCGATTCTCGGCCGGGTCGGGGATTTTTCAGTAGAGAAAAATGTCTTTCCCGGGTTCAGGACTGGGTGTGTGTGTATTTCCTTAGGTTGAAGTAGGTAGGGGACTGGCGCACCCCATAACAAAACCGCTGTGAATACCAGGGGTCGCTCGCGAACCTGAGGAATAACTTTTTTTATAAAATCTAAAAATCGGACCCTAGTAATGATATTAAAAATTAATCATTCCCTTCGATTTTATGCGCCTAAGTGTTTCTACTTTACTAATGACACAACCCATGTTTGTTTACGTGTAGAAATATATTTTTTTCGACCTTTTACTGCACAAAAAATCAGTAATTCCTAAAATTTTAAGGAAATATCTTTTATACTCCTTTAATTTTTATAAACCTAATCATTACCTGCTTTGCGTTTATTTTGTTTTAGATTTTATCCCACTTTCAAAGGAGATGTACGCAGATGTAAACCATTTGACGAAATTTTGTTCCACACTGATCAGATGTTCTATCAGTCAATTCCTCATAAGGAATAATTAATGTACGGCAATTAATGTCTCATAATGTAATTAATGTTTAATTGCAATTTTTAATAACTTAATAGTTATGTAAAAATGTAGGCGATGACCACATAAAACATAACTATACCTTTTCAAGTACTACCTCAAAATGTTTGTGCATTTCATTGCATTTAACGATTTTTTTACAAGTTTGAGTTAATTTCAGAACTTGATATTCACACCACGTGTACAAAACACATTATTGTTACTACAGAATTAAAATGTATTCATCATTGATTTCATACATCATCGTTTAGAGTACTCAAACTTAAAAATCGTATCCTGCAAAGCTTTAATCTATTGACATTCCGCCTTCTTCCCCTGTACCGTTGGACATTTTTTCGCATTTTACGATTTTTTTACACGATTGAGTTAATTTCAGAACTTGATATTCACACCACGTGTACAAAACACATTATTCTTACTGTAGAATGAAAATGTATTCATAATTGATTTCATACATCTGCGTTTAGAGTACGCAAACTTTAGAAATCGTTTCCTGCAAAACTTTGATTTACTGACATTCCGCCTTCTTCCCCTGTACCCTTCATATATATTTCTTTAAACTTTTTAAACGGAAATATCAAAGGGGGAATACCAAATATAATGTAAATAATTTAAGTTGAATATAACTGTGAAATATTATTTGTTATAATCAAAGCAAGGGGCAATGATCAAGAAATGAACTCGGTAACATATATTGTAAAACTTAACAAAAGCCTAACAGATCTGTATAAGACAAATATTTGAAACACGGACAGAACTTATGTTAAATCAAAATATAGATCTCAGCTTAACAGACAAGGAACATAATCTTTCATTAATAATCAAACAATTACTGGAGGGTTTGACAAAATTAACATATCCACCATGACACCTCACTTTTGCATAAGACAAGATGAGACGAGACAAATATCATAGTGTACATCTTAACCAAAATACTGAAATACAGAATTACGTAAAACGATTTTTGCAATAGCAGCAATTAACTTAGAACGGGAAATTCATACAGCATGTGAACATACCGGAGCAGAATCTAATTAAGACAGAAACAACCAACTGCACGCACTGCATGTTACAACGTCATCACTCGCCTGATACATACAAAAGTTCTGTCGAGGCCGAGTGACGTCATACCCAACTTGTACAACTGTGATGAATACTTGAGCATAAAAACTTTTCCATTATCTTAAGAGCCAATAAGAAATATAGGTTATTCTTGTTACCTGAATGAATTACGAATTATTTAATTATCTGGGTCAAAATCTAGTATTCATGTCTGCAATCTTTCGTTAATAATTTAAGCTTGGGACTACATCATTAAGTTTCCTTTGTGCAGAAGGCACCATTTAATCTGAATGTGCCTATACTTTAGAATTCATGAAGCAATATGAAAATACATAATGAAGTATGCAACTTACAACGGCCGACAGCAGGGTCCCCTCAGCTAGTGGACGAAACAACTATCCAATTTCACTTTAAGTTCAAAGTAGATGTAAACAAACTTTAATGTACCACTCCGCCGAGCATGTGACAATACCACGTGGAGAATTACCCGCCACGGAAAGAAACGGAATGAGGAATTGTGAATATTCCAGTGTTCTCAATAGTACTTTTAAATTATTTTTTACGACATGCACCATTGTTGAAAAATGTGATATTTATTTTGAAGAGATCGGTACATCTGTACAAAATTAAGCTTAATATTAGTATTTAAGAAAGGCATACAGTTAACAAGAAGATATTAACGAGTATAAAAAATTACTCTCATTTTGCAATGTTGGCTGCCCTCTACAGAGGCGTTTTCTTTTTGAATGTTGTTCACTATTCATTAATTTCTGTTTGTCACCGCCCCAATCCTATCAGAGCTGTAAGTTACGTATGCAATTTTCGACGAAATTTTTGTCTTGTTCTAGCACACGACTTTCTTGTCCTCACTTACGTGTTGTATAGCCGATATAAATAAATGAACGCATATTCAGCAGGTCTTACCAAATACTTGCGAGGGGGTTGTGGCAAGTTCATTCCAAGATGGCGTGCTTGAGCATGCGCACAGCCGTCGTAAACGCCTACAATTTACATCTGTTGTAACGGTTTAATTAGTTCACTTAGTTATTATGCGTCAGGAAAATTTGACCAAATTAATTTTGTTTCATATACAGATCTGCTTCAGAAACGTGTTTTTAAATTTCTCTGCAGAAAAATAGCTACAAAAAGGTACGGTTTGAACCGAACTATTTTATTAAGAGCAAGAGTATGCATACTAAGCAGCAAAAGTTACAGTTCGTCCACTAGCCAATGAGGCGCTCCCTTGTCACGTGGCTTTGTTTACATCTACTTTGAACTTAAAGTGGAATTAGTATACACAGAGCAAGGGCTCGCAACGATCTGAAGGCAACTCCTAAGCGTATGGTAGTCCCTGCTGAGGCCATGTAGGTAGCAGCACTGATACCAACATCAAAAACAAATGCAACAAGAGGCAGCGAGATGGCGGGAACGTTCAACCACATTACAATAACGAATCCATAATAGAATTTTTGTGCCAAAACCGGCATTGAGTATTCCGAGTTAATGATTATAACACCCGCATCCCCTCTGCAGCCTCTTTGATCTAGTTGTTCAGATTTCGTGTGGGAGATGACAGTTGAAATGCGGTCTTGTCGGGTTGAAGTCAATTATGAGTAATCTGCATTAGGACATCGTCAGGTTGTCATTTAGTCACTTTCAGGGTTCACATTATTTCATCTCGAGAACTAGTGTCAGGAACTGGATTGGTCTTCCTGTTGCCATAGGTAAGGTCTTTGTTATGATTTTCTGTTAGGTTTAGTCACTTTCTTCATCTCGAGAACTAGTCTCAGGAACTGGATTGGTCTTCCTGTTGCCACAGGTAAGGTTTGGCAGCCATACAATTAGCAGACAAAATTGCAATAGTTTCAAGTATATGAAGAGTCCAGGGAAAAAAGGATGAGGGTCCACTTTTTATGATAAATGAGCTTGCAGTGAATTTGTATAGCTTAAACCCACCAGAATATGTTGAACTACTCCTAGAAGGCAAAAACGATGAATTTCTGTGGATACACAGCCAACAAAAAAATGTGGTTTAGGCAAGAATGATGAGGGTGCAATTGTATGTGAGCTACAAGGATGATGGTCCACTTAGTAGGCTGTGCTGACAGCAGAGTGCTCTGCTTTCAGTTCAACCAGCTGTTGGTGGTTTAATGAAGCGTGTTACCCCAGTGTTGGTTTATTGGTTTTTATTGGTTGTTATTCAGGTTTGGTCTATAACATATTAATAAAAATGTGTGAAAATGAAGAGGATACAATCTTTGAAAATAGTTCAAGGAAAAGAAAATCCTTTGGCCGCATGCAAAGTGAAATGAAAAAGTTGAGGTTAAGTAGCCATGAAACAGGACCAGTCTGTAAGTGCGTAAAACTAGAGTGTTTTAAAAACATCAGTGCAAGTGAAAGAAGTGATATTATTTCAAAGTTTAATCAGATTGAATCACATGATAAACAGTCGATGCATCTTTGTGGATTAATACAGTGCTCTCCTGTCACTCGTCATCGGCCTAGGAAACCAGAATCTGAGGCTGACTTTCACACATATTCATATTCTTATAAGGTGAGAGTAATAAGGAATGAACAGGTTTGTGAAATCCCTGTATGTTACAAATCATTTTTATCACTTCATGGCATTACAGCTAAAAGGCTGCAAATTCTACAACAGGGTCATTCCATGTCAAGTGAACCAATGGAAAAACGTGACCACCTCCGATTTTAGTCATACTTGGTTGTCATGAAGTACCACCTGAGATATGTTGAAGTACAAAATATCAGATTTTTATGTGTTGTAGTTTTCCAGTTATACCCTTCTGAAATATGGAAAAAAACCAAATTTTCTGCATAAGTGCAATCACAAAATGACGCATAAATCAAGCTGGAATTGACATAGATGAGTGGGAAAAGTATCAAAATGTAGCTTATATTATGAGCTTTAATTTGATACGTCACACGACTACTTTCGAAAAAAAATATTTTCAAGGTTACCCAAAAAAAATTTGAAAACTGAATTTTTCAAAAACCTATATTTTGAAAATTTTGAAACAATTCTCATAGAAACATACATATTTCAGCATCATGTCCTACAAGTTTTGATAAGGGATCGCAATGGGATCATATTTTTTTACATTTATAACAAATACTATGCACGCTGGGTAAGAATATATGACACAGGAATATTGCACTTAATTCTAAAATCCATTCCTTTGTCCAGGGAGTTGTTTACCAACATGCATATACCAACTTGTGCAAGTGGTCAAATGGGTATGAGTAAACACAGTCTGCAAGCATGTGAGTCAGCCAGGGAATGCAAGTTGTAACCTGTTGGACCTGGCTTCAGTTGTGCCTTGACTCTCATGCAGTGTGCTTCCTTTCTTCAAAGGCTGTATAAAGACTGTATTGCTGCATGTAAAGTAGTGGGTTCAGTGATTAAAATAGGCATTGTGTATTTCCCCAGTATGGCTGAAAAAGTAAGTGAAACAGCAAAGATTTTCTGCTGCAACCCTTTCAAGAAAGACAGACATCAGGGTGTGAAAAGAAGTGTGAGGCCTGTTACTGACTGGATGTGTGACATGTTTGACACCATTGTGGTAGGTATGAAAATTTGTGACAGTTGTAGGAAAGAACTATCAAAGCAGAAACAGGTTACAGATACAACAGATGACTGTTTAGTACCAGTAGCCAATACCACTAGGCCTACTAATGTTGATGAATCATTTGTAGCTTTAGATGTTACCTTAGAGTACCTTAATAAGTCTCTAAGCTCTCTAGAGGAGTCACCTGTTGCTAAGAGGAAGTTGCAAATGAAATCATACTGTGATAAAAAATACAGTAAAATAAAAAAATGTTTGACAGAAAAGGTACTAACAGCAGCAAGTACAAATACAGAGAAAACTGTTGACCATAAATCAGAATCATGTGAAGTCATTTGTCAGCTAAAAGAAAAGTTTCAAGAAGAAAATATAAGTGTTAGTGAAAAATTGCAAATTTTAACAGTACTACCTAAAAGCTGGTCATGCAGTGAAATACAAAATGAATTTCAGGTTAGCAACAGAATGGCAAGAAAAGCTAAAGCATTGGTGAAAGCGAAGGGTATTCTGGCAACACCAAATCCTAAACCAGGAAAGGTTTTAAATGAATCTGTGATTGAGAAGGTAATAGGGTTCTACAACAGTGATGATGTCAGCCGTCTTATGCCTGGAAAAAAAGATTTTGTTTCTGTGAAAACGGGTGACAGTAGTAGAATTCATGTACAGAAGAGGCTAGTGATGGGCAACTTGAAGGAAGTGTACGAGCTGTTCAAAAACAAAAATCCTACTGATAAGATTGGATTTTCGAAATTTGCTGATTTACGACCTAAACATTGCGTCTTGGCTGGAGGAAGTGGTACCCACACAGTATGCGTTTGTACAGTGCATCAGAATGTTAAATTAATGCTACAAGTGTTGAAATCCAAACAAATTACACTGAATGATGGCACAGATATAAGTAATTATAATTCCTGTTTAGCGAAGTTAATGTGTGAAGAGCCAGGCACAGCATGCCACCTTAATGAATGTCCTTCATGTCCAGGTGTAGATAATTTGAAAGATGAGTTACAGTTGCTGCTAGATAATGAACTGGTGGACAACATTACATACAAGCAGTGGGTTTCTGTTGACAGATGTAATTTAGTAACCTTCATCAAAACTGCAGATGAGTTTATAGAAACTTTGTGTGAACAGTTGTTGATTTTGAAGAGACATTCTTTTATTGCAAGAAGACAGGCAGAATATTATAATCACTTGAAGCAGAATATTGGAGTAAATGAAGCTGTGGTATGTATGGACTTTGCAGAAAATTATTCGTTTGTACTACAGGATGAAGCCCAGTCTTTTCATTGGAACAATGATCAAGCAACTATTTTTCCTATAGCAGTCTACTACAATGATCATAATATACACTACAAAAGTATTGTATGTATCTCTGAATGTCTACAGCATGACACCACTGCTGTTCATTTATTCCAGAAAAGGCTTATCTCTCATTTGAAGTTGGAAGTAATTAGAGATTTGAAAAAAATTTACTACTTCTCAGATGGTGCAGCTGCGCAATTTAAAAACAGAAAAAACTTTTCAAACTTATGCCACCATGTTCATGATTTTGGAATTGAGGCAGAGTGGCATTTCTATGCAACAGCCCATGGGAAAGGAGTATGTGACGGTCTGGGTGGTACTGTGAAAAGACTTGCAGGAAAGGCAAGCCTACAGCGGCCATACGAGCATCAAATCATGACACCAGCACAGCTGTTTACATGGAGTGAGGAAAACATCGACTCCATGCAGTTCTTCTTCTTCAATGAAGCACAATACAACAAAGAGGAAAAAATACTTGCAGACAGATTTCTGTCTACAAAAGCAATACCAGGCACACAGAAGTTCCACAGTTTCATCCCATTGTCAGATAAAGTGTTGTTGACAAAGGTATTTTCAAGAAGTGAACAGTCATCCACTTTTTCAGTGTTAGGACCACGTGTGCAACAGAGGCTGAAGCTAGCAGAAGTAAAAGGATATGTTACATGTGAGAACAACAATCATTGGTGGCTTGGTGTAGTTGTGGACAAAAATGAGACAGCACAGATAGTGGAACTGATGTTTCTGCACCCTGCAGGTCCTTCTCCATCATTTACTTTCAAAAGTGACTGTCCAAATAAACTGACTGTGCCTCTCTCTCAGATCCTCACCCTTGTGCAACCTACATGTCCCACTGGCCGTACCGTAGTTATTACCTCTCGAAGGAAGAGATGGATGCGGCAACCATGGCTCTAGAAAATTACTGTAGACAATAAATTCACGTTTTTGTCATTGAAGAAGGGAAGGTAACATGTTTTCTGTAAGTTTTTCTTTTTGATTGTAATGAAATTTTAGAATTAAGTGCAAGATTACGGTGCCATATATTCTTACCCAGCGTGCATAGTATTTGTTATAAATGTAAAAAAATATGATCCCATTGCGATCCCTTATCAAAACTTGTAGGACATGATGCTGAAATATGTATGTTTCTATGAGAATTGTTTCAAAATTTTCAAAATATAGGTTTTTGAAAAATTCAGTTTTCAAATTTTTTTTGGATAACCTTGAAAATATTTTTTTTCGAAAGTACTCGTGTGACGTATCAAATTAAAGCTCATAATATAAGCTACATTTTGATACTTTTCCCACTCATCTATGTCAATTCCAGCTTGATTTATGCGTCATTTTGTGATTGCACTTATGCAGAAAATTTGGTTTTTTTCCATATTTCAGAAGGGTATAACTGGAAAACTACAACACATAAAAATCTGATATTTTGCACTTTAACATATCTCAGGTGGTACTTCATGACAACCAAGTATGACTAAAATCGGAGATGGTCATGTTCAAAATTGACAAAAAATTGGTTCACTTGACATGGAATGACCCAACAGAGTCTTAAAACAACAGGTTTACCACCATTGGATAGGCGAGGAAAACACAGCTCTAGGCCTAACAAGCTTCCTGACGATGTTTTAAATTCTGTAATTGAACACATTCAGACATTTAAAACCAGAAAGTCTCACTATGGTTTAGCTAAGTCTCAAAACCGCTACTTACCAGAGGAACTTAACGTGAGTAAAATGTTTTGTCTCTACAAAAAGGCTTTCCCAGACAATAAAATATCACTGGAAAAGTACAGAGAAATATTTAATACCAAATTTAATTTGACCTTTGGCTATCCAAGGTGTGACACCTGTAGCACCTGTGACGAATTTACTGTGAAAATAGAATCTGTTCATTCGAAACTAAGCCAGCCTACTACTACTCAAAATGAAGCGGTAAAACTTAACTATGAACTAAAGAACCTACTACAAGAGAAAGAATTACACTTAAAGCGAGCTGATTCTTTTTACAAACTAAAGAAAAATGCTAGGCTTGCAGCACAAAAAGACAAGACCAAAGAAGCAATCGCCATGGACCTTCAGAAAAACCTGCCTCTTCCAAATATCAGCACAAACGATGTTTACTATCGACGGCAACTATCATTCTACATGTTTAACATACACCAATTATCAGATTCTGAAGCTACTTTCTACACCTATCCTCAAACCTCCGGCAAAAAAGGAGGAGATGAGGTTTGTTCTATGCTGTGGGATTTCATTTTTAATAATCTTGACTCTGAAGTAAAAGAACTTTCAATTTTTCGTGACTCGTGTAGTGGTCAAAACAAGAACTACTCTGTGTTTAGAATGCTACACTACATTGTACATAACACCAAACGCTCAGATACAATACAAATGGTTTTTCCAATAAGAGGACATTCATATTTAGAATGCGATAAAAACATGGGTTTAGTTAACCAGAAGTCTGTGGTTGAACTTCCGTCTGAGTGGAACGAAGTTCTCGAAAACTCGAGAAACAAACCAAGACCATTTAAAGTAATTTCTTGTGATAATCAAGAAATATTCAGATCGTGGACCACCTTTCTTTCCCCACTATATGTAAAACAATGTCCCTTTAAAACACGTCCAGTGAGGAAACTGAAGATCGTCCGTCACCATCCTAGAATGATCTTACATCGGCAAACCTACATTGGTATGGATGATGAAAGTATTGTCACCAAACCGAAGAGGAAAATCTTATCTCTACCTGAAGGCTGCTTTCACCTTCCTGAACTAGCATATGATGGACCTATACCTGTTCCAAAAGCAAAGTTTGATGACCTTCAGCACCTGGCAAAATTTTGTTCTGTTAAAGCCCAAAAATTGTATGCATCACTCCCTCATTAAATGAGGGATTCACAAATTTTGTGAAGTGTACTGTGTATTTAAGAAGCCTATTTTTAGTTTCAGGTAATGATGTAGGCCAATTTATATCAGGTGACATTTTAAGTGTTTCAAAAACTACCACACAAACAATATAGCCTATTCCTAAAACTTTGAAGGTTCTCCCGACGAATACATTGTAGAAACTGTTCTCGGGTTTCCAGTCGGGTAGTTATAGAAGCACATTATGAACTTTCAGCGACTGTCTGCGTCATCATCTTCGAGAAGATGACGACAGTCGCCGAAAGCTCAGAATGTACTTCTATAACTACCCGACTGGAAACCCGAGAACAGTTTCTACAATATATTCATAGATTTCACTGCAAATGAATGGACAGTCATCCTTTTTGCCTACATTTTTGTGACATGAATCAATTAAAATGTTATTTTTATATACTACATTAATGCAAAAAGTCTATCTACATAATAAAAATGTGCCAGATATGTTATTTATCAGTGTAACATCATAATAATTATTTTTTGTTTGTTTACGATTTATTAATAATAATTGAAATACGCACAATGTGCATTGTTAATATGTGTCTCTCAGGTCTCTTCACTGTATGCCGTGATTGACTTTGTCCTCTTTGTGCACAGTTGGATGTGGTACTTTCCACATTCCTGGTCACATAATTCGCAGATACAGTCACTAGTGGGCTCGTGGAATAGTTTTTGTTTACACAGTTTATGGTGGAAGCCATGAACGCTTAGCCTAGTCACCACATGTCTCAGTTCAAAGTTTGTATTTGTCCAGTCTCTGTATAACATTCCGTCAGATGAGTAAAATTCTTCTTGTATGCTGGACATCTTCTCTCTTCTTTTCTGTATTGTTTGATCCCATGCGGTTGTTGCTGGTAGCTGGAGGTCATTCCTTAAGTCTTCCAGGAAGAAAGATTCTTTAGCTAGCACGTATACTAGCCTGGAAGGTGTGGTCTTCGATACGCATAGTGCTTTTTTCAGGAAGGTTGCTTTCACTTTCTCGATTGCCTCCATATTCCTTACTGTAAGGTAGTCCCATATCAGTGTCAGGCCATAGGTGACGACGGGTGTGATCTTTAGTCTGAATAATTCCATTGCTGTTTCCATTGATAAGCGTGGGAGGTTCTGAATGTCATTCATGGCTAGAAGGGCGTGCGTTGTTTTGTCTTTGATATGAGCCGAGAAGGTCTGTCCGAGTGGTTGCAAGGTTATGCCCAGGTATTTGCAGGTTGACTGTATTTCTAGCTTTTCTCCTGCGCAATATATATCTTTGTCATGTAGTCCTAGCTTTCCCCCGTTTCTGAATACCATGGCAACGGTTTTAGTCTTGTTAATATACAAGTCGTCGTGACTCGCCCAGGTTGTTAGGTTGTCTAGTGCTTCCTGCAGATCTGTTCGCTGTTTTGATGCAATGACCATGTCGTCCGCATAGAGGTATACGGCTATTTTCTGGTTGTTCTTTTTCACTGCGTCTACCACATCCCACATCCCACGATTTATTAATTTCGTTTTAAAATTAAAACTGCTGTTTTCTCAAAACTCTGTTTACTGGACCCTCATCCTTTTTTTCCCTGGACTCTTCATATTGGTAGACAGGAGTAGAAGAGGATGAAATGACAAATTATTTACCACTGAACTGGAAGACATCACTGAACTGATCTTGGGTGACAGATCTGATTAACTAAAGGGGAAAACACTGACAAACCTAGCTTGCTGGGAACGATAATAAGAACACCATTTAAGAGCATAAGATTTTATATGAAATCTACAGTGAGTCCCACGCAAGAGTTGGCCAATGACGCGGGTTTCTGCGTCGCTGCTGGCACAGCTCCAACTCCCGAGCGATCGGGTGAAATATCTACGCAAATAATGCCGCGGTCTGTGTAATGATTCAGGTTCTCACATTTACAGTTAAAATTACAATGAAAATAACCACATACCTCATCACAAGAGATGTTGGAAATGTTCTCCTCTTGCATCCACACAACACTGGCACCTTTTTAGGAAGTTTTCTTTCATGCGCATAAGTTCAGCTTCCGAGATAGAGTTAATTTATTTTGTGATATTGTCTTTAAGTTCTTCTTATGTATGGTAAATTGACACATACACTTTATTTTTCAAGTTGTCCTAAAAATAATATTTAATTACATACTGTTAGAAGAACTTAAAGACAATCCCACATAGGCCTATCACAAGAGAAATGAACTCTGTCTCGGAAGCTGAACTTATGTGCGTGAAAGAAAATTTCCTAAAAAGGTGCCAGTATATTGTGTGGATGCAAGAGAACATTTCCAACATCTCTTGTGATGAGGTATGTGGTTATTTTCATTGTAATTTTAACTGTAAATGTGAGAACCTGAATCATTACAACAACCGCAGCATTATTTGCGTAGATATTTCACCCGATCGCTCGGGAGTTGGAGCTGTGCCAGCCACGACGCAGAAGCCCGCGTCATTGGCCAACTCTTGCGTGGGACTCACTGTAGATTGAAATACAACAAAGGTACAATTGAGAATATCACACAGCCCAAAGATCATAGACAACAATGAGAGAATAGTTATGTACTGATAAGTATAATTATATAATTAACCTCACATTCAATTACTAAGAAACCTCTAACTACAGAATTAACAACAAGAATATGAAAGATACCCTATACAGAACTACCGTACCCTGATATCATTATCACTAGGGCCCGGAAGTTCATGCCCTAAAAAAACAGGAAATATGCATGCACTTATGCTCTTAAAAACCTGGAAATATGCCAATAAATATGCACTATTAAATTGAAGGAATTATTGTCCCTAGGTAGTAGAAAAGACGAGTTAGCATTAAATTAATAGACTTACATTATTCCTTAGAGGATGAAGCAGAAGTGTTGTCAATGTTCACCACCATCACTTTGCACAAATTGTTGTCTCGCAAAACACTTTTGTAATGTGAAAAACTTCTCTCCACGTCACAGGAGGTTATTGGAGCATATTTAAATGATGTTAATTGCTCCACAGAGAGAGGAGAGTCTCTTAACGTGACAGTCTGTTCTCCTTCGAGAATGTCTCGAATACCGCAGATTTGTTTATAACCAGGATTTTTTTATATCACGTAATTCACTTTCTCTTTCACTTTTTGTCCTATACTACCAGGTACAGAACTTAAATTGCTTATTGCTTTTCCAAAAACAGTAAGTGATTCATTTAAGGGAGATCCTACAGCTTCCAATGACGTCATAGCTGTTGGTAAGAAAGAAAAATGGGCAGATATTAAAACAAGATTTTCTTCTAACCCAGTGCCTGACAGAATATTTTGAACTGTTTCTATTGATGTAGCATCATTCGAGTCCAACGAATTAACAACCTCTTTGACTATTTCTATATGCTGAGCATAATACAAGGTTGCATCCAGCCACGTTCCCCGAGTTAACACAGGTGCAGGAGGAAGTGGTATATATTGGGTGCTGTTGATCTAAACAACTGGACTCTAGAAGGAGATTTAACAAAAAATTTCTTTGTAGAGGCCACAAATCGATCTACCAATGGGAAAGAATTGCGTATTGTCTCAGCAATGCGATGAAGAGCATGTGCTAAACAAGTTACATGAATTAAGTTAGGGCATAAACCAAGTATCGGGTGCTAAATATGCTCCGCCCATCCCGCATTCCGTTGCCATGGCGACAGCAGCTGTCGGCTGGCGACCTCTCGCTCAGCTCTCGCCCCGATCTTCTTCCGACCGTTCCCGAACGTACTCCCGACCGATTCCCACGATGCGAGAGTGCCCCTTGTACCAAATATTCAAAATACGAGATGCCCCTTGTACCAAATATACCCACCTAAGTATTTACAAATTATATTTACGAATTACCAAGGCACCATACAGAACATTATCATTCTTATTACTCGTCATGTATTACACGTCTCTGTAGTACAAAGGCTAGAAGTTTTCTCGATTTTTATTGCAACGAGCCCTCGTGGTATAGTGGTCAAGGCGATGGACTAGAACGCTTGCGGTCCCCGGATCGAATCCCCGTAGGTGCGAAAATTTGTAGGATAGGAATAGGTCCCAAATAGGTAGGTAGGGTGAAGGAGAGAAAGGAGGTAATAGGGAGAAGAGGAGGAGAGGAGGAGAAGAGAGAAAAGGAGAAAATAAAAAAATTAATTTTCTTGTGTTTCTGCTATTTCCGCCAGATGTCTCTGCGCCGCTACTACTAATTCCACCATTACCTACTAGATGTCTCCCACTGTTTCATTTAGTTAGTCCCCGCCCTAAACCCCTCCTTCCCGGGCGGGTCCCGATAGCGAGTATGGGAGGAGCCTATTTGGCACCCGATATTTGGTTTTTCCCGATACCTTTGAGTGTTTGACCTGATTTTACCATGTAAGTGCCTGCATCTGGGCAAAAACCAAATATCGGGTGCCAAATTCCGTTGCTATGGCGATGCCGGCCGGCGACCTCTCGCTCGGCTCTCGCACCGATCTTCCGACCGTTCCCGAACGCACTCCCGACCGTGTCCGCCTTCACTCGACACTACCCCTATTGAAAATACGATTCCCACGATGCGAGAGTGCCCCTTGTACCAAATATTCAAAATATGAGATGTCCCTTGTACCAAATATACCCACCTAAGTATTTACAAATTATATTTACGAATTACCAAGTCACCATTACGATATATGTTCACCAGAGCCTCTTTAGCGTAACAGGACTCACCGCTTCCTTTGCTTATGGCAATGGCCTATCTTCCGATGCCCTTACTCAATGCCTTTACACCATTAACAAAAATTTCAGATTGAAACCACAAATGAAAAGAACTATGGAATACTACTACAGATATTGGGATGAAAGCAGCGAAAAAAGAAGTAGGAGAACGTACTACGATATTGCGATGCGAAGAGTTTTAGATTTAAATGGAAAACTTCCCCAACTTCGTTCATAAGATACCCATATCATTCCCAGAACTTCTCTAGAACCAAAAAGGCTCTTTTCAGAGCCAACATAAAATTTCACAGTTATACAGAACATTATCATTCTTACTACTCGTCATGTATTACACGTCTCTGTAGTACAAAGGCTAGAAGAATTCTCGATTTTTATTGCATCGAGCACTCATGGTGTAGTGGTTAAGGCGATGGACTATAACGCTAGCGGTCCCCGGATCGAATCCCCGTAGGTGCGAAAATTACTAGGATAGGAATAGGTCCCAAATAGGTAGGTAGGGTGAAGGAGAGAAGGGAGGTAATAGGGAAAAGAGAAGGAGAGGAGAAGAGGAGAATAGAGATAAAAGGGGAAAATAAAAAAAATAATTTTCTTGTGTTTCTGCTATTTCCGCCAGATGTCTCTGCGCCGCTACTACTAATTCCACCATTACCTACTAGATGTCTCCCACTGTTTCATTTAGTTAGTCCCCGCCCTAAACCCCTCCTTCCTGGGCGGGTCCCGATAGCGAGTATGGGAGGAGCCTATTTGGCACCTTATATTTGGTTTTTCCCTGCATCTGTAACGAATAAAAGTAGTCTGTCATATTTGATACCAGATGGCCATAGTAATTTTAAGGAATCCATTACACACTGAGTCACAGTTACATTGTTAGTGGCCGGCAATTCACACACATTAAGAAGATAAGGTATTGTCTTTTGTTCCTTATTTAAGGCACCGACAATTACATTAGCAACAAAACAGCTCTCAGAATCAGTGGTTTCATCAATAGACAACCACACAAATTGATCCGCTAGTTCATTCTGTAGATTTAAGATTATGTTATTGTAACAACGTCCTACATATGTCTTACGCAATGCACTTTCTTCAGGCACGTGTTGTTGGGTGTATTTGACAAGAAAATGTTTTAATGTGGGATTATTAATTTTCCACAATGTAATATCAGCAGCTACAAATGCTACAAACGCGAAACCAACTAAACAGCTTTCTCTCAAATGAACAGGTACACCAGCACGACACTAGGAACAAATCTAATTTACACAGCACTTGGCATAAAAGTACACTTTTTAAAAATAGCTTTAAGTATAACGGGACAGTTTTATACAATAAATTGCCTTCTTGCATAAAAAACATAAAAATAGCCAAGAATTTTAAAAAGGAATTAAAGAAATTTCTGATAAATGGTAGTTTCTACTCAGTGGAGGAATATCTTATGCATGTGAATAGGTAGTTGAAATTCAGTGAATAAAATGTAAAGCAGTGTTAATTGTACGTAGTCATAGTATTAGTTGATAATATAAACTATGGCACTAGGGTTTTATTTAGGATACTAGTTTAGGATCTTTTTAAAAATTATGTGTTGGTGTGTGGATGTGAATGAATCTGAAAGAACTAAGACAATTAGGATATTTTAATGTTAGTGTGAGAAGCTTGTAGATGGTATGTGGATGAAGAATATTTTATTTATTTTGTTATAGTATGTCATAGTATGTAGTGACGTGTCTGATATCAATTGTACTTAGTACATGTTATTGATAAAATGGACGAAATAAATTTGAATTTGCACAAGTCATAAGAAAATTCTGTAAGCCTACTTCCTAAACACCCTACTAGTTGCTTTTGAACAGGCTGTTTATTTGCTATTTTCCTGGTTAAATTCTCCTTATGTTTTGCTGTGTTTATGTGTTGAACTACTTGAAATCTTTTCTCACATGCTCCACAAAACAGCACCCTATTATCGGTAGATATTAAGTCACCTGAAATCTCCTTCTGCAAATTAGTTAATCTATCACTCGACTTTGGTCTTATTTTCGGCATTTAAAGGGCTTTTAACACTCACTTTATACGCGTAACTTAATACAATTAGCACTCAACCAGATCACACCACTGTTACAATACAACTGGCGGTGGCAAGCTCAGCCAGGGTTGCCAGATCAGAAACGTAGAACAGTCGTACCAATATCCGAAAATAGTCGTACGCTAGTTAAAACTGTCGTATACTTTGTGATTTTTCCGTGTAACGAACGTATTGCGTTAATAATAATAATAATAATAATAATAATAATAATAATAATATTAATAATAAACAATCAGTACTATGCCCCTTACATATGTCAACCAATTGTTAATAAATAATCTTATTTGTAAATGATTAGGCGTGTTTCATTATCTTCCGATGTGCTAAATTTGCTTAAATACAATAAAATTAAATGAACAGTAGTTGCCACAGTGTTGTAATTATTGTAATTATTTCCAATCATATCGATTTTAGCAACATGCTTAAAAAAAACCATGAGAAAACAACAAGCTGGATACATATCAAAATTTAAAATTCGACAGTAGATTGATTAAAAAATATAAAGCGCTATGTTAAAAATAGTCGTACAAATAGGGATACGACTCATGATTGCGTCGTACGTCGTAGTCGTACGTATGGCAACCCTGAGCTCAGCTACAATGCATGGAAGGATGATGCAACAGGGGATTCACTGCATGACATCATCACATCGCATATTGCAGTTCAGATACTTCGGCAAAAAGAAATAAACAAGATAACCAAATTAAGTATAATAAATGACAGATTAATTGCCCAAATTTATTCAAACTAAAATCATAAAATCTCATAGCCCGTGTTTGGTCTTAAAATGACCGTGAAAAGACGGAACATTCATTATAAATATTATTAACTAGAAAGAAGGCAAAGGTAAAGAGTTTAACAACATCATTTTAAATAACTATTAAAATGAGATTGCAGGGAATAGACGGAGAAGCTGGGAATTTCCCTAGCAGACCTAGCGGGTGCGAGATAAGGCAATGCAGTACTCAGGTACAATGTATCGGGAATCTCCCAAGATCTTATCACAGAGGGTACTGATCCACTTAAGTAATTCTAAGAAGTCGGCTATTGTGTTTAAGCCTAGCTTCTGATGTTGCTACTGATACAACACGCTGTCCGAACCTTCTTAGAAATCCGAGACGCTAAGTTGTGGGTTTTGAGAATAAGGGAAAATCCAATTGATTTCCGTGGGAAACTAACATATTATTATTGGTCGGGAGAGTTGCCAATAAGAACTGGTCTATAGTACCACGTGCCGGGATTCACGAATAATAATTAAGAAGAGTAGGGATAAATGTTTGTCCAAGAAAGTTTTCCTTAGGCCTACCGGGGCACTGTAAAATCACTCTACTTCAAGGCCCCGCGCCTATAACAGTCATATTCAACTTTACTTCAAGGCCCCGTGCCTAGAGCAGTCAACAGGACTCTACTTCAAGGCCCCGTGCCTAGAACACTGTAAAATCACTCTACTTCAAGGCCCCGCGCCTATAACAGTCATATTCAACTCTACTTCAAGGCCCCGTGCCTATAGCAGTCAAGTCAATTCTACTTCGGGGACTTGTGTCCACCGTATAAAATCACTCTACTTATCTTTGTGGCTTCGTGCCCACAGAATTAATTGGACTTATAAAATTTTCGCTGTGGAATTAATCGACTTAGAAGGATTCTTACTTTCAATCGCGATTAATCAAAATCATATACGGCAGCAATTGTATCACTAGTAACGATCTACCGAGAACTTGCAACAATATTAATTATTCACAAACAAATTTTGTAATTATTGTCTCAATATATAAAAAAAAAAAAGTGTTTTTGTTTTCTTTATGCATTCAATATATTTTATAAAATTTCAGTGAGAACTGCTTGAGCTTAATTTTCATGGTCTCACGAGGGTATATCGGTAAATTTATGGTGTTTACGTAAAATTTTGTTGTAATGTCTTGGTCGTGCAATAAACCAAGTAATACGTACAAGCAACGTAACACTACAGGAAACCGCAAGATGTATGAATGCATGAATGTGATAGGTTCAGAAAACTTGTACATGTGGGACAGGATTTAAGGTGAAGTCTCGTGTCAGGATAGGAATTAAATTAGTTATGTATTTGTGTAAGATAGTTGCAACACTGGAGGAAAATAAGGTATAATAATTTGTGGAGAGATGCAGTATATTCAGCCAGTAAGTCAATCATAGGCTATGATGATTCCTGTCTTAATAGACTGGGGCATATATTGCAGTTCAGATACTTCGGCAAAAAGAAATAAACAAGATAACCAAATTAAGTATAATAAATGACAGATTAATTGCCCAAATTTATTCAAACTAAAATCATAAAATCTCATAGCCCGTGTTTGGTCTTAAAATGACCGTGAAAAGACGGAACATTCATTATAAATATTATTAACTAGAAAGAAGGCAAAGGTAAAAAGTTTAACAACATCATTTTAAATAACTATTAAAATGAGATTGCAGTGGATAGACAGAGATAGCTGGGAATTTCCCTAGCAGACCTAGCGGGTGCGAGATAATGCAATGCAGTACTCAGGTACAATGTATCGGGAATCTCCCAAGATCTTATCACAGAGGGTACTGATCCACTTAAGTAATTCTAAGAAGTCGGCTATTGTGTTTAAGCCTAGCTTCTGATGTTGCTACTGATACAACACGCTGTCCGAACCTTCTTAGAAATCCGAGACGCTAAGTTGTGGGTTTTGAGAATAAGGGAAAATCCAATTGATTTCCGTGGGAAACTAACATATTATTATTGGTCGGGAGATTTGCCAATAAGAACTGGTCTATAGTACCACGTGCCGGGATTCACGAATAATAATTAAGAAGAGTAGGGATAAATGTTTGTCCAAGAAAGTTTTCCTTAGGCCTACCGGGGCACTGTAAAATCACTCTACTTCAAGGCCCCGCGCCTATAACAGTCATATTCAACTCTACTTCAAGGCCCCGTGCCTATAGCAGTCAAGTCAATTCTACTTCGGGGACTTGTGTCCACCGTATAAAATCACTCTACTTATCTTTGTGGCTTCGTGCCCACAGAATTAATTGGACTTATAAAATTTTCGCTGTGGAATTAATCGACTTAGAAGGATTCTTACTTTCAATCGCGATTAATCAAAATCATATACGGCAGCAATTGTATCACTAGTAACGATCTACCGAGAACTTGCAACAATATTAATTATTCACAAACAAATTTTGTAATTATTGTCAATGACTGGACTTGTATTTCCAACGTTTTGAATAAACAGAATATTCCTTCAGTGTTCAAAGAAACTGCATTATTATTCAAGCAATAATATTAAGGTGTTCTTCGCTTCCTACCCTGAAGCTAGAGGGAAGTGCTCAACGATCGACTGGCAGACCGGAGGCGAGTTCGACAAATAAAGACAGAAATATTTCAGTATATGCATTATACTGTGGCGCCCAGGCAACCATCATTTTCCACCGAACCGCTGTACATGGCGCCCAACGTGGGGCACGAGTGAAGCTGGACATCAAGGATCACCAACTTCAAAAATCATCCCAAAACGGAAGGAAGACACCGCAGAATTTCTAGAACGTCACCCGTAAAGGCACCGCTGGAATTCAAGATCGTGGTACATCAGTTCCGGAGACCGTCGCAGAAAACATCAAAAATCACCAACAGATAAGAACTTAAATATACATAGAGTTTCAGTAAAGTAAACAATTTTATTATCAATAATTTAAGAAACAGTAAATATTAATTAAATAAATTAGTAAGCCTGACATCAAAACATATTTTTTTAAAAGTTTGCAATTTAAGATCAAAGTAAAATTAAACTGAAACTCACTAAGTAAATTAAAGAATAAATTCAAGTAAAATAAAATCTTTTTCAAAGTAAAAAGAACTCAGGCATATCGAATATTTATTGTGCAAGGGTATAATTATACATGTTATGCATTATATGTTGAACTTCTTAACCAAAGGTAAGGTAGATCGTAAGAGTGTATCAGTACCCTTATAATTTATGTATGTGGCTTAGAAACGGAAAAAAAATTACTAGGAAGAAAATTAATATGGAAGGTGGAGAGGGGCACGACTTGCTTAATGGTGAGGAAATAAATAATTGTAGAATGGAGATAAACAATGAGAACAGTGTCGCGACAGGTGACGGGGTTTTGGAGCAGGGAGGTGATAATAGGGAGGAAAATAATGCAACAAATATTCAGCTAACTGAGAGTGAGAGTGTAACTGAACATAGGCCTAGGGAAATAAATCAAACCATAGACCCGAATTCTATTGCATATTTGATAGCCATGATGAAAGGGCTAGAAAAATCAAGTAATGAAACTAATGAAAGTATGAAAGGACTAGAAAAATCGAGTAATGAAACTAGGGAAAGTATAAAGGAACTAGAGAAAAATTCTGGGGAAAAGATAGAGAAACTGGGAGATAGGATAGAACAATCGAGCCAAGAACATAGGCAGAATATAGATAGGCTTGAGAGGGAGCTTAATAATATAAAAGAGGTCCAATCTAACATATGCAACGAAATCAGGGGAGAATTCTGTAGGGAACTTAAAGAAAGTGAAAAAGCAATGAGGCAAGAAATTAGTGAAAGTCAAGGGGAAATTAGGTCTGAATTAGAGAATAATATGGCATCGGTAGATAGGAAAATAGAAATTCAGGGCAAGAAATATGAAGAAAAATTATCAAATGAAAGGAAAATTTTGGAGAAAGAAATACAGAAATCGGAGTCTAGCTTGAAAAAGAATATGGAGACTCAGGTGGGAAAAGTAAAAGTAGGGTTAGGAGACAAAATCTCGGAAGTAAATGACAAGGTAGTGCATTTAGAAAATATATTAGCGGTTAAAATAGGGGAAATCTCTAAAGAAGTAAGCACGGTAGCTAAAGAGGTCGAAAATCGTAGGCCTGTAGCAAATAACTATGCTGTAAATTGTAGTGAGAGTATATGTAATGGAATAGGAAATACATATAGGCCTCCTAGTGTTGCAAATGAGTCCTGTAATACAGTACACGAGACGGTAGCCACCAGCATGCCGGTAGTTAGCGATAATAGGATTAATATATGTAATTTAATAGGAAATGAGGTATCACTTCCCAGCTTCAATGAGAGCAACACGAGCCCTCAGAGCTTCTTGAAATCTGTTGAAGAATATTTTACTTTACGGTCTATTCCATCTCAGTACAAAATGTTGATCCTCGGTAGAGCCTTAAAAGGAAAAACAAAAGAGTGGTTTGAACTTACAGTACACCCGGAGTGCAACTATGAGGATTTTAAGCAGTTATTCTTAGCAAGATATTGGGGTGAGGCGAAGAGAGCTTTAGCTAGAAATGAGGTCTATAATGGGAGATATTCACCTAGGGGCAACGTCTCTCTATCGGACCATTTCCTAAGAGTTATAGGCCTAATCAAGTTACTAGACCCCGGAATGCCAGAACGCGAGGCCATTCAGCTTGTGACGAGACATTTTCAGCCGGAAATATGTAACCTGCTTATAGTATCATGTCCCCAAACTTATAGCAAGGCTTTGGAGTTATTATCTAGTTTCGAAGTAGGAACTAACAGAGAAGAGCGTAGCGATAATAGGAGACAAAATGGACCGGATAATATGCAAATGAATCAAGATACGAGAGGAGGTCCAAATAATGACAGAGGTAGATGGAACCAAGGACATGCCAACAGAAATGCGGAATCGAACAGAGGACCCCCTAATAATAACTCATATAGAAATAATGGGAACCAAAACTGGAGGGGAAATAATCAAGAGAATAGGCCTCAAGACAGACAAGTAAATAATGTTCGATTTCATGGCAGGATGCAGAACGAAGTAGGAGAACGAATTCCAGAAAACCAGGGGGGCATTAACATAGAAGGTGAAAGGAATCAGGCGCATAGCACGGGAAATCACAATGATATTCAGGGAGACATTCGTCACAGAAATGACGAAAGGCATGTAGCGCAAGACAGGCCTTTAAACTATTAGGAGACGCATTTGGAGGTCGAAATGACGTCACACAGACCGAGGGATTACAAGGATTAAAAAGACCTAATAATGAAAATAAAACACGAGAGAAGGGGTGCGTAGTAGGATGTGCAAATAGAGAGGGTATAACACCCACATATCCGCCATTAATAAGGGTAAAAATAGACCAATTTGAAGTCGATATGTTGGTGGACACTGGCTGTAATTTTTCTCTAATAAACGAAAGATTCTATGAAACGCTGAAAGCAGCAAGAGTGCGCGTTCAGGAATTGAAAGTACATGGCCTATACGCACAAACTGCAATTGGTGCCAAATCCCATAAAATTGAGCATCAGTGTATGTTGCCAGTGGATATTGAGGGAAAGAAGTTAGAAGTCTACTTTTTGACAATAAAACATTTAGCACATAAATTAATTCTGGGTTGTGATTCTATGACAGATCAACTAATGAGAATAAATTTTGAAGAAAATTGGGTAGAAATGGAAATAGATGAGAAAGAAAAGTTACGTGTACCGTTTTTATCTAATGAAAATATAATTACTAAGGAATTGGAGTGCCAAAATGAAGATGTATTATTACGTGAACCTTTCGTGGTGGAATCAGTCGGAGTGCTAGAGGGAAATAGTATCGACGAATATAGGCCTATGGGAATTAAACCGGCCGTATTTATATATGAAGGTGATAATGAGGCTGATTGTGACGAAAGTGTCGCAGAGTTACAGGGAATGGAATCTGATATTGTTTGGGAGGACGAAGAATATGATCATTTGTGCATTAAGGGGTCTAATAATTATGTAGATGAAAATGAATGTGAAACGGTACACGCGAATTTTACTAACATTAGTCAGAATGGAGGAAATGAAGAGGAAAATGTTGATATCGAATTAATTCTCAGAGAGAAAGTAGAAGAAATTGATGTGCTATCAGATGGTCAAAAGTCGACTTTATATAACATGCTTTATAAGAACAAAGCAGTGTTCAGTTCAACTCCAGGCCTATTTCGGGGTTACCAACGCAAATTGAAATTAAAACAAGAAATTCCTGAGCGTCGCTATAAGAGTAGGCCTGTACCAATTTCAATGATGGAAGAAGCCTGTAAGCAAATAAATCCGATTTGTGGTGTAGTGAAAGCACATGGAAAACTACGTTTAACCTTTGACTCTAGTTATCTTAAATTATTCATAGAAGCAGAAAATTTTTGGGCAGAACCAATAAAGGATATAAATCCGTAAAATGTATTCAGATGATCAGTGATTTTGTGTGACGTCATTTATCGACAAACGTATTGTATATATGAACAAATTAGAGGCATACGACCCGGAAAAAGACAGAATTGTAGGAAGATACAACCTGTCCTTCATTAAACCATACATAAGGGCAGAATAACCGAAATGCATTGTACTGAGTTGGAATAATGTAGGCCTATAACCTGTAATGTATATTTTACGCGGCGAAATAGCTATTGGCATGATAGGTTATCAGTCCCACATAGGTTTAGGATTATAGGAATGTGTGTGAATGAGAGTAAAATATACGTGTGTGTATTGCATTCTTTATAATATAGTGCAAGTGTAGTGAGAACTGCTTGATCGACCTTGTCAAAGTCTCATGGTAAAAGAGTGTTTCTTTGCATTCTTTATAATATAGTGTAGGTGTAGTGAGAACTGCTTGATCGACCTTGTCAAAGTCTCATGGTAAAAGAGTGTTTCTTTGCATTCTTTATAATATAGTGTAGGTGTAGTGAGAACTGCTTGATCGACCTTGTCAAAGTCTCAATATAAAAAAAAGTGTTTTTGTTTTTCTTTATGCATTCAATATATTTTATAAAATTTCAGTGAGAACTGCTTGAGCTTAATTTTCATGGTCTCACGAGGGTATATCGGTAAATTTATGGTGTTTACGTAAAATTTTGTTGTAATGTCTTGGTCGTGCAATAAACCAAGTAATACGTACAAGCAACGTAACACTACAGGAAACCGCAAGATGTATGAATGCATGAATGTGATAGGTTCAGAAAACTTGTACATGTGGGACAGGATTTAAGGTGAAGTCTCGTGTCAGGATAGGAATTAAATTAGTTATGTATTTGTGTAAGATAGTTGCAACACTGGAGGAAAATAAGGTATAATATTTTGTGGAGAGATGCAGTATATTCAGCCAGTAAGTCAATCATAGGCTATGATGATTCCTGTCTTAATAGACTGGGGCATATATTGCAGTTCAGATACTTCGGCAAAAAGAAATAAACAAGATAACCAAATTAAGTATAATAAATGACAGATTAATTGCCCAAATTTATTCAAACTAAAATCATAAAATCTCATAGCCCGTGTTTGGTCTTAAAATGACCGTGAAAAGACGGAACATTCATTATAAATATTATTAACTAGAAAGAAGGCAAAGGTAAAGAGTTTAACAACATCATTTTAAATAACTATTAAAATGAGATTGCAGGGAATAGACGGAGAAGCTGGGAATTTCCCTAGCAGACCTAGCGGGTGCGAGATAAGGCAATGCAGTACTCAGGTACAATGTATCGGGAATCTCCCAAGATCTTATCACAGAGGGTACTGATCCACTTAAGTAATTCTAAGAAGTCGGCTATTGTGTTTAAGCCTAGCTTCTGATGTTGCTACTGATACAACACGCTGTCCGAACCTTCTTAGAAATCCGAGACGCTAAGTTGTGGGTTTTGAGAATAAGGGAAAATCCAATTGATTTCCGTGGGAAACTAACATATTATTATTGGTCGGGAGAGTTGCCAATAAGAACTGGTCTATAGTACCACGTGCCGGGATTCACGAATAATAATTAAGAAGAGTAGGGATAAATGTTTGTCCAAGAAAGTTTTCCTTAGGCCTACCGGGGCACTGTAAAATCACTCTACTTCAAGGCCCCGCGCCTATAACAGTCATATTCAACTTTACTTCAAGGCCCCGTGCCTAGAGCAGTCAACAGGACTCTACTTCAAGGCCCCGTGCCTAGAACAGTCAAAATCACTCTACGTCGAGGCCGCGTGCCTACATCAATCACTCTACTTATCTTTGAGGCCGCGTGCCCACAGAATTAATTGGACTTATAAAATTTTCGCTGTGGAATTAATCGACTTAGAAGGATTCTTACTTTCAATCGCGATTAATCAAAATCATATACGGCAGCAATTGTATCACTAGTAACGATCTACCGAGAACTTGCAACAATATTAATTATTCACAAACAAATTTTGTAATTATTGTCAATGACTGGACTTGTATTTCCAACGTTTTGAATAAACAGAATATTCCTTCAGTGTTCAAAGAAACTGCATTATTATTCAAGCAATAATATTAAGGTGTTCTTCGCTTCCTACCCTGAAGCTAGAGGGAAGTGCTCAACGATCGACTGGCAGACCGGAGGCGAGTTCGACAAATAAAGACAGAAATATTTCAGTATATGCATTATACTGTGGCGCCCAGGCAACCATCATTTTCCACCGAACCGCTGTACGCATTTACTCCTCTCCATGTGACGACTCAGGTTGCGTAATCACGCGCAACCTTACTGTATAGATCGTCCCAGCCTTAAAAGACAGTATTGAGTTAAATGTAGTATTTGCATCTCACTTGCACTCGTACGTTCTGCAATTAGCTTCGTCCTTTTCTATCCCGACAATGTTGCCATTTTCCAAAGTGATAAATGTAATAATGTGATTGCGTGGTCTGACAGGGAATTTTCCGCACTTTCTAATGATGTCAATTGTAAAGCCATAAATAATTAATATGAGGCCTATTTTTCATAATTACGTTATTTTGGCGGAAGTCAATATTTTTGCACATTAATAACTTATCACGCGATAGACAGAAAACTAATAATCAAAACAAGTAAAGATTTTTTTCTTGGACTGCCTGATGGTGAAAGAAAGTACTCCCTTTCCGTCGGCAATAAATTTTACATAAGAAGAAAGCTATATATTTTTTTATTAAGTGCTACCTGAAAATTCTCGGACGGCAACACAGAAGAGTTAGGTAGTGAGTAACATACTTTGGTATTGACTTTACGTTGGTGACTAAGCGAGAAGAAATGTTTATAGATGTCTGAAAAAGTATTTAAAACAAACCAGAGCTCTCTATCATGTAGCATTAATAAATTATCACAGTTTTCCCGAGCTCAGCATTCTCGCGCTCATGACTTGGTTGCTTTGAGATTTTGTGTACTCAGATGTTTCTTCGACTATCGTGTCTTCTTCAGAGCTCATTGTTATATAGTAGCTGTGTAGTGAAGTTTAACTTTGATGTGAAGTGGTTCTTGTGTTTTTTTAAATTAAATTTTATATTAATTATGAATAGAGGAACTAGAAATCTTAGTGTTGACAAATTGCGCAGTAAAGAGCGAATTATAGTATTAAATATACTTAATTATTTCTTGAAGAAAATGAACGTTACCCAGGCAATTAAAGAGATAGCAGAAGCTACCGGGTGTCCAGAAAGTTTACTGTATAGAATAAGAAAAGAAAAAACTAAAGGCCCTCTGAGAAGGAATAATACTACTCCCAGAGGATAGTGAACAGGCCTAAAGGCATGTAATGTATTTTAACTATTACTTCCCTTTATAATTATATTCTTGAAAATTATAACACAATAATAGTAATAATAATATCAATAATAATAATAATAATAATGATGAAAAATAATATTATCGAAATGAAATTTAATATTAAATTTAACATTTATAAGTTATTAGCTTAAAGGACCCGGCGTCACCTGGTTTTGTATTTTACTTGTACTTCGAAGTCAATTTTGGAGGAAGCCCCTTTAATTTTCAAAATTTAGGCCCTAGAGAAAGCACAACTTGTCACACTCAAGGACCCTATTACTTCTAAAGACCATGGAGGGTGGGGTTGACGTAAGAAGAGACAGAAATTCCTATTAGTATTTCTTTTCTGTGTGTCAAGTCGTAAAATGAGCCAAAAGAATGTAGATTTAAACGTCATTTAATAGGGATTAAAACATTTAAGGGACTTTTTTTTCCCCCAAATTTAGTTTTACCTAAGTTTTTCTCCTGGTTCTGTTAGCTCTGTGTAAAGTCTGGCAAAAATTGATCAGAGAATTTAGATTTAAATAACATTTATATAATAGGGGTTGCAACATTTAAGGAGTGGTTTCATCCAAATAAACTTTGGTTAAACATTTATCTTGATTCAATAGGTTCTTGGTATAAAGTCTGATAAAACTGGTCAAAGGATGTAGATAAATATATATAACAAAATAGGGGTGAAAGATCTAAAATGTGGTTTGTTCCAAAATTAGTTTTCCTACCATTTTCTCCTGATTCTGTACGTTCTGTGTACAAAGTCTGTTAAAAACACGTCAAGAATGTAGAGCTAAATTTTGGTGGTGTAATAAGGGTAGAAACATTTAAAGGGTGGCTTCTTCCAAAATTAACTTCGCCTAATTTTTCTCTTGCTTTTATAGGGTCTGTGTGTAAAGTTTGGTAAAAATCGTTCAAACAATGTAGACTAGTAAAAAAATCACAAAGTAGGGATTGAAAATTTCGCAAGGGGTGTTTTTTTCGAGAATGATTGTATCGTAGAATTTTTTCTTGATTCCACAGGGTACACGTGTAACATTTTGTAGACATTGGTCAGAAAATGTAGATTTGTGGGCCTATAGAGAAAATATTACTCATGGGGGTTGAAAATAAGGAAATAAGGGAAGAAGGGTGTGCCGTCGTTCTATCTGCAGGGCATGATTTACATTAATTATTATGTACAAGAAACAAATTTCGAGGTTTTCACGAGGTTTAAGAGCTTTTTCACATCATGTGCCGGGCCTTGTAATGTGAGTAGATCTGGCATCAGTGCGCTGCATATGACCAATACTGTCTTTTAAGGTTGGGACGGTCTATAGATTCAAATTTAAAAAAAATAAAAATACCTTAAAACTAGTTAAAAATATGCCACATAAGCACTAAAATGTTGAAATATAATGCTTTTATAAAAAATCATGAAAATATTCAGTTATATGCACCATATAATCATGTTTAAATGACTGAAAATTACATAATTCGTACACATAATGTATAAGCATACGTTTTTAACCCCTAAGAAAAAACATGCAAATGCATGAACTTCCGGGCCCTAATTATCACATAAGTTCTTAAGGGGGGGAAAATTTGGTAAATCCAGGATAACTTATATTTATTCTCAACATTACACTTTAAACTTCAGAGGGAAACCTAACACTTAATACGTGTTGCACGTGGTAATTAAATCTCGGAGGATGAAATGGGCTGGGCATGTTGCGCGCATAGGGGAGGAATCTCAAAAGTATTGACTGGAGACCCGAAGGGAAAAGATCACTTTGAAGATCTAGACGTAGGTGAGAGGACAATATTAGATAGATTAAAGGGAAGTAGGATTTGCGAGGGATGATTGGATGGAATTAGCACAGAATAGGGTGAATGGCGGTCTCAGGTAAGCGCGGCAATGAACCTTCGGGTTCCATAAAATAGATAATATTCCTTTAGCTTGCTGAGGAATTGTCTATTGCCATTGAGTAAGTAAGTTAGCATCGTAACCAACTGAAAACGTCGCAAATTAGTAAATCCTGCTGTTTTTATTTTCAAAAAACCGTCCGGATAAGCAGGGTCCGAATTAGCGGGACTCTACTGTAGTAATTTACAAACACAAGTGTCGACCAGATGAAATACGGAATCTGCTGAATACCACATGACAATGTTCGATCATAAGTACAGGATTTTTCATGTCATTACTTCGTTTCCTATAAATGTTACTCAAACCATTTCACCTACTCCCCATTAGGCCCGTGAATCAGTGAACAGCAACCCAATCAGTTGAAAGCCTCAATCAAAATACAAAGAATCTGGTCGTCGTGTGGAGCCGACTCCAATGCAAAATGGGGGTCTTCTTTAGCACTCTCCACGGAATTCACCGTTTATATATATTATATATGGGTGATTCTTCAAATACGGGAAAATTTGTGTTCCGGAGTGATATTTCCCTTCAAATTCAACTTTAAAAAAAAAAATTAAAACAAAAGTTTGTTTCTACTACTTCCATACTACAACTATCACTTTGAAATGTCACTAACTTTAAATTCTGATATTCCAAAATCAAATTTAATTCAATGAAATGTCATCCGCATGCCCTGTCCCATACCCTGGTTTTGTACATTCTAATGCATTTTTCCACAAAACTAAATGTTATTTCCTTTTCAACTTTTTTCCTGCCAATGAGTATGAATGTGTGAAGAATATTAACCCCTAAAAAATAAAATGAAATAAAATAGTCACCCCACCTAATGAACATAAAGAATGTCCCAAGGGTTTTTGGTCATCCACATGGCTGAAAAGAATGGAATTTTTTCTGCAGAAATGAGAAATTTGTATAACTGGCAACAGTGTTAGAAAGCCAACAGGGCAGCTTGTGGTTGAATTGTAAGGTTGAATTTTGCTTGCTAAGGACTTTGCATCATTTTCAAGGAAAGCGTTTTTATTCCCCGTCATTAACATGACTTCTAGCACGGCCTCCTTTATTTTACCAGGCCAGGACAGTCTCTCTCACCAGCTGATCAGTTCCGGCCGGTTTGTGTTATGGCATTACGCTAATCAAGACATTTGTACATCGCGTGGGAAGCTGAAATCTTTAATGATATTTATTTTCAGTTACTGATAATTTTACGTGTAAAGTAAACCTCCAAGAATAAAGATAGATTTATTATGTAGATTTTTAACATAAAATGAAACCGCTCGTACTCGCGACATAACACACTCACCTTTCTGAATCCGTAAAACAATATTATGCAATGCTTCATTCCATACTATATTACTATACAAATGTCACACTACATACACAACATACTATGGTATTACATCTCGTAATATACAGCTGGTAATTTCTATGAGAAAACGTACTAAAACACAGAACACAACGTTCAATCATCCATATCCATATCCCAACACTGAAACCAACAACTGCCGGCCGGCCGGAATCAAATGTTGCCAGATTGAACTGCTCCGGCCTGGTACAATAAAGGAGGCCATGCTTCTAGAAAGTAGGCAGAAAGTGAACCGTCATATGGGGTAATTTCGGACTTATTAGGTAATTTCGGACAAAATGCTATCTTTTCGTTTTATGTTGGCTACTATGCATCACACCGTGATTTAATTTTTGCGCGCGCAGTTTTTGTGTTTAACTTGAACACCTGCACCTAGTTTTGCACGTGCACTTTGCATTACCGAAGGCACGTGCTCGCTACAAGGGATCATTGTTGTCGGCTTTATTTTAGCATGAACAGATGTTACTGAAAATTGTTAGTATTCTCGGCTAATTAAAGAATCAAACTGCTCTAATCTGTTGCTATAATTTCTGCAGTTGTGCACAAACGTATGTGTGATTATTCCATGTATTTTTTCTGCACAGTTTCAATTTCACATACGGTTCTTTGTAAATTTCTTCAACCCTGGGGTAATTTCGGACGATGCCGCGTGTCTACAAAAGGAAGCCGGGAAGGCAGATCTATGGTAATTATGATGAAAAGAAACTGACTGAAGCAGTAAAAGCCATTAAATCCGGAAAAATGACCTATCGCAAGGCCCAAGAGTATTTTAGGGTACCACGATCCACCTTGGAAAATAAGGTTAATCGCACAAACCCTAAAGCAATTGGAGCACCAACTGTCTTAAGGCGCAATTCCACTGAAGCAACACTGAACGACATGTGGCATGCGACTTGTATCCTAGTGTTGCCTGATTGTAGGCGTGCGACAATGTGCCACAAAAATTCCATATGCCGCATGCGGCATTTGTCTCCCCATGTCGTATTCGCTTTGTCGCCTAGGCGTGTAGCATGGGACTAGAACGATTCAACTGAAGCAACTTCAGTCTGGTGCAACATGTCTTTAATAATACCATATACAATACCCATATTTATATACAACACCATGGGCTATTAAAATGTCTGAATAGCTGTCAAATTATTGGCAGACACTATTTAATAAATTACCAATAATTTATCAAAATTTACCTGTAAATTTCTTTAAGATAAGAGCACATGACTGGTTGGCCAGGAATCCATCAAGAGGGACTTTTGGTATAATTGATTTTAGTTACTCCACTCTTGAGAATCGTATCAGAGAATTGGCATATTCAAACCCCATTTTGTAACATAGATGAATTTTTTAATAGTAATATATCGTAACAATGTATCCTAATATTGTCTTATTTCTATTAAACATCAATCAGACTGGACTATAATCCTTATATTTTTATTTTTTTAAATTATTTTTTTTATTTTCTATATTATTGTGTCTTGAGAATGCGCTAACTTGGTCTAGTGACAGGTTATGTAATAATTGTAAAAATGTAAGTTTCTTATGGCGTAATACTTAGCTTGCTGTCACTTTGCATAGTTTACTTTACCTGACTTTGTCTATCGGGGGGGGGGGGCTCCTGTTTCCCCTGCAATACATCATTCTACCAGTGCTCATTCATCATGATCAGGGCCCGGATTCTGATGACCTAAAATTGTTTGAAAAATGACCTATAAAATGACCCTAAATTTTAAAGAAAATGACTTAATAATTATAAAAAATGACCTAAAACTGATATTTTATTTATAAAAAATTATTATTGTACACACAAAGTTATAGACTAGTTTGTACATAATTATAAAAACTGTAAATAACTGTAATGTTGTGAATGTTCTTTTCTCACAGAAATTTATACTGGCTGTGAGGCACTGGCGAGTCAAAATTCGGCACATCCTTTTGTGGTCTGCCGGATTATATTGTCATTTATTGAGGGTAAACAATACTTTGCACTCTCAAATCCAAGCAGGTGGCAGACTCTGGTGCCAAGTCAATCTAATAACAATAGTATTATAATACAAAATTTTGGCGTTTCTTTGATTCTCACTTCCGACTGAAACATATCAACACTTTAACGCCGAATTTTTCTTTCTTGCATTAAACAGACAACTCTTCAAAGACAGCACCGCTAGCGACGAAAAAGAAGTTAATACACTCAATGTAAACACATGAAAATGACTAAATGAGGAAACAAATGACACGAAAATGACAAAATAATGACCTAAAATTGAAATAAATGCCCTAAAAATATAAAATTGCATAAAATGACAAAAAATGACCTAATAAAAATGCATTTCTATAATCTAGAGGCCATGATTAGGATTTATCCACAAGTTGGCAATGTCTATGCAGCATCAATAAAAAGATGACATGTCATTAGAATCCGGGCCATGATCATGATATAACCATTGGTTGCAATAAAGGAATTATTATTTTTCAAGCCTAATTTCGAATGTATATATGTAACAACTACTTTCATTGCTGCTTCCCATTTCAATTGAACTGTATTGGCAATTATTGGGATTTGAAGGAAAACAATTATTTGGTGGTATAAATAAGAGCAAGCCGCGGCTCAAAACTCACTAATTCATAGCAGCTGCTTGGTTTGGTATAAATAAAAGGCGGCTTCCTCAACCACCTGCCTAGCCGTTGCTCAACGACCTTGACAGCTCAGCCACTGCTTGGGATTTGGTATAAATAAAACTCTCTGTTGGTAGCAGCGGCTTGCTTTTTTCTGAGGCACCTCATTTGCGGACTCAGCTTGCTCAAGTGAAGTTTTTAATCGTATTGGCGGGGTTCATGGGGGTGACTTTTTAACCAATATGAGTAATTTATAAGGAACGTAAGGATTATGATGTGCACAGATGTAAAGAACCGGTTGTACAATAAAATTGTAAAACATGTGTAACTTATCTTTGTTACTTTTCTTTATTATTATAATAATAATAATCATGAAATAATACATCATTATAAGTCTAACACATTCTCATATTTTACCGTTATCAATATGAACTAAAATATTTCAAACGTGAATAATTCTTTTAACACTATTTCAAATTGTAATGCTGTAAACTAAATAACTTCAAATCTATTATGTAGCAAGTAGATTCAAAACGAACGTATTTTATGAATTAATTATGGAAAATAATTAAATATTAATAAAAGAACTACATATATATGTAGACCTACCTTCTTTACTAATAGCAAAACATATTGAAATAAAAATGGAAACTCCATCCTCTTACAAAGCTATTTTATGTGGGACAAAATAAGCTGATCTGAACAAATCTCACACCCTTAAAAGCTTATCCGGGTTTGTTTGTCTTGCTATCAATTTGACTATGCCCCCTCTTCAAACAAACATAAATACTTGGAGGGAATGAAAGAAACGGGGTAGAGCTTTTAGACTCTTCAGTTGTACAGTCTGCACAAGAGCAAACTATTAAAACTGCTAAGATTATAAAATATCCTAATTATTTACCTAATAGGTACTAAGTATACTTGTGATTTTAGGACAATTGCCTACTCTGTTAAGTATTATTTAAAATGTTAAACTATAATACGTTTCTATGACGGTACAAGTAAGCAAAATATCGAAATGTGCTTATTAGTATAAAATGTTAACTTTTGTTTATTAAAATTAAGTAAAATTATATCTGTCTACTGTTTTAGTTAAATGCTTAATTCATTAATTTACAAGCCTAAACATAATTTTTAGTGCCCTAAAATCAAGGTTTTCTAATAAAACATGAATACTAGAGAATACTGTAGGATAAAAATTCCTCTGACACTGGGGCTTGAACCCAGGACCTTTTAATACTAGGCCTAGAGATGTAAAAACTACGAGGACATGTTCACACTCTCTTGTCTCTTTCCTTTCTCCCAAAGTAGCTTTTCTTTCTTTAAATTCAATACTTTTATACATTATATACTGAACTTTAAATTTTAACTCGGTCACAGACAGTCAAGTGGCATGTTTGTTTACACAGCTGTCATGTGTCGAGCGGTATGGGATGCAGGTGTCCAAGCACTTGCTACCAGTAGCCTGAGCCGCGGCTATGCAAGGAGGGGAAATTTTTTATTTATTTGAAACAGCCAGCCGTTGCTAGATTCTCAACCTTCTCATAAGCAACGGCTAGGTAGCAGTGGCTTTCTTTTATTTATAGCACTCATTAAGTTTTAAAACTTCAAGGAGACCCGATATACAGTACTACAGTAGTTATTTTCTTTCTCCTCCTTTATGCTGACGTGGCTGTGATTTAAATGCTCTGCTCTATGAAGACCCTTGTTTGTTTGTTTTCATAGCTTGTTTATGCAGGTGCAAGCAGCCCATGTCGCATGCTACATGTCGCCCCGATCCGCTGGCTGTTGGATAGCGACGACACTGTTCGACACGAGGAATTTTGTCGAAGGGCGACAACAGTCAACTTGTAGCATGCGGCAAGGCGACTTGTCGTTTGTCGCTTTGTGTTGCTGCAATTGAATTACTGTGTGTAGCATGCGGCATTGACGCATGCTACATGTTGCCCAAATGTTGCCTCAGTGGAATTGCAGCTTGAATGTTGTATTGTATTATCATTGTTATTTGATTGACTTGGCAACAGAGTCTGCCACCTGCATCAATTTGAGAGTGCGAACTACTGTTTACCCTAAATAAACAGTAATATAATACACCAGGCTACAAAAGAAAATGCCGACTCGCCGACCTTCCATTGAAAGAAAACTGCTGTGCCCATTTGTATGTGTCATGTTTTTCAGTTCAGTAGTTAACACTCACTTGAACACAGTCTCCGAAGTAAAAAAAAAAAAAAAAAAAAATGATCACGAAGAATGGACGTGAGAAGCGTTGAGGATATTGTACTGTACATACTTTTTCTCAAGATCAAGCTACCCAGCTTCAAATTGTGCAGAATATGGGGTTGGTTAGAAGGCGACTCAGATGTAAGAATCGAAATTGCAGGCGTTATTGTTCTCTTATAAGAAGAGCCGATGGGTATCTTGCCCACGAATTCCAGTGTAAGAGGTGCAAGACCAGGCATTCCATTCTCGAAGGGAGCTTCTTCAAAGGTGCGCATTTGCCAATGATGAAGCTTATGCTACTCCTTTGGTTCTGGTGTTGCCGAACAAGGAGTACGGTAAACAAATTTCCAAACTGGATTTTGAGTGCTAAAATGGCGTAAAATGTTTTTTTCATTAGTTCAATATTTAAAAATTTTCCAGGGGTGGAGGCCCTACTTAGGTAAGAACATATTATGTTCTTGGAAATTACTTCAGCTACCACCTGCACGGTTTCAGCTTGGAGGTCCGGGGCAAGTCGTGCAACTAGACGAAAGTTTAGTTTCAAAACGGAAATTCCATGTAAGCGAAGTTTATTATAATACACAGTTTCACTATAGGTAGACAAAATTTTATAGAATGAGGAAAATATTAAACTGCAAAGAGATTTTTCTCCGAAATTTAAATCCATATGAAATGAGCCAATAATAAAATAATTTCTTGCCGACATGTTTTATTTTATTTTTAAGTAAGTTATACATTTTCTGTTTCTCTATGTGTCTGGGAGTGCAAAAGATTTTTTCCCCCACATTTTATCACTAACATTTTGGCTTCTAGTGGCCATTTTGTTTAGAAGGATCTGTCATTTTTGGCATTTTCAGAGGTTAACAATAAGTTACATAACTATTTTGTTTATTAAGATATCAACTTGAAAGAAAAATCATCTTAATCTACAAGAAATAGCCTAAAATTCATGTTATGTCTAAAATTTTGTTAGGTCTTAAGGAAATAACCTAAAACTTTATTAGAAATTCATGTTTCGTTTAGCATAAGTTATTGACTTTATCAAACTTTTTTTTTATATAGAAGGGATGAAAGCATACATTTCATATTTCCCCCCAGAAAGATATTATAGTAAAGATACTAGTAAAATTTGAAATCATTTATGTAAATTCTTTAGGTTTTATGAGTCTCCAAATATTGAGATTTTATAAAATTGCTGATTTTCAAATTGGAATATATCAAAAGGGACTGAACATAAAATCTGAAATTTTGTCGGAATATCCTTTTAATGAAAAGTATTCAACACATAAAATTCATCATTGTGTTCTGACTGGAAGTAATATTTTTTTAAAATAAAGAAAATCCCAAGAAATTCACTGTCAAATGAGGGATTGCCACATGCTATTAAATGTTGAAATACAATAAAAATTGTCTAAAAATATAATTATTTCTTGTTGTTACTTGTTAAAAAAAATATCTGCCATGAAACTAAAAATTAAGTGTTCAGAAGTAGTAGGAGGAAATGATTAGTTCAGTACTTATGCAGTAGAACACCCCATTGTCATGTTGTCTGAGCAATGCATAACACATTAGAACAAATCTCTACAGGCAAATGATGATCAAATACTCAGGGGTGCCCACAGGGGGGGTTAAGACGCAGACTGTGTCATTGAAATTTCTGGGGGGGGGGGAAATATTATCGTTTTATGAATTTTCTGGGGGGGGGGGGGTTTGAAAATTGTTGCAAAATTAGCGTTTTATATGTTAAAAATAAAAACATTCAAGTTTTATAACTTCAAAAGGTTTCTTCTAACAGTGGATTAGAAAAGGGGGGTCCACGGGGTTTGGACCCCCAGAAGACAAAACCTAAAATTCTATATTTGTATTTAAAAAAATATTTATTTAAATAAACAAGATTTGTTGGTGTGTCAAATATGATTTCGCAGTTATTTTCTTTTCATAACATAATGAGTAGGCTTATTATATCCACTGTTCCATGTGTTATTCAACTTTTCTTATAAATAGTAATAAGTATTATAACTTAAGTAACAATTTCTTGTTTAAGTTGCCATGTCTTAGAGTACAGTAAACTAATTTGCTAACTAGTTTTTCAGTGCTAAAATAGCATAAAATGTGATTTTCATTAGTTCAACATTTAAAAATTTCCCGGGGGTGGACACCTGACTTAGGTAACATTTTCTTGTTTACATTGGCACGACTTAGAGTACGGTAAACAAATTTCCAAACTGGATTTTGAGTGCTAAAATGGCGTAAAATGTTTTTTTCATTAGTTCAATATTTAAAAATTTTCCAGGGGTGGAGGCCCTACTTAGGTAATGATTTATTATTTACATTGGCATGTCTTAGAGTATGGTAAACAAATTTCCTAACTAGTTTTTTAGTGCTAAAATAGACTAAAATGTGATTTTCGTTAGTTCAATATTTAAAAATTTCCCGGGGTGGACACAATTTCTTGTTTACATTGGCATGTCTTAGAGTATGATAAACAAATTTCCTAACAAGTTTTTGAGTGCTAAAATAGCGTAAAATGTTGTTTTCATTAGTTCAATATTTAAAAATTTTCCGGGGGTGGCCCCCTACTTAGGTGATGATTTCTTATTTACATTGGCATGTCTTAGAGTATGGTAAACAAATTTCCTAACTAGTTTTTCTGTGCTAAAATAGCGTAAAATGTGATTTTCATTAGTTCAATATTTAAAAATTATCTGGGGATGGACCCCCGATCCCCTTTTTGGGGGGTATTCCAAACCCCCCGGCACTTTCGACCCTCCCCGCAATTATTTTCTGGCTACTTATTTTGTTGCACTTATTATATTATTAATATAATGTTACAAAGTGGCCCAAGAAGTTAAAGCAACAAAAAATAGATAAATTAAAAAAAACCCACCCTAGAAAATATCATATGGGCGCCCTTGTCGATAGCCAATCCGTTTGGGGGGGGTGAGCAATGAAGTTGGGGGGGGGGGGTGAGTGAAATACTGACCTGATCATTTACTCCTACTACTTTCATTGCATAGAATATTTTGACAAAATTCCAGGTTTGTATGTTTGTACTACTTTCGTTGAATTGTAGAATACTTGGGTATTTTGACAAAATTTCAGATTTTTATGTTCAGACCTCTTTTTTAGATATTCCAATTTGAAAATCAGCAATTTTAGAAAATCGAAATATTTGGAGACTCATAAAAAGATTAAGATAGTTGTTATTTACAGTTAATTTCTTAATAAACATTTCTTAATAAAATCTATTTGTACTCCCACATGCATGCTACGCACAGCCCGGCAATCTGGGTCACGGCGGTGAAGCCTAGCCTTGCGCTATGCCGCCATCTTGCCTCACCAGAAGACACCCATTGAACTAAACGTAATTCAATGGGAAACTATCACGAGAACTTAGATTAAAGTCTATTTCCACAATTTTCTATTGGAAATGTTGTATCCACTAGTGAACACACTGAAACCACATTGAAAAAGCACGTCCTCTTGCTATTTTTCTCAAGTATTGGTTCCTATTACTTGCTAAAAATTAGGTTTTTGATGTGAAACTTCTTTAGCCGCGGTAGGATTAAATCGAGAGCATGCGTTACGGACAAAATCGTCACGAAATTAGTGTTATGCTCAAAATCGTCGCGAAATTAGTTTGATGTGACGGAACGGACTGCACAGAAAACAATCAACTCAATAATTAAGCTTATGCAAAATTTAAATTAAAAATCCACAATCCAAAATTTTAAGTCTCAAATTCCGAAAATAAAAAATAAAAATAAATTAAAAATATAAAATTAAAAATTCCAAAATTAAAAAATTCAAAGATCCAGAATTTAGAAAATCCAAATTTAAAAAAATAATCCAAAGTAAAAAATCCAAATATCAAAAATTCAAAAAATAAAAAATCCTAAAATCCAAAATTTAAAATATCCAAAACAATAAAAAAAGAGTGCGTGGAACGCCACGCGACAGAAGTAAAACTTTATTTTTTTTTCTATTTATTTATTTTTTTTTTTAATTTTTATTATTCGATTTTTTTCAATTTTGCATTACTGGACTTTTTAATATTGAGTTTTTGGATTTTTTTAATTTTGGATTTTGGACATTTTAATTTTGGATCTTTGAATTTTTAACTAAGGATTTTTTAAATTTTCGATCTTTGAATTGTTTATTTTTTTATTTATTTTTATTATTTATTAAATTTTGAATTTTGAATGTTATAATTTTAATTTTGTTTTTTAAATTTGAAAATTTCTATTTTTTAATTTTGGATTTTAAATTTTGGATCTATGATTTTTTTAATTTTGTATTTTTTAAATTTTGATTCTTTGACTTTTTTATTTTTTGGATTTTTTAATTTTGTATTTTAGTTTTTTTTAATTTTGGATTTTTCAATTTTGGTATTTTCGATTTTTCAATTTTTTAATTTTTAAATTTTGGAATTTATTATGTATTAAATTTTGGATTTATGGATGTTTTAAGATTTAATTTTGCTTTTTAAATTTTGGAAATTTATATTTTTTAATTTTGGATTTGCGCGGTAATCATCCTCCGGGCTCCATAAAATAGATAATATACCTTTAGATTGCTTAGGAATTGTCTATTGCCATTGAGGAAGTAAGGTCTGAAAAATTTCCTTTCATTACTCCTAATCATTGAGTTGATTGTTTTCTGTGCAGTCCGCTCCGAAACACGTAGTTTTGAGTGTGACTGATTTTGTGACTGATTTCGTTTTAGTGTGACTGATTTTCCAGATTTGCCCCAACCGCGAGAAAAGAAGTTTTACTTCAAAAATTCAGAGATCCAAAATTTAAAAAAAATTCTAAAATTTAAAAAAATAGTCAGCATAGTGAGGCAGCAAGAGAAGAACATCAATACTATTAATGAACCACAGTATTGCTCAATTACAACACGCATAGTGAAATGACAGGATTAAATGAAATACGGACATTATTTTATTAAGACTATATTTTAGATAACTTCCATTCCATTGATCAAAGAATTCAGTATATGGGTCATTCTTCAAATACGGAAAAATTTGGAGTGTCTAAAATCAACATTTTTTAGTTTGTTTTTAAAATCTCAAAAAAATTACTAAAATACTTCAGGGGTTTCTTAATAATAAGACACCAGCAGAGCTTAAATGTTTATATATTTTAACGTGTTCCTTTCCTTGTTTCTTTCTGTCGTAGTATGAAAAATTACACCCGAATGCCACACAGGTATTCACCATTTTATAAGAAGTATTTATACTCCTCAGTCCAATTACATTATTAGCTAAAATGCTAAAATTCACATCGCTGTAACGCTCTTGTGGCTTGTACTCGATTAGCTACTTCAGTGTAGTAATATGGCGGTCCGTGCATCAACGTGGCTTCACTGCCGCCAATAGTACAGCATACACCATTGCCGATCTATCTCTATATATCTGTGATGCTACGCCACACCTTTAAACCCATTCCACCCATTTTGACTCCTCACAAATGATAAAACAAGTATTTTCAAATGACTGCAGTCCAATTCCTTTCTCATGGATAAGTACAAGGAATTATTAACATTTCTTTTGTTTTTAACTTTTAACAGGATGGGCGTATTGTTCCCCAAAAATGGGTTTTCGGTATCTATGGCGTCCAAGAAAGAAGAGCCATAATTGTTTATGTAGACAACCGTAACTTCGATACATTGATGCCTAAAATTGTTCAATTTGTAAAGCCGGGGACAGAGCTATGGACGGACGAATGGCCAGCATATAGATCTGTGTCCACGTGGGGGGGTGCATCCCCATATACCCACAAGACCGTGAACCACAGTCAAAACTTTGTTGATCCTCTGACTGGAGTATGCACCAATGCAGTAGAAAGCTACTGGTCAAAATTTAAGCGGTACATGAGGAAGAGGGGAGTGTTGAACTCAGAACTCCTTCAACAACACATTGATGAGTTTATGTGGATGGAGATGTATGGACGAAATGGCAGGGAGGCGTTTAGAAATATGGTACAACACATTAGGGAACGTTATCGTAAGTACACTACTATTATCTCTTTTTATGATTTTAATCCAAATAATGTACATTCCAGTTTTAAATGTTCATATAAAATTAAGTCCTGATACTTCTTTGTTCTTTTAGTAAAATTAATTAATTCATACAGTTAAAAAAATATATTTGTTTACAGTGTAAACTAAGTAACATGGATAGGCCTAAATTAGTTTTCTGAAAATGTTCCTCTTAAATAATCTAATGATTTTAATATTATTTATGTATTTATTTTATTTCAGCTGTTCGCTAAAATAGCTAGACTCCAGACCACACATATTCCAGGCAGAAAAACAACATTGAAATAAATGGGCTGTACGTGACACAAAAAGGAAGGCTGATTTTGTAATAGTTTTAGATTATTTTTTGTAATAGTTTTAGATTATTTTTTATAATAGTTTTAGATAATTTTTTGTAATAGTTTTATATTATTTTTAGTCATAACTTGTAGAATGCTTCTAGTAGATTAAGATGGTAACCAAAACATGATTTTCTAATACAGTTTAAGATGAAAAAATTGAAACATTGTGTTAACCTTGAAATGTTCAAAACAGCTTACTGTGCATTTTTTCAACCACACCTATTGTATGGAATTATGCTCTGGGGTGATTCCTCCAAAGCAAAAAAAGCTTTCATTTGGCAGTTTAATACCAATACCAGGTTAATAAAATACCACTTAACATCAGAAATTTAGAAAAGAAAAAAAAACTATATAATGTCTTATCAGATTGGTTTAAAAGCAAGGTTTTCTACAAAATATTATAAAAAGTCAATTGCTATCAACAAATAATTTTCTTTAATAAGATAATACCTAACGTCAGAAATTTAGAAAGAAAAAAACTGTATAATGTCTTGTCAGATTGGTTTAAAAGCAAGGCTTTCTACAAAATAATATAAAAATTGTTTTATTTAATAAAATACCACCTAACGTCAGAAATTTAGAAAAAAAAACTGAATAATTTCTTATGAGATTGGTTTTAAAGCAAGGCTTTCTACCAAATATTATAAAAAGTCATTTGCTATCAACAAATAATTTTCTTTAATAAAATACCACCTAACATCAGAAATTTAGAAAAGAAAAAACTGTATAATGTCTTATCAGATTGGTTTAGAAGCATGGCTTTCTACAAAATAATATAAAAAGTCATTGCTATCAACAAATAATTTTCTTTAATAAAATACCACTTAACATCAGAAATTTAGAAAAGAAAAAAAACTATATAATGTCTTATCAGATTGGTTTAAAAGCAAGGCTTTCTACAAAATATTATAAAAAGTCATTTGCTATCAACAAATAATTTTCTTTAATAAAATACCACCTAACATCAGAAATTTAGAAAAATAAACTGTATAATGTCTTATCAGATTGGTTTAAAAGCAAGGCTTTCTACAAAATATTATAAAAATTATTTTATTACCACCTAACGTCAGAAATTTAGAAAGAAAAAAAAACTGTATAATGTCTTATCTGATTGCTATCAACAAATATTTTCTTTAATAAGATACCACCTAACATAGCTTTGCGCTAGTTTATACATGAAGGACTCTGCCATCTAGCGGCAGAGTGGGAAGAGGAAACTGTCATCGATGAGTAGAATATTCTCTTTTGTGAAACAAGAACTCTGTCTGCCCTCTATCGGCAGTGTTGGGACATGAAACTCACCCAGTAGGGGTTATCTTGCCCTCTGGTGGCAGAGCTGCAAGATGAAGCTGACCCATGAGTAGGGGTTCTCTTGCCCTCTAGTGCCCTCTGGTGGCAGAGGTGGAAGTACGGATGCATTGAATTCTAATGGAGTAAGTACACAAAATAGTGTGTCTTTATTTCGTCGATTTCTCAGTTATTTACCGTCGGTTCACACTTTTAATGACTGATATACAACTGGAAATGCCTAGTGAACATTGTAATATAGTAAGGAAAGCGCTATTTTCACCGCCAAATTCGCTGCTCTACCCCCATGACCTCCCCTGCAAGATTTTTTTCAAGCATTGGAAGACATGCTGGTGATGGTGAAAGGGCCTTTCCTTGTTCTTGGAGACATGAACATCGATTTATCAGTGGACAAATTCGGAGGTGCAGTTGGAAGACTTCTTCAGATCTTACAAGAATACAACGCAGTCAGTTTGACTAAACTTAAAGACTATTCCACAGATGGAAAATCTCACATTGATGTGGCCTTTTCTAATTGCAATAAAACAGAAAGCTGGTATTATGAAATTTATTTCAGCTATCATAATCCTATATGTAACATAGTTAGTAAAAATTACTGAGAATAGAATGTTTCATCCAACAAAATTACTCGGTAATTCAAACTGATTTTATTCACAGAACAACTTTGAAACCAGCACAAAAAATCCAAAATTATGCAATCGAAATAGCTATTATAGATGCTGAAATTGCAATTGCTACAGCACCAATTGAAGAACAGAATAGCCTAAGGGGAAAAAAGTAGCCTTAAAAATCAAAGAGGTATACAGAGCTAACAAACCAAAACTCTCTAAACAGGACAAGGAACAACTAAACACTATAAAAGTGCAACCTTCATTGCTTCTGCTTCGTATTTTATTCTGAACTCCGGACACATTCGGAGTTTCGTTCGGCTATTTCCGGCTGAGTCATGTGAGGCTATGGGGTTGGAGTAGTTCTATTGTGGCAGATTGTGGAGATCTATTGTGAGTGTCTGAGAGTCTTGGAGACGACCTCCTTAGACCAGGTGCAGAAAATAATGACCAGTAAATCACTAAAGAACAAGGGCTACCGTGCTATGGAACATCAGAAAAGAGGACCCAAAATCATTATTAAAGATGTTCCTCGCGGAAAAACTGAAGCAGATCTAAAATGGACAATCAGCAACACGTTGCCAGAACATCCTGACCCTAAGATAATTGACAACATAGTGGCTTTCCGATTCAAACTCGGGAAGTTCACTGACAGAGACCATTGGGTCTTTGAAACACACCATGCAGTCCGACACTCACTAATTGACAAGGGCAGAATATTCCTAGGCTTCCAAAGTTGTCGTGTGGAAGAACATTCTGTACCAGCGAGATGTTATCGGTGCCACAATCTTGGGCACACTGCCAAGGTCTGTAGAGTGGACACTGAGATGTGTGTGTACTAAGCCAAACAGGGGCACAGGTACACAGACTGCCCTCGCAAACAGATTGATCCCCCTACTTGCACTCTGTGCACCCGCTATAAAAAGGACGCTCGACACTCAACGACTGATCCACTTTGTCCCTCGCAGGAAACCGCGATTAAAAGACTTAAGGAAATGACTGACTACGGCGATGGCTGAGAAAACACTTAAGATCTGGCAAATCAACACTGACAGGGCCAGAGTAGTCAATGACCAAATTCGCGTGGAAGCTCACACACATAACGCAGATATCCTTCTTTTACAAGAACCTTACTCATACCACGGAAATAAAATCACAATTCAGCTGTTGCCATCAAATCATCACTGGAAATTCCCCTGACGAATACCCGTGGACGGGAATAGCAATCCTAAACCTGGAAATTGAGTGCCTTAAGCAAACTTACTATTCTATTCCCCATTTAACGTGCGTCAAAATAGCTACTGTCATCGGCGAATTTAAGCTAGTTAGTGCGTACCTCCAACCCGCTGAACCCCCTGATCCAGTCTTAAGGCAAACAAGCTAAGGGAAATAGGAAGATCGCAAGCCAACACTGTTGTCGGTATTGATGCAAATGGCAAATCCCCCTTATGGGGTGTCCCTTACATGGACCATAACGGAGAGCTCATGGAGGAGCTCTTTGCGGAAATGGACTTGTTTACACTCAATGGACAGAATACTGAACCCACCTTCCAAACTAGGCTAGGCCAATCGCACATTGACGTCTCGCTAATCTCGCGAGACATGTCCCGCCGCAATGTTAATGGACCATTAAGCCAGAAATCGGGACCAGTGCACATAATGTTCTAGAAATAGTTATTGAAGATACCATTGTAAATACAATACGACATGCCAGGCGCTATAATCTCAAAAATGCAGACTGGCAAGCTTTCTATAATAACGTAGAAACTAACCTAACTCCTCTCAACTCTCCCCTAAACTCCACTATGGAAGTAATTTATCAGGTGCATCAACTCACTGCTGCCGTTTCCCAAGCAGCACGAAAAAGTATTCCCATGACAATCCCAGGGAAAGCTGTGCCTTGGTGGAGTGACGCTCTTGATCAACTCAGGCGAGACACTAACAGGAAAAAGTGAAGGTTCCAAAAAGCCAATAGAGCTCACGAACAGCCTAACCGGGACAGATATTACGCAGAATACGCTCAATCACGTAGAGAATATTCATGAGCAATTTCTCACGCGAAAGTAGAAAACTGGCGGAACTTTGTCACAGAGCAAAGTGCACGTCAGTATATACACATTTCCGTTTTGAAATTTTCTAATTAAGTCACTGGTGCAACAAGTTCAGTATTTTATTATTAAATAAGATAATTAAAATTTTACAAATTAGAGCTTAAACAACTTACATAGAATTTTAGGTTTTGATCTCGGGGGAGGTCCGGACCCCCTGGACCAGGGGTGCTCAAACGGTCGATCGCGATCGACAAGTCGATCGCGAGTTCTTTTTGAGTAGATCTCGAGAAGAAAAAAAATTTTAATAAGTAGGTAGGTAACTAATAAAATAACACTGCTTGCGGCAAAAGGTGGCTTTATCAAAGGAACGCGCGGCACTTGTCAAAGAAAAGCCGCGTTGTTTCTAGACTAGACAGTGGAGTCTAGTCTAGAAACAACGAGAGACAGTACAGTCTAGTTTCGGGCGGCGCGTTTGACGGGAACATTCGAGACTTTCGTTCACGCCGATATAAATGTTGCGCCTGCAGGAATTGGAGTCATTCTGAATTGTAACTTGATGGCGATACTACGTCGATAAGTACAAAGTTTATTATTAAATAGTGGAAAATGAGTGCAGTGAAGAAATCTAAAACGTATCATTTTAATAAGGATTGGGAGGAAGAATTTTTCTTTTGTATGGTGAAGGATAAGTGCATTTGTGTTATTTGTCGTGCGTCAGTTGCAATACCTAAGCGTGGTAACTTAGAGAGGCATCATAAAACGGTTCATAAAAACTATGAAAAGGATTTTCTGCCACAGAGTGAATTAAGAAAACTAAAGGTACGTGATTTGATATCTTGTTTGAAAAAAGAACAATCCATGTTCACAAGACCAGTCAAACAATCAAAAGCTGCTACGATCGAGTCATTTAAAATATCTCATATATTGGCGAAACACAAGAAACCATTCGAAGATGGATCGGTGGTGAAGGAAGCATTTATTGAAGCGGGTGAGACTTTATTTGGAGATTTTAAAAATAAAACAGAAATCATGTCTGCTATTAGAGAACTTCAGTTATCTCGTCCGACTGTCACAAGGCGTATTGAAGTCATGAGCCAGGACATCGCAGATAAACTAAAACATGATATCATGGAATGTACATACTTTTCTTTACAGTTCGACGAATCCACCGATATGACAGACACTGCCCAGCTGTGTATTTTTATTCGGATGGTATTCAATGACATGTTGGCTAAGGAAGAATTTTTGACAATCATACCTCTGAAGGGGAAGACCCGTGGCGAAGATATATTTGACGTTTTCTTCAATTTTGTAAAAAACTACGAGCTACCAATATATAAATTAGTGTGCATTACAACCGATGGAGCACCAGCAATGACTGGAAACAAAAACGGTTTTGTGGCATTGTGTCGAGCTAATGAAGAATTCCCTTCATTTTTTTCATTCCATTGCATTATACATCAACAAGTTTTGTGTTCAAAAGTTTTAAACACGGAGGAAATTATGGGCATTGCGACAAAAATTGTGAATTCCATCCGTGCACGTAGCTTGCAACGGCGGCTCTTTCAGTTGCAGTTGGAAGATAGGGAGTCAGCTGAACACACTGATTTAGTTCTTCACACGGACGTCAGGTGGTTGAGTCGCGGAAAATTCCTAGAAAGGTTTCAAGAATTATTGCCCGAAATAACAGCTTTTCTAGACGAAAGAGGTGATGACACTCAGATTTTGAAAAACGAAAAATGGCTAAATGATTTGGCATTTTTGACTGACATCACAATGCACTTAAACACCGTTAACTTGGAGCTTCAAGGTAAAGGAAAAACTATTATTGAGATGATTAGCGCAGTAAACGCATTCAAAAGTAAATTGCAACTTATGATAGATCAACTGAAAAGAAAGGATCTGAAACATTTTCCGTCTTTGAAAGCAAGGATTCCTCAGTTGAATTATGATACGTATGAGGCTGAATTATCAAATATTTTGGGACAATTCGAAATGCGTTTTCATGATTGCAGTAAATTGGAAAATATAGCATCATTTATGAGTTATCCTTTTTCATGTAAAAACATTGAGGAATTAGCTACTGAAATAGCCAGTCAGTTTAATATGAACTCATGTTCTGTTGAAAATGAGTTGGTGCAGATTATATCAGATATACATCTCAAAGCTACAGCATCTGATACAAATTTCTGGTGTTTTATATCTGAAGATAAATATCCGAATGTAAGGCAAATCGCCCTTCAACTGACGGCATTTTTTGGGTCAACTTACTTGTGCGAGTCTGCATTTTCTGAAATGAAGATAATTAAGTCAAAATATCGCAATCGACTAACTGACGATCATATGTCATCATGCTTGCGATTAGCACTCAGTGGTTACGTACCATCTTATGAAAGGTATGCTGAGGACATGCAGTGCCACGCTTCAACATCCAAAGCCACTCCTTAGTAACTCTTTTGTTTTGTAACAACCAATAAACTCGCAATTTTGAATAACTATGAGTTTTTTCATTGATATTGTAGAGAAGAACCTAACTAAACCTAACCCAAACCTTGACTAAAATAATGTACCTATACTGCGCAGAAAGCTAATATCTATATATGCTACGGTACGCCCTACCTAGGTAGGTAGGGTGTATCGTGTATGTACGACAACCCTGCATCACACACACTTGCAGTCTCTCAGAGTCGATCGTAAGTAGTCTAAAAATATTGAGGTAGATCGCCAGCAGTTCAAGTTTGAGCACCCCTGCCCTGGACCCACCTTCTCTACGCCACTGGGTGCAACAGGATTCAGTTACAAAGATGAAATTCCAACGGGGTTTTCTTAAACACAACAGAGCAAACCGACACGACCAAGCATGATCATACTCATGCTAAGTATCCTGAATGGTCCCGCAAATCGCAGTGAAGCTAGCAACTGTTAACCAGCACTGCCGTCCCATTTTTTCTGGATTGTCTCTGGAGGATAAAAAATAATTACAATTAAAAAATGAAAATACGGGACAAAACTGCGTCCCGAAGACTTCTTTCGGGACAACGGGACGCATTAGCAAAAGAAGAGACGTTCCCGTACTTTACGGGACATCTGGGAACCCTAATGTGTATCTACTTAAGTTGTCATTCCTTGTCAATAACAATTCACAACATTCCTCACATTTTAGTCTTTTCTGAATGGTTTTATCTACAAAACCTGAGATATAATACAAAATGTTATCTTTGTAATAAGATTCCTCATAGTTATCCAAAATATCTGCTATTTCTAGTAAGTCAAGAGTCAGTATTATTTTCTTCTACTATTTTATCTACCATTGCACACTCTGAGAATCTTAGAACTGAATTCTGATGGTTTATGGCAAACTGTAAAAAACTGCTGTTAGCTGATGGCCTTACACTATTTCTAAACATTCGTTTTCTAACGGCCCATAAAAACTGCCTAACGTTGGGATTGTTATTATGCCCACCTGCGCTTCTAACAGGAGAAAAAAAAATAGCTCTACATGGTCTTGTGACAACTTGAACTAAGCAAGTACTTAAAATCGTTCATTGCTAATAATCTGTCGCTTAACTTTTGAATAGAGCATATATCACTTTAAAAAACCAATGGCAAATGTTTTCCTTGGATAATCTAAAATAGAAATACCATCAATATTTAATTTTGATAAGTAATTTGAAGCATCAGACAGCATTTTGTCATCATAATCTTTGTTTGATAGCTTAATGGGTCCTTTAAAGTGTGTCCCAAATGGACCACGACTATTCAAGTAGGCCTAATCAAATAACTGATCAATTACTCTTATAAACTTAACTGTCGGCTTGCTACCAATAAACTGAGGGTGATTGTTTGCATACACTCCTGTTGAATGGGTGGAGAGGTGTTTCGAACTGCTTATAAGAGCTCTGTTCTTGCCCACCGGTGGTGGGGGGAGGCGCGTAGTGGCCGGACCGTTTTCTGGCACTCTGAGCCACTGCTGTTAGCGATCCAGTGTATTTATAAATCTTTGCTCAAAACCAGTACTCACCTCTGCCTGGGGTTAAGCATGAAAGATGCCGGTGATCTGAGCCTCACTGCCTTCTCCTTGCCTATACCCAGCCTCTTTCCACCTCGATCTCTGGAGCATCTGCAAGGAGAGAGAGGATTCAGTGTTGATGCTGACATACATGTACAATACCGGGATTTCTGCTGTCCTAGAGGACTTGCACCGGCATTTTCCAACTTTCTTATTAAGACTGACCACTCAGAAGGAGTATACTATCCCATTCGTTAAGATGCGCTCGAATGTGCTATTGTGAATGGCATCCATTAGTCACCACACGTTATACTTCGACTACCGACTGCCCATTGTGGGTGGAGCTTTAGACTACTGGCTACAAAGCCTGCAACCCGTATTAAAATCCCACGCATGCGAAAATTTACGGGGAAAAACCAAATAAAAGGTGCATCATCGCATGAGACATATCCTGCCCTGACCCATCCCCAGCGAAGCATTTTCTTTTATACCACGATCTAGCAAAACAGGCTGACAAACTGTTGGATACAAGGCAAACCTGTGGGTACTCTCGAATTTTTAATATTTGGTACAAGAGACACTCTCGAATTTTGGGAAAATGACACATTGCGACCCACCCGAGTCCCCCACCACTACCCGCGTGGAAAGTAGGGGTTTTGGGTGGGGAGAAAAATAATTTATTTCTCCTTTATTCTCTTCTTCTCTTTCTTTCCCGTCTCATTCCTCTCTTAATCTCACCTCCTCTTCACCCTACCTATCTATCGGAACCTCTAGCGTTATAGCTAGGAGTCTGAACCCACTACGCCGCGAATGACAGTTGAGCAGTGAAGAAAGATTTCATGTATATATAGGTACTAAGGGTGACTTCATGCATTCGCGAGTGTTAACGCAAGAATCGCTTTTTCAAATTTTGAAATGTTTTGTTTGTTACGAAAAGAGTACTGTTGGTGCAAGGGAATTTTTCTGCATCGATTGAGCCATGTTTTATATCATAACACAGCGTTTTTAAAAATTGGGAAATATTATGTAAATTTCGATTTTTTTATATTATCAAATCGGTGTTTAAAGATCGTGAAATGTGATATTTGGTACAAGGGTATTTTTTTAATTGTTCGACATTTTCTATAATTCGTGAAATTTTATTTTGTTTTTTATAATGGTAATTGCAATTATTAGAGCAAGCTGCGGGCTTGGCATGTGCCATAGCTGCGCGCGGGAAGATGCGCGGTAGGCGGTGAGGGGAAGCGGCCGATGGAAAGGGGAGCCGGGTGGGTCGCAAAGTGTCAGCTTGCCCGAATTTTTAATATTTGGTGCAAGGGGCACTCCCGCATTTTTAATATTTGGTGTGGTCGGGAGTGTCAGCGACAATATACAAGGATAGTTTGTCGCCATGCTGCACGAGAAACAAAATGTGAATATTGAGTGGGCGGAGCTTAAACTGCACCTTATATTTGTCATTCGCTAATTTACGGTTAGGAATAGGTCCCAAATAGGAAAGGGTGAACAATAAGTGAGAGAATTAGGAAGATAAGAAGAGAAGTCCCATTGGAGAGTTGGTGGGGAAATGTCTGAGTGAACAACGTAAAACCATTTATTCCCCATATTTTGCATGGAGAGGTGCAGATCAGTACCGAAAAAAAAAGATTTTAATCATCCAAAATAGGTGGGGGGAATAAATGTATTTAATTAGGATTATGGTAACTTAGCCGGTAACTTCAATATGAAACCCCTCGATTAAAGTAAACCACTCTCTAAAGTCAGTAGTAAACTTCCCGATATAGCCTACACATACTTTAGTAGCACGTCATTTTTACTTGCTTCATTATCTATTGTCCCTGCTACGAGGCATTGGCTCTCTGGATGCAGATGTAGATGTAGATATCTCGTCCTGTAGATCCTGTGTTGAGCGGGGCTCAAGGATATAGAACACGTCAGATCAAAAAATACATGCATGTTATACCAATAATATAGGTCTACAGAAACTGCAAGCTGCCAAATTTATCCAAGCTGGAAATATTCCTCCAAATTGTAGAAGGTGTGAGTTATTAAAAATTCCTTGACAGCTGTTTTGAAATGTTTGCTCTTTCTTTGAATACATAATAATTTAATGTTGTTTGGAAGCTTGTTATATATCTGTACTGCAGAATAATACGCACCCTTCTGAAAGAGTTTTAACGAGTTATTTGGTCTGTGTAGATCATTCATGTTTCTAGTAGTACGTCCGTGTACACTAAAATTAGTTTGAAATTTGATCTCTTTTGTCAAATAAATAAATATCTGAATTTTTCGAGTTCAGTTAGAGACTCAAGTAATAACACTTACCATTATTCGGTTATTTGTGAATGTCCAATATTAAATCAAATCCTTCAAAACGTCTTTGAAATCCTTTGAAAGTTACTATAAAATAAACCCCGTAAAATAAACCACGTAAAATAACCGACAACCATCCACCGAGCTGGACACAGTGTTGCCAACCACAAAAGCTAAAATCTCTTTGACAACTCCATAAATTTTCTTTTAATTTCTTTGATGCATTATTTTTTTTTCATATTTCTTTAATTATATATTTTATCGATAATAATAATAATTAATAATAATTTTATTAATATGAATCTTACCTCAATTTAACTGCATGCAATAAACATCCGAAGATAGCATGGGTAGTACAGCACAGCACATTTAAATAGTTGCAGACTGCTCTCTTGCCCTCTATTTTATTTTTTGTCCGAATTTCCGCTTTACTTTCATTAATTATCTATGGAAAACAGTAAATTAATTTTTTCTGTAGATTTGGGACGAAATTCTTTGATTCTACGGGGATTGAACAAGACATCAAGTGCCGAGAGAGAAGACTAGCTTTTATGCTGAGGTGTCGTTTTTAACAGGGCACAATGTACTATTTACATTTACATACAGGGCACAATGTACTAGTACTTATTGTAAGATTCAACTGTGCCTTGATGACCTCATCCGCTCTGCATAGTTCTGGGATTCACGAGGGCATAAATGCGCTGAGAGAAATTTTGTGCTGAGGTGTCGTTTTTAACTGAGGGGTAGCCTATACATTTAAATAGTTACAGACTGGTCTCTCGCTCTGCATTTTATTTGTTGTTAGAATTTCCGCTTTATCTTTATTAATTATCTGTGGAAAACCGTAAATTATTTTTCTGTAGATCTGGGACGAAATTCTTTGATGGAAGCGAGATTTCTTTGAGGTTGGCAACCTGGACACTACATGAAAGAAAGAAGTAAATCACCGTCCGCGGTTTTACGCGAGCCAATCAGATTCATTCATGGATCCAAGCGCCTTCAGAAGCCAACGGCCTGTTTCATAAAGACTAGCACATTGTGCGCTCTTCCTACTAGCTGGCAATGTCACCAACTCTTGAAAGTGGGAATAACAGAAATGAAAATAAGGGATAAAACACGGAGGAAAGAATACACGGAGATGCCCTGAGACCGCAAGCGTGAAGCCAACTGTCCGAGCGTTTGGTACTTAAGGGGGCGTGTCACTGTGTTTATATGTTTATAGTGTGCACGGATAGAGTGGTTACTCGTCTTTGTTTCTTTGTTTTGAACAATTCAGAAGTGAAAATGAGTGCATGTTGTGCATTATTCTATGAACTTACCTTAAAAATTAATAATTTTGTAAAATTTAGGTACTGAAAATAGTCAATTTTTGGGATGAATGAATATGGCAGGGGTGCCCACAGGGGGGGGGGGTGGTTAAGACGCAGACTGCGTCATTGAAATTTCTGGGGGGGGGGGAATATTATCATTTACGAATTTTCTGGGGGGGTTGAAAATTGTTGCAAAATTAGTTTTATATGTTAAAAATAAAAACAGTCAAGTTTTATAACTTCAAAAGGTCTCTTCTAATTCTTTATAAAGATAAAGATGAAGAATTTCGACAGTCATGGGCGCCCATACCCGGGGGGGGGGCGCAAGGAAAAAAAATGTATATTAATAATTATTATAGTCAGGTATTTTTCTTTTAAGACAATTATTTGAATTGCAGAAGTTTTACCAAATCGACAACATGGAAGCAGAATCCACAGTGGATTAGGAAAGATGGGTTCAGGGGGTTTGGACCCCCAAAAGTCAAAACCTAAAATTCTATATTTGTATTAAAAAAAATATTTAATTAAACAAGATTTGTTGGTGTGTCAAATATGATATAGCAGTTATTTTCTTTTCATAACATAATGGCCAATTATGTCCACTGTTCCATGTGTTATTCAGCTTTTCTTATAAATAGTAATAAGTATTATAACTTAGGTAACAATTTCTTGTTTAAGTTGCCATGTCTTAGAGTATAGTAAACAAATTTGCTAACTAGTTTTTCAGTGCTAAAATAGCGTAAAATGTGATTTTCATTAGTTCAACATTTAAAAATTTTCTGGGGATGGACCCCCGGCACTTCCGACCCTCCCCGCAATTATTTTATGGCTACGTCATTGTTGCACTTATTATATTATTAATATAATGTTACAAAGTGGCCCAAAAACTTAAAGTGACAAAAAATCAATTAATTAAAAAAATTGCCCCCCCCCATGAAAATATTTTATGGGAGCCCTTGTCGACAGCCAATTGGGTTGGGGTGAGCAATGAAGTTTGGGGGTGAGCAATGATGTTTGGGGGGGTGAGTCATGACGTTTGGGGGGTGGGCACCCCTGAATATGGGTATAATTGCTAAGCATAATTTACTTGTATTTTACACTAGGCTGCTAATTATTGATGTATTTTCTTTATAACGGCCTTAGGCTACTTGTAATTAATCAAATAAAGTGCATTTATCTGAATTATTAGTTATACTAAGTAATTTATTGCTTTAAATTTTCAATATTTATATTAGTTGCCATTTATTGCGTTTAATAGAGTCAATAACCACATGGTGTAGCTATATAACTGTCCAAAATATTTTTCTCGTTCTGAATTATCATTGTCGCACGGTCACTTAATCATTTTCTGACTCAGTATTTATACTCGCACATGTAAAGTTGCTCATTTGAAAGTTACATTTTTGGCTCTTCTGAGATAGGTTAATGCTTACTACCGGGATTATTATGATGTCAGAGTATGTAGTTAATATATGAAATTAGGATATTACATATTTTCCCTACCGTTACGTTGTTATAACCCGTGAAACTTCGGAGTATTTGCGTGCTATTGTATATAGCAAGCCTCCCTTTTGGTCATCTAAGGGGGCGTGGTCATTGGCTTCATCTGTTTCCCATACGACACCGCAAGCACGGCGTCTCCGTGTATTCTTTCCTCCGTGGGATAAAATGCCAAAAAGAAAGAACTCAAAGTTTACTACTCGTACAGCATAACGAATGGTCGTACTGCATTAGTTTATCTTTTTGTAAATTATAGCTTGTAACCTTTAATTTAATTCGTACTCTAATGTACTTACCCCCTGTAAAATCGTATAGTTGGTATATTTGTCATTGCTATTCATTGGGGGTATATCCCCCCCCCCCAATTTGAAAAAAAAAAGGGCTATATATGCAATGTAAGTGGCCAGTTTTATAAACTAATTATATATAAACTATAAATAATTATTATAGTATAAACTAATTATAGGCCTATATACTTATATATTTTTTTGTACTCTTTCTATCTATTCAAATACCCCCCCCCCCAAAAAAAGAATTCTGCGTCCGCCACTGTTGCTATTGTATCTTTTATAATCTATTTTCGTTCATTATACTAACACGTATGTTGGTGCTTAACAATATTCCATAGTAGGCCTATGTATTTGTCCCGAGGGTTAAACAATAAAATTTTAATTACTATCCTCTGTTAAAAAATATTATATATATAGCACTCTACATTAACAATACAAACCTTTCTGCCTATACAAAAGTATGAGACTTACCAGTACCACTTAGAACTGACCGCACAAATAATTCCTATGAATTTTTTTTTTTTCTGTCACTTTAAAGTCAAGAAACGTAATTAAATTTCAATATTAAGATAGTAAAAATGAATTACAAACTAAATCTGGCATGTTGCAGTAGCACATACTGAGGAACCACCCCTGATTACAATGATACAAACTGTTATCGGGTTTTAATTCTTGCTGGTATATGACAACAGATTGTGCCTCTTTCTGTTCTGCATACCTTTGTCAGTTTTTACAAAAGGGAAAAAATTCTTTTCAATTAAAACCAAAATTTACAGAAACCTGAAGCTATGCGGGAATTCAAGAAATACGGGACCCGGGATTTTCATCCAAAATAAGTGAAAACATGGGATTTCCAGAGAAATATGGGATAGCTGGTTACCCTACTAGCCAGGGGCGGATCCACAGGGGGGGAGTGAGGGAAATCCCCCCCCCAAAAAATTTGTAACAATAAGCACAAATTATTCAAAATTTATTGTTCTAATAAATTTTGTAAAGACAACATAACCCAAATACTTAAATTAAAGCAACAACATTCATTATTTTGAAATACATTTGTAATAAAATGCTGAAATGTTCATTTTGATTTCAATTGTGTACTGGGAATAATTAATTTTTATGAGTAAAAACTTCCCTCTCTACTTTGGTCCCCCCCCCCAAAATGTCTCTCTGGATCCGCCCCTGCTACTAGCTGTCCTTTGGGTAAGAAAGTGTTGCTGCTATAATAAAGGAAAAATAATAAAGTAGAAAAAGTAAAAAATCATATTTTGTTTCTTAGTTTTCCTTATTTTCTATCTGGACTGTAAAAATGGCACTAACCCTACCCTAGTAGCACACTTCGTTGGCCTAACGGAGGGATTTCGTTGGCATGGTTGGGATATGTTGGGAAAACGTTCGTTGTAATTTCCTCGGTTAGCCCAATGTACGTTTCCGTTGCGTCATGCGCCAAGTCCTACCGTTGGGTTTACGACGGTGACCCAACGAGGGCTCTCCCTACCGTTGGGTTTATGATTGCTGGCCCAACAATAAATCTCGTTGTAATGTGATCGCATTTATGTTAAAATTAAAAAGTGTTGAAATAACATTATAAGCGTTAAATTTTCATTTCCTATAAAATAAAACAGTTTTAATTAATTAATTATTCGAGCTCTTTGCGCGCGTTACATGATAAAAATTTACTTCGCTCCACCTCTTCCTGCCAATCTTCGGCAATTTCCGGCGTACTCCGGGTCATCACGAAGACGATGAAGAAACAAGTCATACAACAGTTATTCGCCATCTTGATATGTTCAAGAATCCGAATGGTGTTTTTACTTCTATTAATATTAGGGCTCTTTATTTGTTCTCTGAAAATAACGTTATCATATATTCACATCAAATATTCAAAATACGAGATGTATATCCTTCTTACTATTTATCATGTATTACACATCTCTGTAGTAAATAGGCTAGAAGAATTCTCGATTTTTATTTCAACGATCTAATAGCGTAGTGGTTAAAGCGATAGACTATAACGCAAGCGGTTCCGAGATCGAATCCCCATAGGTGCGAATTTTATACGATAGGAATAGGTAGGTAGGGTGAAGGAGAGGAGGGAGTTAACAGGGATAAGAGGAGAAAAGGGATGATTAAAGGGATGAAAGGGAAAATAAAAAATTAAGTTTTGTGTGCTTCTAGTATTTCCGCCAGATGTCTCTGCGCTGCGCTGCGCTGCGTAGTAGTTCCACCATTACCTAATAGGTGTCTCTCAACTGTTGGGATTTTGTTGTATATTGGTTGGCTACAGTTGGCAGTTGGTTGGATAAAACGCTCCTTGGCAACGGAACCCCGACGGACATTCATAACCGTTGACCAACGAAACATGGCGATCATTCCCCAACATTGGCCCAACGATCTGTGCTACTAGGGTAGTAGCACCGTTGACCAACGAAACATGGCGATCATTCCCCAACATTGGCCCAACGATCTGTGCTACTAGGGTAGTAGCACAGATCGTTGGGCCAATGTTGGGGAATGATCGCCATGTTTCGTTGGTCAACGGTTATGAATGTCCGTCGGGGTTCCGTTGCCAAGGAGCGTTTTATCCAACCAACTGCCAACTGTAGCCAACCAATATACAACAAAATCCCAACAGTTGAGAGACACCTATTAGGTAATGGTGGAACTACTACGCAGCGCAGCGCAGCGCAGAGACATCTGGCGGAAATACTAGAAGCACACAAAACTTAATTTTTTATTTTCCCTTTCATCCCTTTAATCATCCCTTTTCTCCTCTTATCCCTGTTAACTCCCTCCTCTCCTTCACCCTACCTACCTATTCCTATCGTATAAAATTCGCACCTATGGGGATTCGATTTCGGAACCGCTTGCGTTATAGTCTATCGCTTTAACCACTACGCTATTAGATCGTTGAAATAAAAATCGAGAATTCTTCTAGCCTATTTACTACAGAGATGTGTAATACATGATAAATAGTAAGAAGGATATACATCTCGTATTTTGAATATTTGATGTGAATATATGATAACGTTATTTTCAGAGAACAAATAAAGAGCCCTAATATTAATATAAGTAAAAACACCATTCGGATTCTTGAACATATCAAGATGGCGAATAACTGTTGTATGACTTGTTTCTTCATCGTCTTCGTGATGACCCGAAGTACGCCGGAAATTGCCGAAGATTGGCAGGAAGAGGTGGAGCGAAGTAAATTTTTATCATGTAACGCGCGCAAAGAGCTCGAATAATTAATTAATTAAAACTGTTTTATTTTATAGGAAATGAAAATTTAACGCTTATAATGTTATTTCAACACTTTTTAATTTTAACATAAATGCGATCACATTACAACGAGATTTATTGTTGGGCCAGCAATCATAAACCCAACGGTAGGGAGAGCCCTCGTTGGGTCAACGTCGTAAACCCAACGGTAGGACTTGGCGCATGACGCAACGGAAACGTACATTGGGCTAACCGAGGAAATTACAATGAACGTTTTCCCAACATATCCCAACCATGCCAACGAAAACCCTCCGTTAGGCCAACGAAGTGTGCTACTAGGGAAGAAATATGAAGTAAAAAACTGAAAGATTATTGTCTTGAATTGGTCGGGGGCAATTCAAAAATAGATATTATAATACATTACATAAAAATACAAGTACCTACAATACAATCTATTGCAATAATAATAGGAAGGACATTTTTAGAAGAAGAAAGAAGAAAAATAAGCATGTAAAATACATTTTTACATATTAAAATGTTTTTATTTTTGTTGTCTTAATTTTGTAATTGTTTATATTAATTAATTCAGAGTCGAGAAATCAGAAAATAAAGATTTATAAGACTATTATCCTGCCGGTTGTATTATACGGATGTGAGACATGGTCGCTTACTCTTTGGGAAGAACATAATCTGAGTGTGTTCGAAAACAGGGGGCTTAGGAAAATATTTGGGCCCAAGAGAGATGAAAATGGGGACTGGAGAAAATTGCATAACGACGAGCTTCATAACCTGTACAGTCGGTCAAATAAAAAAGTCGGGACTCGTATGCAGTTAAAATTAAAGTTTTAACGCATTAGTTCACAAGTTTCCTATAAAAAACATAAAATACAAGTCATTTTCGGAACATATGAGGCCATGCGACAGGAGGGAAAAAATGAACACCTAGGGAAAAATGAAAAACGCGGAAAGCGCAATACACGATATTCAACTTAATGTATTGTCATAATTCATTTTGCTTTGTGTCATCACCACATACAAATGCTAAAGTGAGAGAAAGTGTAGTTAGGGTTGTAATTGACCTGCATTTTTCGGCCTCTGAAGCAGCGAGAAGGTTCCATATTTCTTAAAGAGGTGGGTACTTCACTATAATGCGACCGGAAGTTTTCATAGGAATCGTGGATCTGGCCGGCGTATTTCGATGCTATTAGATTGGTGGCAGAAGTTGAACGTAAGTAATTGAATTTGCACTAGAAGTACCGGTTTTATAAAATAAAATCTTTAAAAAATGCTCCTTGAATAAACATATTCCTCGCGAATCTATTAATTATTAATATTATAAAAATTTGCAATTTTTGAGGCATATAGCCACAGCCTTCTATACATGTTTGTTTTGGAACAAAACTGACTAAATAATCAAGAAAATACATGGATAGACAAGAGGCGTGTGTGAACCTAACCTTAAGTCTTCCTGTACATGCGCATATGCTCGTTCGTGATACTTAATCGAATACCGCCCGACGTTTTTTATTTGACCGACTGTACTCTCCACTGGATATAGTAATGGTAATGGTAAGGGTAAGGCCTCCAAATATGGAGGTTAGCTGCGAATATATTGAAAAGCAGTCGCGGACAGATGACATGAAGTGGTCCTCCAGTTTGGGGGTTTGGCATGAGGTTAACAACCTTTCAAAGAAGAAGAAGAAGAAGAAGAAGAAGAAGAAGAAGACTGTTCAGAAATGAACAATTTGTACGAAGTTAACACAGTGAAGCTATATTACACAGAGTATAATATTGAGAGATTGGGTCTTGCACGTATACTTCACTTTTTGTATAAATACCTGATGATTTTGAATGACGATGGTCTCAAAACTAGTTCAGGTATTTATACAAAAGGTGAAGTATACGTGCAAGACCCAAATCAATATTACATCCTGTTCAGAAAAGCTTATATGATATGTGGATCATGTCAGTGTAAAATTCTCTGGAGGTAAAATAGTCCCTCGATCTGGGTAGGGACTGCACTGAGGGAGACTATAAATCATAGGAAAATTACGGTAATTATAGATCTGGAACATGGAATATTAGGAGCTTGTATAGGACTGGTAACTAGAGAATCAGAAAAATGAAGGTGAGATGTAGTAGCAGTACAGTAAGTTAGGTGGAAGGGTGAAGGTTCCATTCAGACAGATGAAAATAAAACCTGCTAAAAATATCACATAATATGGCGAATATTTTTTTCCCAATTCAAAGTCAAATGTATCACCATGATACATCGCAAATGATTCATAACAAAATTATCTTGCAACCGTTGAAGGGTTAACATATTTTGAATGTTTTAGAAATGAAGTAACAAAAAAATTATCGGCAACAATAACCTACAATCTGAATAGGAATGGTACATAAGAGATTCTATAAATATATATATACATATGTACAGTACACAGAACTTAATGGACACAGATTTTGCTTTCTGGGCAAAACAGTTGATGTGTGAAATGCATTCAGGTTCCTATGAAAAGAAGTAGGACTCTACTATTTATTCAAGAAAGGTTGTTACTCCTTATACCCCCAGCATGTATAAATAAGGGTAGAAGAACTAACCTTATAAATACCACGGTGAACGGTGGAAACATTTACAGATTTATTTTAACAGCAAAGGCATACAGTTAAAAGTAGGATATATTAAATATATATATATAAAACTTTTCACATTGAAAATGTCAATGAAAACTGTGCGGCATAGAGTTATTAAGAATCTACTCTAGAAACCTTGCTTTGTCTCCATTAGCACAATTCTAAATAAATATTAAAATGTTAAACGCTAATGTAATCAAGTGAATAAAATTGATTAATTGCTGGCTTTATTTAAAAACCTTGTTTAGGTCACAGAGTATGCACCATGCCTCATATACCTTTCTTTTTATGTAGGCCTAATCATCCTCAATTCTTACAATGTTTACTTCACCAATACCATGCATGTTTTCTGTCATATGCTGAATGTGCATGATATTCTCCAATAAACTGATAAATGAACAAATTAACCTAATGATAAATGGTGACAGGATCGAAGAAATTCAAGTAGTAAAATACCTAGGAATAAACATCGATTCAAAATTAAACTGGGGAGAACAAACCAATTCTATATGCAATAAATTAAACTCTGTTATATTTATACTCAAACTAATGTCCAGATATGCTGACACATCATTACTTTTAACAATATATCATAGATTATTTGAAAGTTATATTAGATATGGTATCACTGTTTGGGGTAATTCATCAGAATACAATAATGACAGAATAAGAAAACTACAAAAAAAAAGCAATTAGAGTCATAGCACAAATAAAACAAACTGAATCATGCAGGGAACACTTTAGAAAATTAGGTATACTCACATACACATCAATATATATCTACAAGACCATAATGAGTTTAATAAAGAAACAAGGAAATATTGTAACAAATAAAGACATTCATTCACACAACACAAGACAAAAGAATGACTATAGAATAGAAACACATAATCTAAAAAGTTTTGAGAAAAGTCCAAATTATGCAGGAATAAAACTATGGTCCAAGCTGCCTAACTCGCTTAAATTAATACAACAACAGAAATGCTTTAAAAACAAGCTCAAGCAATTCCTATTAGAGAAAGCATACTATACTATAAAAGAATACACTGATGAGTAACATAGTTGAGTAGCATCATTATTTAGCAATAAGACAATCTGTATAGGAATAAGATAAGATAATTTGTGTAGTACTAAAATAAGTTAAGCCATGAGATAAGTCATATAGCTATAAGATAAAATTTGCAACTTAAATGTTAGTAAACTCAGTAGAATTATTGTAGAATAGACTAGATTTAATTATTGACAACTCCTATATCATGTAACAATGGAAATTGTAACCAAATGATCAATGGGATGCTAATAAACTAAACTAAACTAAACTAAACTAAACTGAGTCCAGCAGAGCATTTCCCACTATTTACATCCCTTTCATGCTCACGTATTCTGATTTTAAAGTCCCTATTGATGAAGTAAACATTGTAAGTATCGAGGATGATTACGTAAAAAGAAAGGTATATGAGGCATGGTGCATAATCGGCAACCAGGGGGTGTGTTTCAATAGGTTTGATGGTGATATAAGGGACGAATGGCTGGATATAATGAGGAGACTGAAAAGGGAAATTCCAGTGGTAAAAAATTCCCCGGCCGCCTGTGGAATGCATAGAAGAGGAAATGTTTGACATTCCAAAGGACTGGAAAAACAGATATTTTAGAAACAAACTTTTTATCGATGGTTACCGTGACGAAACTCGATCTTCTTCATGATCAGTACTGTGTGAGAAGTCACATGAGGAAGACTCAAGGGCAGAGTTGAAACGTTGTGTTTTAATTTTTTAACTTTTATCCACTGATTTTGTAATAATTTAAAACACATCTTTTTATGGTATTTGACTCAGTGGAAATTCGGGACTGATATGAATGTTTTATTGTGAGTTCTGTTGTTGAACTTAATAGGCCTCTGTTGATGCTGAGTAGTTGGTTAAGCCTACACTAGCAGTTCGTCAGCTGTACATTTGTTGTCTTGTGTGGTTTGTATCCGTAAAGTTGTCCCCGTGGGTTGATTATGTATTCTGTGACCTACACAAGGTTTTTAAATAAAGACAGCAATTAATCAATTTTATTCTATTCGGCAAAAATCCAAGGTATATCTAGGTACGTTGTTTTTATGCATGACTGCATGATTTACGTTACCTTCAATAGGTTTTTCATTAACTTATTTTTTCTTTTAAAATGCATTCTGTCCACAGCCATATAACAACGCCATCTGTATAGGATTAAAGTGTATTTGCTATTAAAAACCATGGGGGTGTGGGAAGGGGGTTTGTGAATGGTCTGTCAATCTGCATGACACCTTAGGCTCTTTTCATGTCATGTCATCCATTGCAAGACTTTGAGGCTTTGGAAACATGCTTATCCTTACATAAGACTTGAGGCTTTCTCGGCGCTGATTATTAATAATGGTTTCAAGGCCTATAAGGCAAGTGAAAGGATATAAAACATCCAAGTTTTCAGTCGCTGGCATCTCTGTGGCCTTCCTCAGGGAAATGAGTGTGGAGTTAGGGATGTGAGAGCTTATATATGATTTTGAGTCAAATGAAATTTTGTGATTGGTGCAAAAGGTTGGAGTGTATCGACCAATCTGAATGAAGGATTTGTTTATTGGTTGTAAAACGTTGAAGATGCAATCTGTCCAAATAAGGACCAGTATGAGAAAAAAAGGTTAGTCATGGATCAAAACAGAGTGGTTTAAGGTGGGGATAACAGAAGTAGAAGTAAATGGAAAATAGAAATAATTGCTCCATATCAGAGCCAAAGGCTTATGAAGAAGCTGTTGGGGCCTGTGGGATTGAAGCGTTACTTCTGTTGGAGGCAGCCCATGTTAGTTCTTGATACAGCTTCAGGGATGGAGCCCTGGCATTGCTGAGGAAGTGTCCCCCTTCTCTGTTGAAGCTGTTGGAATGGAACTTGTACGTTTTATATCCCTTCACTCAGCTTATAGCCCGCAAAAACATTATTACCATATTGGCCCAAATATAAGACAATGTTTTTTCCCCTCAATATGTAATTATAAAAATTATACTCGTCTATATATGCACAGCCTTAAGACTTTTAACAACTCTCCATTCATGAATGCAACTGAGCAGCAGGAATCCCCTCGTGATGATGTCCGTCCTACCCAAGGTCAAAGTCACATGGAAAATAATCAAACTTTACTGATTTTTACCAAACTTTATTGTTCCTGAATTCATGCTTCTCCTTGTACTGCTGTGTACTGCACAGCTTGGCATCTATATTCTCTACGTGTAAAAGCTTTGACTACCATCATGACCATCATGTGGAAAAGAAAGCATCTTTATTATCTCAATGTGTAAATAAAGGTGAGAGAAAAAGTTACGACATGAACTTCAAAATTCCGTTTTATGTGAAGCATAATGTACTAAAAAGCTATTTATTTATTTTTTCGTAACTACCCTTCAAAAATTCAGGGTTGTCTAATATACGAGGCCATCTTACATTCGGGCCAATATGGTAATCCTTATCCTTATTCTTACTACAGCTGAGTTTACTAGTCGACTATTCATAGTGGTATGTAGTGGAAACTTTCACAATATATCAAATCTACATTCAGCCACTAACTGCAATGAAGTTAATTAATCCTTTGCTAACAGGTATACTTCAACTGCCATGGCACCCTCCCGCAGACGTGGTACAAACTTTGAGATGAGGTCCTCATTGGTCGGGATATTGAAGTTCATGAGTTGGTTCCCCTTCTTGTGAATAAAAATCCTTTCCCAGATCAAAAGCTCCTTGTGGCCATGGACACATTTTAGTAGTTCTGGATCCCTGTCAGCTTCATGTCCATCATCCCAAAACAGTGTGCTGAGTTGTCTGTATTTTGATATTTGATGTATCTGACTTTCAGTCTGGGAGAGGAAGTTGAAGTATAGCTGTTGACAATGGTAGCGAAGGCACCGTTGACTCCCTCTAGTCCGGCCTCGGATGGTTCGGCTGCCAGATGGTCTGGCCAACTTATTGGAATGAGCATATGGGTTTCTCACGACAGTAATCGGAATATACACACTAAACTTCACTAAAACTTCACTGGGTAAACGTACCTTTTAGTGAAGTTTAGTGTGTATATTCCCATCTCAATCTTGCTACAGATAGAATAAACATGTCTGTATAGTTCCCAGTCTTAAGTGTAAACAAATCACATCAATATAAATATTAGATGGAAATTTACAGTGAAGTGTTCAAATCTGTAGCAAGATTGAGATCGGAAATATACACACAAAACTTCACTAAAAAGGTATATTTACCCAGAATGATCATTTCAACGGGTCTTCCCACCATCATCATGAGTTCATGAGTTCATCATGAGTCGGAATCAGCTGATGATGGCGGGAAGACCCGTTGAAATGATCATTCTGGGTAAATATACCTTTTTAGTGAAGTTTTGTATGTATATTTCCGATCTCAATCTTGCTACAAATCACATCAGTTCACTTGACGATTGCGTTCATTTCAGACGTGAATTTTACTCTTGTGCTGTTAGTATCTTTTACTGTGAGTTTAATTTTTACAGTGTGTCTGTTAGTGTAGTTACAAAAAGTTTTAAAAAATGAGTGAAAAACGAAAGCACATAACTTTGAAAAATTGACAAAACCATCTTAAAAGTTGATTATTGCTTTAATAGGTTATACTTTACATGTTTAAAAAACCGCCGGATGATCCGGCCATTTTTTAATCTTGGTCAGATTAGAGGGAGCCTACTGTATTAAGGTAAACTATACCAAAAGTGAAGTATTTGTGTAAAATTCAACTCACTATATAATTATTATGTTATATAACTTCACTGTATTAACTTCCAATATAATTTAATACCAATTAATCCTACATAGATACTGTATAAAAATAATAGGTTTATTAGAGCAATACATGAACATAAAGAAACCACCACCTTAGAGCAGCTGCATTAAGTAAATACAAGTGGACGGGAAAGTTACACCTGAATACACTTCACTGAAGACAGCTTCTCTACAGGCCACATTTTCCTTATATCTTCTGCTTATTAATACAGCAGTTCCCAACAAAGCAAAGCCACATCAATTTCATTTACAGCCTTACTAATAAAAGCTGCTTATATTTGCATTGAAGAGTTGTTTGGTTGTTCACCGCGCAAGTTCTACATAAGCCGTGTTACTAATAAACCCAGCATAACTGCCAAGGGTTACATCGGGGTTTGAATGTGAAACGCCATCAAACATGTCATGCTGGTGATGATGTTCCTAGCCCCTGGCTATGAAGGACTGCAGAACGCCAATGTCGCCATTTGTCCTAGCAGTAAACAAACAGCAGTGTATCATCTGCAGAGAGAAAATCTAGTTTCAGTATTTCATTATATTGAAAGCTGTAACCACGGGTAAATTTATGGAAATATGTCCTGCAAGCAAGGAACAATGTTTATAATTCCACAAAAGTAACTCAAAATGTTTTCTAACAAATTACCTAAAGCATCTACGAAACGACCGGCTGTTATAGATATCTGATATCTTGATTATTTATGTAAAATGTATACAAGAGTGTTAGGCCATGTAAAGTGTTGCACATATTCAGTTTGTTACGGAAGAATTATTAGTACATTTTTCTCTTTGGCTGTGTACATTCCAGGTATATATGTTACAAATGGAATATTAGTAAGACCGTTAATGTTTGCTGATGCTTTAATTTCTTAAAAATTATAACAAAAATAGCAAAACTTGACAAAGTTCAATAAAAATAGCAAAAAATATACGAAATCTGGCAAAGATTTTCACGGAAAATAAGTGTACCTGCCTATTATACTGTAAAAATGTTGATGGAAGACAAGTAATCAGGAGCAATGAAACCCCCAAGTCCTGTTGGTTGTTTCTGATTGGCTGTGTTCCGTCAACGCCTGAATTTCAAACCTTGCTCACTTTTTCCCAGAAGATGGCTGCAGAGCAAGCAGCAGTTGAAAGCTCAGACAGCTTCAACCTATTCACCCAACTAGAATTTTGAGAAGCTATAATATATGTTTCATTATTTTAACAAATTTACCATATATGATCATAAAAGAATATTTTTCAAGACTGAAGAATTTTATACCAGTGGCCATGTAGAGAAGCTGGTAAGTATTATTCTGCGCAATAGGCTGTGTTGGGATGTCAGGAAGGTTGCAGCAAGCATCTGGACAGAGTTAAGCCCAAAACCAACCAAGCATGCAAACAGCAAAATCTGTGACCATAGCTCCTCGGTCAGTCCACGATGTCATCAAAGTGTGGAAGAATGAGATCGAGCCAGTACTCGATGGCTGGTAGATTGGTTCTGCCCCATGCGATCTCTTCGTTCACATCCTTCATGGCATCCTCTACGTACGAGACTGCAGTCCCGAGCTTCCTGCTGTACTTAGCATAGAACTCGGACACCTGTGAATGTTCATGAGATACTTAGTTTTTGTGCATGATTAGGATGAAACTGGAACCCCTCCTTCTTCTAATTAAATTATTATTGCAACATACTTTCGGTTTACTATAAAATAACATAAATTTACCGGTATTTTCAGAATCTAAACTGGCCCGAATATAAGACAATGTTTTTTTCTCAAAATGTTAACATTCAAAATGGATTCATGAACCACAGATTATAGTCTCTTTCTCAAAATGTGTTTATAAAAACTATACTCGTCTTATATGCACAGCCTAGCACTTTAACCAACTCTCCATTCATGAATACAGCTGTATAGCGGGATTCCCTACACGATGACGTGCATCTGACCCAAGATCAAAGTCACACGGAAATTCACCAAACTTTACCAAATTTTATTTTTCCCGAATTCGTGCTTCTGCTCATATTGCACTGTCACTTCTCTATTGGTAAAGCTTTGTTTGACCACTAGTAATGGCGGACCATGTGGAAAAGAAAGCATCCTCATTGTCTCAATGAGTAAATAAAGGCGAGAGAAGAAGTTACGACATGAACTTCAAAATTCCGTTTTATGTGAAGCAAAATGTACCAATTATCTATTTTATTTATTTCTTCGTAACTGTCCTTCAAAAATTTATGGTAGTCGTATATTCGAGGACGTCTTACATCTGGGTCAATATGGTATATATTTGGTAAGAAGAAACTCGGGAAACATAAATTTAGTTTAGAAGTAATTTCATAAATAACAACAATAACAACAACAATTGTATTGTCTTTGCGAAATATTTATTTTTCACTCTCATGTTACCATAAAACCATTTTGGGGATGAAATTAAACAGAAATGCAATATCACTTACATACCTCTATACCCAAAATAGATTACCATACCTCATATGTTTTCTCTATGTCCAGGGTAGAGAAAGTTATGTAGATTTCATTCTTTTTATTTATTATATTGATAGCTTCTCTAATTTGTCAAATTCCCGTTTCATTTATTTCCAAACCCATCTGAGACCACTAGCAACAATATGTTGTCATGTCAACTGTGATTTGGGTTTGATAATTCTGTGTAAAAAAGGATTAAGTATTCTCAAAAACATTTGATTTTTGGCATTTAAAATCAAAATTTTGCAAAATCCTTTCTGAGTGAGGACCTACATTATGAAACAAAGGTACTGTCAAAATTCCAAGTCTCTACCTATTATAGTTTAGGCTGTACATTGATTCTCTGCAAGTAAGTCAGTCAGTCGGTCATTATGTACCACCGCTGTCTCGACAATTACACTGCCTGTCCATGCTTAATTTTAACAAAGAGTTCAGAGTATTGTTAAATTGCCTAATTTCTCCAGTAGAGGCGACACAGTTCACACCCAGATAGCATGAAATTCCAGCATATTTCAGTTTCCGAGTTTATACTTCAGAGGGCAACACAGCATATGGTAATGTAAAAGGTATTGCAGCTGGGTGTGAAAAGTGCTGCCATCTGTAATGTCGCTGCGTACGCAAAATTAGCCGTATAGAACAGGCAGTGCATACACGAGTAATACAGTCTAGAAGGCAGTGTTATGTACATACTATATGGAATGAATAAATATTATTATTATTATTATTATTTATACTATGCAGCGAGCCTACAATGGCATTTATTAAGACACGAACTTGATTTCGATAATACTCATAAATGAGCTGTGTGCGTATGGGGCAAATGAGACTAACTTCTGTATGGGTATATTTTACGTACCATATCTAATCCATCCTGTGTCTTGAAATTGGTTGTGGCTGCTGTCAGTATGTAGCGCCACGTCGCTCTGCTTCGCTCAAACCTGAAAGGCGACAAGTAAGCTTTCATTGTTAACAAACAATTGTTGTAGTAAATGCTGGATGCAGATAGATAACATTATGAACAAATAAAAACACCTTTGAAAATAACATATTTTGGTTATGTACAGTCGGTCAAATAAAAAACGTAGGGCGGTATTTCATAAAGTATCACGAAAGAGCATATGCGCATGTACAGGAAGACTGCCTCTTCTCTGTCCATGTATTTTCTTGATTATTTAGTCAGTTTTGTTCCAAAACAAACATGTATAGAAGGCTGTGGCTATATTCCACAAATCCGCCATATTCTTGCATGGAAATTCTTATAATAATAATAATGAATAAATTCGCAAGGAATATGTTTATTCAAGGAGCAAAGATTTTATTTTATAATACCGGTACTTGTAGTGCAAAATCAATAACTTACGTTCAACTTCTGCAACCAATCTAGCATCGAAATATGCGGCCGGCCAGATCCACGTTTCCTATGAAAACTTCCGGTCGCATTATAGTGAAGTTCCCACCTCTGAGCTGCTCTTTCATAAATATGGAACCTTCTAGCTGCTTCAGAGGCCGAAAAATGCAGGTCAATTACAGCCCTAACTACACTTTCTCTCAAGCAAGCATTTGTATGTGGCGCGATGACACAAAGGAAAATGAATTATGACAATACATTAAGTTGAATATCGTGTGTTGGGCTTTCCACAATGTTCATTTATTCCCTAGTTGTTCATTTTTTCCCTCCTGTCGCATGGCTTCATATGTTCCGAAAATGACCTGTATTTTATGGTTTTTATAGGAAACTTGTGAACTAATGCGTTAAAACTTTAATTTTAACTGCATACGAGTCCCGACGTTTTTTATTTGACCGACTGTACAATCAATTCTGACGAGTACCGATTAGGACAAACAGTAGAACCGTATTCAAAGAGCTTGCAATTTTATCACTACCCTGTATTTATATTTTAAAGACAGTTTGCTACATTCATAGCAATAGAAATGTTTTCAAAACAAACTCAAATATCCATGAGCACAACACGAGAACATCAGACAATATACATTTAAACTGCCACAGGATTTCCAAAACTCTTAACAGTTTATTACATAGAGGCACCATAATGTATAATTACCTTCCTCAAATCATTAAAGTGCTATATAACAGAAATTTAAAAAAAGCAGTAAGATCAAAACTATTGACCTATTTGCCATTCAATGTACAAGAATATTTTAAATTAATTTTTTGAATCTAAATCTGTCACATACTGTTCTTTATCTTTTACGTTACTGTACCACTATATATGTCTACGTATACTTGTGTGTTGAGTTACTTATATTTGTCTTGAATTGTATTATTTACTTTATGTTACCTATCCGGTATCATGTATATGATCCAAGGATAAATTATTTAATTAATAAATAATTATAATAAATAATAAATAAATAAATAATTAAATTAATTAATTCAGTTGTAAAACTGAATATTTGGCAATGGATTTGGAAGAAAAGTTAATATGTAATACTGAAGAAATTGTACATGTTGAATATTTTAAATATCTAGGGTCTATTATACAAAAGGCTGCAACAACAAATTTAGAGATCCAAAGAAGAATAATGGATGGGAAGAGAATTATAGTAATACTAAATTCAATCTTATGGAGTAAAAATATTTTACATAGAACTAAAAGATTAATATATCAGACAGTATTCTATTATATGGCACTGAAACTTGGACCATAAGTAGACAACAAGCCAACAAATTAATGGTATTAGAAATGGATTTCTGGAGGCGTTCAGCAAGAAAATCCAGGAAAGAAAAAATGCGGAATAATAGAATAAGGGAAATAATGCAAGTTGAAAAGAACATTTTGGAAATTGTAGAAGAAAGATGCTTGAGATGGTATGGACATGTACTCAGAATGGCAGAGGATAGAATACCCAAGAAAATTTTGGATTGGAAAGTAGAAGGAAAAAGAAGAAGAGGGAAGCCCAAAGAGTGATGGATGGATGGGGTGAAAAGGAGTACGGAGAGAAGAGGGTTAAGTGAAGAAGATGCTATGGACAGGGACTTATGGAGGCAAAAGATTGTTGTGGGATGAAGGAAAATTATTGTATTGTGGAATATTCCTTAATAAATAAAAAAGAAGAAAAAAAATTATCATTATTATTAGAGCCCGGATTTGTATGCATAATCAAACAATAAAATATGCATACAAGTATGCTTAAATAATTTTAAAAATATGCACCATTAGGTCTATATGCAAAAACAAATGAACAAAAATCAAATTAAACATTTTTGGTGGGTTATCTTATTTTATTCGTGGCTTAAAATATGCATTTCCCCCCGGAATACACTGGCTGTAATTACTTCTGTTCACAACACAAATATTTTAGCAGGTATAGAATACAACAGACTATAGCTATAATTGTTGTTGGATATAATAGCTCAAAGACTACGACTTATGGAAGCAAACGATTGTTGTGGGATGAAGGAAAACCACTGTATTGTGGAATATTCCTTAATTAAAAAATAATAAATAAATAAATAAATAAATATATGAAGTTTGAGCTCACCTCTCCTGAAGTTCATCAAAGTTCTGGGACAGGAAACTGAACAGCATGTTGTGCCCCTTACTGCTGCCAACGATGAGGTTCATGAAGAGCTGCCAGTCAGTGTCTGAGATTGTCACATTGGTGTCCTCTTCCAGAGTGCCGTTCAAAATCCTGACAACAAATAAATTTAATACAATAAAAAGATGTGCTTAAAATTATTACATAATCAGTGGATAAAGGTTAAAAAATTAAAACACAAAGTTTCATCTCTGCCCTTGAGTCTTCCTCAGGTGACTTCTCACACAGTACTGATTTTGAAGAAGATTGAGTTTCATCACGGTAACCATCGATAAAAACATTGTTTCTGAAATATCTGTTTTTCCAGTCCTTTGGAATGTCAAACATTTCCTCCTCTATGCATTCCGCAGGCGGCCGGGGAATTTTTATCACTGGAATTTCCCTTTTCAGTCTTCTCATTACATCCAGCCATTCGTCCCTATATCACAATAATACCTATTCAAACACACCCCCTGGTTGCTGACTATGCACCAAGCCTCATATACTTTTCTTTTTATGTGATCATCCTCGATTCTTACAATGTTTTAATTTTTGAATCTTTATCCACTGATTATGTAATAATTTTAAACACATCTTTTTATTGTATTTGACCCAGTGGAAATTTGGGACCAATATGGATGTTTTATTAAATAAATTTAAAACACTTTAAAATATTAATTTATATAGGACATTGATGAAAGTTAATTCATTGTCAGGATTTGTAATACTTATCTGTAGCAAGATTGAGATCGGAAATATACACACTAACTTCACTAAAAAGTATATTTACCCAGTATGATCATTTCAATGGGTCTTCCCATCATCATCAACTGAATCCGACTGGTCCACTAGCAGCGGGTGAATGAACTTGTCGATCAAAGTTCCTTGTATGCCAACTGAAGTGTCGAAGTTTAAGAGATTTTTCATCGATGTGACCAGTAAAAAAACGTTAGGGGCCTAATTTCTGAATTCATCACATGTAATTCAGTTCTCATGACAACAGTACTGTTTGCAGTGTTCACAAAATGGCATTATAGGCTTTTTCCACTCACCTCTCCACCATGAAGTCATAGTCAGGACAATTCTCTATGTGCTTGAGCAGGAACACACGCTCCGGATAAGATCTGTTTGCTAAGAACATAACAAGCTGCTGCGCTGGAGTGACCCAGTCGTCCGTCTCATTCCACATGACATCCACACAAAACAGTCCATCGTATGATCTGCAACAGTCATGGTCAGTACTAGACTAGTATTCCCACATTTATGACCTTAAAAATACTGTATTGGCCCAAATATAAGATGATATTTTTTCCCTGAAAATGTGCTTATAGAAACTATACCCATCTTATATGCGCAACCTAAGACTTTCAACAACTCTCCATTCATGAATGCAGCGGGAATCCCCACGCAATGACGTGTGTCTTACCCAAGGTCAAAGTTACATGGAAATTCACCGAACTTTACCGAATTTCATTGTTCTTTAATTTGTGCAGATTATGTGGAAAAGAAAGCATCTTCATTGTCTCAATGCATAAATAAAGGCAAGAGAAGAAGTTATGACATGAACTTCAAAATTCCATTTTATGTGAAGCAAAATGTACTAATAAGCTATTTTATTTATTTTTTCATAACTATCTTTCAAAAATATTCGTGGTCTTCTTATATGCAGGCCAATATGGTAGACTTTTTTCTTCTTCTTCTTCAAAATATCAACCAAATTATTAAAATTTTCTACTAATACCCGAGATGGAGATTTTACATACATACTTCACTAATTACAGAAAACTAACCTGAACATGTTTCGAGCCTGCCTCTAGACTCATCCTCAGCTACACTCCATGAAGTATGTGAAGTATGTGTGTAAAATTTCCATCTCGAGCATTAATAGATATTTTGTAACCTCACTATATAAACTTCCCATTTATTTTAGGATTTATTAAAATTAGTAAAACCTCTTGACTATCCGTATAAATTAATATTTTCCATTTTCACTTGGAAATTTAGTACTCACTCTGTGTCATTAGCCTCCGACAGCAGCACAGGGAGAACCAAGCTCAAGTCATCACGCGCTGACTCGATGCAAGGCTTGTAGCCTGTGCCACAAATCTCACGGCGAGCATTGAACCGGAACTCTGTCTTCACTGCACTCTCCCCCCAATGTCTCTCCCCTAGTGATTCATACACTGGAGTCATGAGTCTTTTCAAGTATTCCTGGAATAAAGATGAAATTCTGAAATGTTATACAGTAAACCCTAACTCCGAGGGCTATTTTTTTTTTCAACCTGTGAAGAGGCTTAAAATGAAAACCACACAGTGAATTTCAAAACTGAGACATTGTCGTAGTTTTCCAACACCCTCTTCATAGAAGCTTGCCGCCTGTGTATTAAGAAGGGTCTTCACTGCATTTTGAAGTGTTTTGAAGTTCTTCGTTGGTGTGGAAGCCAGATCTTGGTTTTGTTAGAGAAATTTGTTTGCATCCGTTGTTTGGATTTTTCTTTTGATTCTGGATTGTCGTAATGAATCCACATTTCGTCCCCTGTCACGATGGATTTCAAAAATTCGTCCCCGTGCCAAGTGAATTTATCTTTTCCGGCAGTTGATGAAAGATCTGGGAGGACAGAGCTTTCACACCAACGAAGAACATCAAAACACTTCAAAATGCCATGAAGACCCTTCTCAATACACTGGTGGCAAGCTTCTATGAAGAGGCTGGAAAGCTGGTACCACACTGTCCAGTGAAATATGCCTGCGGCCAAGGGCGCCCATACCCGGGGGCAGGGGGGGGCCGCGGCCCCCCCCCCTAGCTCTCAGGAGAAAAGGAAAAAATTCTATATCAATAATTATAGTCTGTTTTTTTTTTCTTTTAAGACAATTATTTGAAAGTCAGTAGAGACATAAGTTTGCAGAAGTTTTACCATATCGACACCATGGAAGCAGAATCCACACTGGATTAGAAAAGGGGATCCTGGGGGTTTGGACCCCCAAAAATCAAAACCTAAAATTCTATTTTTGTATTTTAAAAAAATTAATAAATTAAACAATTTTTGTGGGTGTGTCAAATATGATATAGCAGTTATTTTGTTTCCATAACATAATGAGTAGGCCTGTTATTTCCATTGTTCCTTGTGTTATTTAACTTTTCTTATAAATAGTAATGAGTATTATAACTTAGGTTTGTTTAAGTTTGCATGTCTTAGAGTATGGTAAACAAATTTCCTAACTAGTTTTTCAGAGCTAAAATAGCGTAAAATGTTATTTTAATTAATTCAATATTTAAAAATTTTCTGGAGGTGGACCCCCGACTTAGGTTGTTTACATTGGTATGTCTTAGAGTATGGTAAATAAACTTCCTAACTAGCTTTCAGGGCTAAAATAGCATAAAATGTGATTTTCATTAGTTCAGTATTTAAAAATCTTCCGGGGATGAACCTCCGACTTAGGTAACAATTTCTCGTTTAAGTTGGCATATCTTAGAGTATGGTAAACAAATTTCCTACCTAGTTTTTCAGAGCTAAAATAGAGTGAAATGTGATTTTCATTAGTTCAGTATTTAAAAATTTTCCGGTAGGTAACAATTTCTTGTTTAAGTTGGCATATCTTAGAGTACAGTATGGTAAACAAATTTCCTACCTAGTTTTTCAGAGCTAAAATAGAATGAAATGTGATTTTCATTAGTTCAGTATTTAAAAATTTTCCAGGGGTAACCCCCGACTTAGTTAACAATTTCTTGTTTAAGTTGGCATATCTTAAAGTATGGTAAACAAATTTAATAACTTGTTTTTCAGAGCTAAAATAACGTAAAATGTGATTTCAACTAGTTCATTATTTAAAAATTTTCCAGGGGTGTACCCCCGACTTAGGTAACAATTTCTTGTTTATATTTGCACGTAAACAAATTTCCTAACTAGTTTTTCAGTGCTAAAATAGCGTAAAAAGTGATTTTAATTAGTTGAATATTTTAAAATTTTCTGGGGATGGACCCAGGACCCCCTTGCTTGGGGGGTATTCCAAATCCCCTGCCACTTCCGATCCTCCCCGAAATTATTTTGTGGCTACTTCATTGTTGCACTTACATTATTATATTATTAATGTAATGTTACAAACTAACCCAAGAAGTTAAAGGGACAAAAAAAAAATTAACTAAAAATTTGGCCCCCCTCTAGAAAATATCATATGGGCGCCCTTGCCTGCGGCTTAAAATCGAATGGAGGTTTTTTAGGCAATACTGGTAAAAATGCACACAATATAGCCGGTTGATCTACCATGGCTGGTTCCCCTCCTCCAAGCACTGCCATTTATCGATTATCTCGAATCTCCAGGACTATTGATATGTTAATCAATACAACATCGAAAATACATCGATTTTAAATGAAGCATCAGAGGAAATGCGTAATTATGATATACGTTTTGCGTATTTAGTCATTTTTTATAGCGGTATTATGGAATATGCATGTATTTTGAATTACTCAGAAGTAAAAAAAAATGCCATAACATTTGGGAACACAAATATGATGGTAACTGAAAGTGCAGTTATGAAAAATAGAAAAATCGCACAAAGTTCAACAGTGAAAGTCATATGAAGTGTAAAGTACAGATTTCAGTTTTCTTTTCCATCAGTTTTATTTAATTATAGTAAATAAAATTAGAATTTCATAATTTAAGTCAGCCTTTTTCAGCTAAGAAATACGTATTACTTTCATATTATGAAGATGAGGCAATTTATTTTCTCACTTTGTGGTTAATTTAATTTTCTTCCCTTTACTTTACTGTTAAAAAGGCAGGTGCTTTATAATTATCAATTCAAATATGATACATTCCAAAAATCAAAATGGCGGCTAGGGAATGAGCTAGGCTTATTCTTAAACATGCATTATCTGAAGATTCTCTTACCATTTGGCCAAACCAATTACTTACATTGCTTCGTTCAGAACACACTCTCACTACTATAACTTTAAAATACTTCTTAAATTCAGTTAAAAGCCTAAATCGAACGGAGCACCAAAGCAAACATCTATTCAAAGCGCCATTCCAACCGGTTCTGATGAAACTGAAGGGATTAAGCTCGCATGCGCAAGACTTCAATTGTCTGCCTCAATGTGAAGCCAGCAAAACAAAGGAGATCACCCAAACCAATGGAGTGCTGCAAGGTGATCCCCTCAGCCCCATACTATTTAACATCGCCACAGCGGATGCGATAACAGCAATCCGAGAAAAATCTAAGGATGCAGTAGTATACATGTACACGGACGACATGATACTAGGGTCACCGAGCAAAGAAGAAATCCAGCGCGCCTTCTCGGCATTGATGGAGGGCAAAAAAACAGCCTAAAAGTAAACTGGCAAAAAAAAACAGCCTAAAAGTAAACTGGCCAAAAACCCAACAGATGGTCTTCCGGAAAGGCGGACGCACAGCAGCAGATGATAAACTGAAGTACGAGGGGGAGAAAGTCGATATAGTTAACTCATTCAAATACTTAGGAATTACCTTACAAACTATTGGAACATTCAGACTACACATCAAAGACAAAGCAGTGGCAGCCATGAAAGCAATGCATGATATTGGTAATTTACAATGCCTATCAGTAAAAACAGCTCTACTACTTTTTGAAACAAAAATCTTACCCATACTCACTTTTGGGATCCGCCTGATATGGGAAAAACTGACAAAGAAGGACCTAACCCCATAGAAGGAATCAAAGCAAAATTCTTGAAAGCCATAATGGGCATCTCAAAGTACACGTGCTCCCGCCTAATATACGAATTAGCACGGGAACCCTTCCTCACTGAAGAACTAAGGACAAAACTGCAACTGCCATCCACAAGCAACGTAGAAGCGCTCTTAGAAGAAAGAAAGAAGAAGAGAGAAGAAATCCCCTTAGAATTCTATAGCATGGAAGCCATGTTGGACAGGAGTTGGACCACCAACGCAAACCAGAAACTAAGTACTAAGTGATGTACCATATCACAAGATGTAAAAACAATCATAAATCCATGTGTGATTACAGCAAAAGCTAACTACCAAGCTACGCTATGCACATTCATGCGCTTTCCTGTTATTATTAATAATACAATGATATAAATAATGTAGTATATGGTCGGTTGTTTAAACTCAAACTTCACTTACTTGTTTCTTTTTAAGAATCATGATTTCGATCAGCCTCCTGATCATCCTCAGCTTGTGTCCGACTGTTTTGAATTTCAGTTGTTTGTCCTTGTGACGCTAGAGCGGGTTGTGTGTTCAGTGACTTCTGTGGCGGGTAGAAATTTTGAATGAGGCTACTCTCTATATATGTGTCGAAATTCATCAATTTGTTTTTGTGTTTTTGAATGAAGATGTTCTCCCATGCTGTGAGTTCTGTTGGTCGCTGGATACTTTTTAGTAATTTTGTTTCTTGACTTATGTTGTGGCCATCATTCCAAAAGTGGTGTGCTGCTACAGCTGACTTGTCATACCGTTTGTCACAATGTGTCTGAAGTGTTCTTTTTTCCTAGTCCTCAAGTTCCTTTTGGTTTTCCCGATGTAAATTTTGTCACAATTACATCGGGAAAACCAAAAGGAACTTGAGGACTAGGAAAAAAGAACACTTCAGACACATAAAATACCAACAGTATGACAAGTCAGCTGTAGCAGCACACCACTTTTGGAATGATGGCCACAACATAAGTCAAGAAACAAAATTACTAAAAAGTATCCACCGACCAACAGAACTCACTGCATGGGAGAACATCTTCATTCAAAAACACAAAAACAAATTGATGAATTTCGACACATATATAGAGAGTAGCCTCATTCAAAATTTCTACCCGCCACAGAAGTCACTGAACACACAACCCGCTCTAGCGTCACAAGGACAAACAACTGAAATTCAAAACAGTCGGACACAAGCTGAGGATGATCAGGAGGCTGATCGAAATCATGATTCTTAAAAAGAAACAAGTAAGTGAAGTTTGAGTTTAAACAACCGACCATATACTACATTATTTATAGTACCACTTCACTGTAAACAATCCCACGTAATATATAATAAAATGATATATTGCCTTTCTGACATAATGTATTGTTCAGCAGCGGCTTACACTCAGAAAAATATGGTACATAGAAATTTTACCCAATAGCTTGGGAGTAAGAACAGAGGTGTGGCTGCCACCAGATCCCATGCAATCAACCAACTTGTACAGGAGACTCGCTGTTTGTCTGTATTATACTGGAGGTCATGTATTTTCTATACAGCTTATTCAATAAATTACGATGTTCATTCACTTTAGTTTTCATTTTGGCATTTGGCACATAAAAGTTGAAATTAATAACATAAGTACCACTTACATTAAACCTGTCCTCAACCCAAGTCCTCCTGACATGGCGACCAGTGTGGTCGATCATAGTGAACATGATGTCCCATACAGCCGGCTCTGTCTCGTTGAGAAGGAAGAGCGACATGTCGAGTGCAATACCAAAGTCAAGCTCTCCACCCAATGCGAGATTCCAGGCGTCATGGAGTAGCTTCATGCGTGTAGCGACAGGCACCTTCTGGCGAGAGCCCTGTAGGAACTGGGCCAGCAGACCCCAGTTGTGTTGGTCGTAGTTCACCATGAACATACCTATAGCCAGCATCGAATTTTTTGCAGACTTAAAGAGGGCAATAATAATCAACAATAGTTTAAAAGCTAATTTCTTTTTAATTCAGAGTCATATCAGGAGTTCAGGTTCTGTGTGTATACCAGTAGGTCATGTAACTATTGGTGTGCATCTGTTTTCTATTGTTGATGTTTTATGGCTTCTTAATTTCAACTGAAAATCATTTTTAAAGATTACAATATAGGATAAGGTGACCAGACGTCCCGTCCTTTTTTTCATTAACTGTCCCGGTGTCCCGACAAATTTTTTAATGGGACGCCAAATGTCCTGTTTTTTCCAAAACTTGCAACAAATGTCTGTTCAATGTATCCGATTTAATTTCTTCAAATATCCTACTTCTATAATATGACATTATTATTTTTAACAATTTTAATTGTTGGCAGATGTAAATTGCCATTAATAGATTAAGTTTAGATTTAAGGAAACTTGAGGAGTCACCAGTTTATGACATATGTAAACGTTATGTGACAATAAAGCATTATCTTATCTTATCCAGAAAGTAATTTCCGGTTGCCAATAAAGAAAACAAAAACATCAATAAGCAAAAAATATTTATTGTAATATTTACAGAGATTCACTGGCTACTTCTCTACATAGTCACCACTGTTATTAAGGCATTTATCGTACTGCTGCACAAAAATTTGTATGCCCATGTCATAGGACTCTGCCACCAACGTCTGGAGTCAAGAAATCACTGCATTCAGCATTCCACGACTCTTGGATCACCCTTATCAGATTTTTCAATGTTTGACAAAACCAATTAGCATTTATGGTCTCCCCTCACGGTAAAAACTCGCACAGGAGGACACCACGTTGATCCCAGGTTTTTCTGACAGGGATTATCTGCTTGAATTTGATCTTCACAGGTGAACCACTAAGCCACCCATGCAGGATTGTTGTTTTGTTTCTAGTGTGGCATGTGACACCCTGTTTCATCCCCAGTGACAGAAATGTTGAGAAACTCATCACCTTTCTCTGCGTACTGTTGGCAGTAGAGTCCTATGACATGGGCATAGAATTGTTGGTACACCGCTAAGATAAATGCCTTGATAATGGAGCCTACTATGTAGAGAAGCAGCCAATGAATCTCTGTAAATATTCCAATAAATATTTCTTACTTATTAATATTTTTGTTTTTTTATTGGTGATCGGAACTTACTTTCTGGATGACCCTTGTACATTCCATCTTTATATTGTATTTCTGTTTCAAAAAACTTTGGTCGGAACGTTCACAGTGGAGTGTAACAACATTTGAAAATGATGCGAGTTGACTACACACTATTTTCTCCACTTACCAAATTTTTTGGTAGAACATGTTTCGCATATGTTCAAATGCATCCTCAACTACTTGTCAACTGCCGAGCTTTGCTTGCTAGGAGAATCTCCATGAGTCCCTGGTGGCGGTTTTATGTACTTCCTGATCAAATTATCTTCTGCGGGAATTTCAAAATTCATTAGCTGGTTTTCAAATTTTCTCATGTATATTTTTTCCCAGACTAACAATTCTGCCGGTGTATGGACTGATTTCAATAATTTTGCTTCTGTATTAATTTCATGTTCTACCAAAAAATTTGGTAAGTGGAGAAAATAGTGTGTAGTCAACTCACATCATTTTCAAATGTTGTATTTCTGTATTTAATTCTGTTAATATTGTTTAATTCTTTGTCCTTTCATTCAGCCCAATATCATCTTGCATGATCATGGACTTAAATGAATAAATTGTTACAATGACACATGTGAGCTGCAAAGAAGGTGAAAGATGCAGTTAGGTTAGGTTACTGGCAGTGGGTGCAGGGAATTCAGATTTTCACCATAACAGCATAAACAGGATAAGAGACAGCCTACATCCCTTCAGGGCAATGGCCTTCTACTCTGTGTAGGGTTGCTGCCCTTGAGAGAAAGATAAACAGGACATGGATGAAAAAACTCTATAATCGAAAAAAGTATAAAAGGGAGATTACCTGAGTCAGTTGGATTGACTATAATGAAGGAGCTAGCATCAGGCATGTATGTGATGTTGAGGTATTTCTCCCCCTTCATCCACGCCACAGGATGCGCTATGCTCGGGTTCATGTTGCCTGGTGTGAGGAAAGCTATCGGAATCCACCACATCAACTCCTGCTCATCTTCAGTGAGGGATCGCGGCTGCTCTCGGATGAACACATGCTGTTAAGAAACAAGGATTCAACAACTTTATGGTAGCTTTGTAATCTGAACAAGAAAATTTCTTGGGGGCTGGAATCCAGCTTTCAGCTGGAAATTTATAAATTAAACCGTTAATAAAAATATCTGGTTTGTACTAGACTAATCCATAATAATGATAGTGATTAATAACAGATATATTTTAAAATAACACTGTCAACTTAGTAATTACATCGAAATATTGAAGTTTTAAAACAGATTTTGCTTAAAAATAAAATTTTGATGGATCTTCAATGATTCTTTTATGATGGTATGCAACGGTACACAGTACCAGTGTACCTGCATGTTTTTTTCCAAAAAATAAAATTTGGATATTATTCACGATATTCCTATCACAATTATTTGTACAAAATTATGGCCTATTTACATTAGACTACAAGAAATAGAAAAATCGGCAGTAGCTGCACATCACTGAGAGGAGAAAGCATGCACAAATATTAAAGTCTTTAAGAACACCTAAAGAACTCTGGATTTGGGAAAGGAATGACATGAGAAAATTCGAAAACAGACTCATGAATTTTGATATTCCGAAAGAAGACAACCTAATAGCTAAATACATTAAACCGACACCAGGGGAACAGGAAGAACCTCCAAAACACTGAAGATCCCGCAGTTGACATGTAGTTGAAGATACAAGCGAATGGCCTGTGAAACACATCCTACCAAATGACTGGTAAGTGAAGTCCAAGTGTGTTAATCAAATAACTCATATTAATAAAAAAAAAAATTATGGCCTATTACTTAATTTCAAGCTTGTTTCAATCAAATAACTCATATTAATAAAAAAAAAATTATGGCCTATTACTTAATTTCAAGCTTGTTTTATGGTTTTGCTAGATTTCTACATACATACATAATAGCCTACATACAAGTGCATGATAGTTTCTGTAAATTGCCATGGCTACTGGACTGCAAGAGAGATTTCCAACCCTCAGCAAACTGCTCCTGTGGTCAAGGTCATTCTGCACCAAGTGCAGTTAATGCTAACGTAGTAACAAACAAGTACTGTAGTACATAGCTAACCATCTTAGTTAATTGGGGTTAGTCAGGGTTGTATTTCTAAATATGCTAAGTAGGCTGCAGCCTAGAGCAGCAAATTTTCAGGGGCTGCAGTTTGGCAATTTATTCAAAAGTTAAAATGAAGTATTTTGGACAATAATATTTTCTGAATGAATTTAAGAATACATGTTACTTAAAGTTTTTCCTGCCTTAATATCTAACTATCTGCAAACTAGTATTTCTGAAATACGGTTAAACTCACTTTGTGTTGAGACAAATACAACAAAAACACTTTCATATGAAGATTGCGTGGGGTGAGTTGTTTTAGAGAAGTTTGTATATTTTTCAACAAGTAAACCCGTAATTAACTACATTTTGTGTAATTTCATTTCACCGTGTAGGACAACTTAATTCAAATTGAACACAGTTCTTCAATTACGCAAAAGATAGTCATTAGCATTAAAATATAAAAATATGTTTAAAACAGTGATCACTGATCTCCAAGAACAAATTAATTAATTAAGAAACCCATTTCATTTTTTAACAAATCTTAAAAGAAGTAAAAAAAACAAGTAGATAACTAATTTGATTATATAATTTATATGTAAACCAATAAAACTGTAGTTTTATCTAAACTAAATGAACTTTATGTTTAAAAAAGATGAAAACACCAATGAACTCTATCCTTTTGTTGTATAAAACAAATGTATTAATCAAATATGAACTATAGAGGGGGCGACAAATGGACTTTAGTCTATAGGCGGCATAGTCTTAAATCCGGCCCTGGGGTTATTGCATGTTTAAATTCAACTGCATTTGTTGTTTATACATATAATTTGAAAAGAAAACCCTTGGTTTGTACTGCAGAGTTAAGAGAGTTCTTAGTTGTTTAGTATGATTGTAGGAACAAGGGGTGCACGTGGTTCACAAGTAGAGAAGTGAAATGAGTAAAATACGTAATTATTTTGTACTGGTGCACAATAAAAGAAAGCATGACGATGTTCTTGAAGTATCTCATAAACCTGCAAACAGCGAATAAACTGAATCTGAAGAGAATGTCGCAAGTACTGGTAATTTTACTGCAATTCAGGGGATAAACATAATAGACCAGATGGGCGGACATTAACTCAGAAAAATGACTTCTGGGAAAAGTGTGGGAGCTCCCGTGAAATTCAGTTAAAAAGTTTTGGTGAGTACCGCCACCTTTTTCGTTAGAAAAAAAGCACTGTGGATCACTATCAGTTAAAAACAAAAACCCACCTGCTCCAATGTGGCAGTGTTTTCAATGTAATTTCTTGTTATTGTGACAACAGGGAAGCGATGACAGTCCTTCCGCAGCCAAGACCTGGCGATGCGACCCACTGACATGGAGTCATCCAGAGTCCGGTCCTTGTGAGCCTGATGCGTAAGCGTGGCCCAGAATTCGTCCTCCGTGAATGTGCTGTATTGGCTGCCAAAAAGAGCATTAAGTCATTTAGCTGCTAAATTGCTAAATACTGAATCTATCACCTCAGTTTTTCTTCCCCTGCACATTTGCCAAATGATCACAATAAGCGGCGTGCACTGTATATTGCAATTCTGCATTTTGCTATATTATTATTTCTTGCACTTTCTAGCTTACAAGAATATCAAATTAAAGTTGCCACCTGTTCCTTTATTAACAATGAGAAAACATGACTACTTACTTATTAAGGAGGAAGTTGGAGAGAGCAGTTTTGAAAGTCTTCTCAGACAAACTGGAATTCAGCATACGAAGAAACCAGTGAGCTGTAAACACAAATTAACCTTTCGATAAGATCATCATCGACAGGTAATTATTTCATTCACAAATATTTATTACTATCAGTAGCCTATGGCTGCTGCATTGTGAACTGTCATTTTCTTTTTTAAACATCATCAAATCCCGAGCATATGCACAAGCGTAATGCTGTATTGGCGAGAATATAAGACAATGTTTTTTCCCTGAAAATGTGCTTTTAAAAACTATACTTGTCTTATACGAGCAGCCTAAGACTCAACAACTCTCCATTCAAGAATGCAGCTGTGCACGTATGTAGCAGGTATCCCCACGCAAATGACATGCGTCCGACCCAAGGTCAAAGTCACGCGGAAACTCTATGAACTTTACCGAACTTAATTTTTCCCGAATTTGTGCTTGCTTGTACTGCACCAGGACCTTCTGATCCTGACTGCACTGTTACTAGCTTGGCGTCTCTATTCTCTACACATAAAGCTTTTGTTTGACCACCAGTCATAACAGACCACTTGGAAAAGAAAGCATCTTCCCTGTCTCAATGCGTAAATAAAGGCAAGGGAAGAAGTTACAACATGAACTTCAAAATTCTGTTTTATGTGAAGCAAAATGTACTAATAAGCTATTTTATTTATTTTTTCGTAACTACCCTTCAAACAATCAGGGTCGTCTTATATTCGGGCCAATACGGTAATTTCATTGTTGCAGAGTTGAACACAAAAAGCATCCTTGTAACTTGAATGATTGAGAAGATATTAACAGTTGTTACTGATAGTGATTCTGCTGGACACGTGTATGTACCATATTGGCCTGAATATACGACGAACATGATTTTTTTAAGGATAGTTACGAAAAAATAAATAAAATAGCTTATTAGTATATTTTGCTTCACATAAAACAGAATTTTGAAGTTCATGTCGAAACTTCTTCTCTCACCTTTATTTACACATGAGACAATGAAGACTGTTCACCCTGTTCCTGCCCCTCTTTCTACTAAACTTCTTATAAGAAGAAGTGTTAGGGAGATGCTTTCTTTTCCACATGGACCGCCAAGACTGGTGGTCAAACAAAGCTTTACACCCTGTAGAGAATAGAGAAGTAACAGTGCAGTACAAGCAGAAGCACGAATTCGGGAAAAATAAAATTCGGTAAAGTTCATTGATTTTCCACATGACTTTGACCTCAGGTTGGGCGCATGTCATCGCGTGAGGATTCCTGCTGCACAGCTGCATTCATGAATGGAGAGTTGTTAAAAGTGTTAGGCTGCGGGTATAAGATGAATACAGTTTTTATAAACACATTTTGAGGAAAAAAAACATTGTCTTATATTCTGACCAATACGGTACTGTCTTATCGTTATCATGCCTTGCATACAGTATTCACAAGAGAAGAACTGACCTCTATTGGTAACGCTGTCATGTTTGAAGTCTGGGGTGCTGTAGTAAGGATTCTGGGAGCTGTACTCATAGTATGCACTGTGCTGCAGCATGGGAGCCCAGTTCTCTTTGTCTATCAGCTGAAAAAACACATATTACATATTTAATTAATTAATTAAGTTAAATGTTATTTAATATACAATAAATACATAAACACATGAGCAAAGCTTGTGCATGCGGCAGTTTTCCTGCAAGCAGCTGTCAGATGTGAATGAAAATTAAAAAGTTTAGATATTCTGAAAACAAATAAATCCTGACCCCTTTTTATTTTGTTGACCGATAAAAACACTTCACAAAAAATGTTTGGTCTCCACCGCATAACAAATATTATCACATGACCGATGTGAACAAATAAAAGAAACAAACAGAGTTGGCATGTGCCTTTACAATAGATAAGAGATGAAGACGGACAAGGTCAGAGCCCTCGCATTCTGTTACTATCCTTGGGACATTCCTTTCTATTCATACAAACAGGTTGACGAGAGGATGGGAAGATTTCCCTCTCTTGTCAAAGAATTCCTTCCCTGTACGCCATAAACAACATTTCTTTTGTCTTAATATGGCTTCTCGGATTATCAACTGTGTCAAAATTATTATGCTCAGCTTTCGGCCATCTTCACTCTGTGGCCTTCCTCCTCAACCTCAAAACTACCTACAGCAACCTTGATATAATAACAAAACTCACCGCTAAAGCCCAGTTTCTATAAACTCGCAAAATACCTATGGGTACAGAATTTACACAAGGATAACATTTACAAACTCAAATAATTTAAAGGTAACAATCACATACACTTGTAGCGAGTTTCTAGATAAATGTCCTCCGGGTAAATATGAAAATGACAGAAAAAATGTTCCTACAAACTCGGGCTAGATCTTTCGGGTTAATTTATCCTTACATGGATGGCAGGATAAAATTTAACCTCTCATAGGACCAATAATAATTTAAACAATGAGAATCAAAGCCTTCTGAATTAAATTAATTGTACAATTCCAAGGCCTTGCTCATTATATCATTCTGGGTAATTCTGGAACTAATTTGCCCATGGATAATTTACCCAAAGGTATTTCACGAGTTTACAGAAACCGGGCATAAGTCAAGCAATTACTTCTCAGGCAAGCCCCTGGGACAATGGTAATTCATCCAAAACTTTTGGCAACACATATTACCGCTATCATCAGACAATTTTCTGATGATATGCAGGACAACCAATTTAAAGTCTATAGACAGAAAGCCTGTGAGACATCAATCACTACTAAAAATACCAGGAAGGCTCCGATAATACGTGCTTACCTTGAGCAGACCAGCAGTAGCGAGGTAGCGTCCGAGAGCGTTGGTCACATAGAGATCAGACCACCAGTGTGGTGTTACAATGTGGCTCAGCCACTGGTACACGATCTCGTGGATTAAGCGAGACTGTCCCGCCTCGTCTGTTAGCTCGGCTTCCCTGTCACACACAAAACAAAACAAAATAAGTTTTTAACTAGAAGTTATTCAAAAGTAGTAAAACGTTTAAAACACTTTTAGCTCACTTACGTACCATTACTAGGACATGTTTCAAGAGGTTAATTCCCTCCCATCGTCGGCTAGCGGTCGACTGGCGCTCTGGCGACTGTGTTGTGTGAAGTTCTGTGTGCTGCCATCTTTTTTTTTTTTTTAATTAGAAGGTTGTGAAAGTTGTAATTTTCCCCAAAAAATCCAAACATGGCACTAACTTTTTTAATGTTCGTTAAGTTATAGTGAATTATTAAACACTGTGAACATCTATGTGGATAAATATCCACAAACATAAAGAACATCTCATGAGCTTCGACATTCTAACTGATGAATTTTTCATTGCCAAATGCAGCAAACTTCCCTGAGAGGGCAACACAAATGTCCAGCCGCCAGTTGGTGTTAATCTGACGATTATGAATGATGATGGTCTTCGAAACTAGTTCAGGTAGTTATACAAAAAATGAAGTATACATGCTAGACCCAACTCAAGATTATATCCTATTAATTAAAACTGTTTAATTAAGAACAAAACTGGCAAAATAATTTTATATATGAGCCCCTTAAAGCCCAAGTGGTGTAACTCACATTACTGCTGTTCTGAGATATTGAAGGTTTTGTCTGTCACCAAATGCATGGCTTTATGGACAGCATAAAATTGTGCTCCTACCTACAGGGTTGCTATGCAAATTATGAGTTACACCATTTGCGCTATTAATAGAAGAACACTTTCTGAATAGGATCCTGACCATAACTAAAAAATAAAAAAACTGGAGTTACACCACTTGGGCTTTATGTATATTTATGAGGACTCAAGAGATAATGGAACTTAATACAGTGAAGCAACAAAGTTATGTAATTAACAAAGTTGTTGACTATTAAACACTTTAGGCCTCACTTTATTCTTTTCTTTTCAAATTTCACTCCAAAAATTTGGGAGCAGTTATTTTTCAGGGGTAGGTAGTATTGCAGTACATACAGTAATTTTGAGGCAGGTAATGGAAGAAATTAATTTTTAAATCTAACCTCATGTTATCCTCCCTTAAGTGCACGTTTCTAATTGCATGAATATTTTGATAGTTTTTACTTCAAATAAATCCTCTGTGTACATATTGTGGCATAATTACCACATGGAATGACAGAATCGAAGTGACCCATGCTCACCTGAACAATATGAGACCCAGATGGTCTGCTGGCCGCCTTCCATTGTACTCTGGCAACGCTACGATGTCCAGCTTGGAGATGGGATACCTGATGCCCAAGTAATTCTCCAGGTACTCTACCATACGAGTTGCAATCTTCAGTGAACCATCCACTTTGCTTAGGAAGTCAGGTCTGCCGTGGAAATGCACTGTCACTCCACCTAGTTCAAACAAGAAAAACATGTAATAATTAATTATGAGTAATTAATAGACAAACTATTCTTTTTTCTCGAGTTATTCAGTTCACAGACACACACACACACGGACATATTGAACTGAAAATTGTATTTTTTTATTCTGTAATTCTCTGGTATAATCTGTTGAAAAGTGTAAACTGAAATTATAAAATTTGCAGTAAGTTTATATAGTGAAGTTAATAAATATATAATAATACATGAGGTGGAGAATTTAACATACAATAGCTTCACTTAATTCAAACTAACCTGAACATGTTTCGAGCCAACATTTGAATTAGGTGAAGTTATTGTATTTTTAATTCTCCATCTCATGTATTATTATATGTAAACTGAAAGTTTCCCCATAAATGAAACACTTTGTCTAAACTAAACTCCGTGGCGCTACATCCCTGGAGGGACTTGGCCTACCACCCGACCGCTGCGTCATCTCCCGTAGGCAGATGGCAGGATTGGGGGGCATGTGGTCAGCATGCCGACACCCACGGCCGTTATTGGTGGTTTTCATGACCGGAGCCGCTACTTCTCTATCAAGTAGCTCCTCAATTTGGAATCACGAGGCTGAGTGCACCTATACCAGACCTCCCTACCTCAGAAAAATCCGAGGAGGTACCGGGAATCGAACCCGGGCCGACGGATCTGTAGTCAGCGACGCTAACCACAAGACCACGCCGGCGGACAGACACTTTGTCTACTTGCACAATTATGACAAACATTTTAGTTTTATTTTCATTATTTTTTTTATAACCAAATAATTTTAGATACTTTTTACTGTCCCCAAATAACCACACTTGAATTACTAAATACTGTCGTTACCTTTAGGACTGGGCATGGTGTAGGGATTATGACTCTTGAAGTCTGAGACCAGGAAACCAAGTGAGAACGTTGAGATCGGAGGAGTGGGGGGAAAATGATCCCACACCCAGCCTTCTTCATCAGTGCTGTAAACACAAAACATACATATATAGATATAGGTATAAAGTGTTTAATAGTCAACAACTTAGTTAATTACATGATTTACAATGGATTAATTAATAAAATGCCAATATTGAAAACAGCAGGTATGTATAAATTTAAAAAAGGGGGTTGAAAATATTTAATAAAGAAAAATACAGTAAAGGAGAAATCAAATATCTATGCTCCCACCAGCAGGTACTACAAATAAAAATATAATTTAACAGACATAACAGTTGTCTGACTAATGATAGCTCTTTATTAGTGCTTATTCGTGCAGTTCTGCAAAGATTTTAGACAAAAAGTTCATCCAGCAAATGGGACGAGCGGTAATAAAGGGTCTCTTTTAATTCTGAGAAAAAATTTATATGTTCAACGATAATTCAAATTACACCTTTATTTCATGATTTAAAAAAATGTATTAATATTTGTATTATATTCTGTATGTCTGCCCCTGTAATTAACAATGTTTTCCTCACATTTGTCTTCATTCTTTAATGTAATTTTTGTTGTTGTAACTAAGTTTTTTATCTTACCGTACCTAGTTAATAGTAAGCGTTGTACTATGCAATTCATAAATTGGGAAAGCTGTAGTTTATGTTATAAAATAAATGCTTTCTGTTTCTTAGTACAGTAGAACTGCAATTATTCGGATTAATTGGGACTGGACCCGACCTGAATAATCAAATATCTGGATAATTGTATAAATAATGAATTTTTTTTTTTTAAACTAAATTGTACAGTATTGTACTTACATAAAGTGTCACATCTTAAACACATCAGTCAAAGTTAGTTGTTTTGCTAACATACTGTTGATTTTGTTGGCATGGTCTTGCTTTTTCACAAATAAATGGCCCTGAAAGAGGGTTTTCCAATGCTCACTGCTGCAAAAACCACTTGAATACAGACTCAATTTCATAAATTTGTTTATAATAAATTGTTTGTGATAATTTAGTATTGTTCATACCATTGTAACTACTTTAAAAGCCAAAGTTTACTGGTACAATGAGCTGGGCTTAGGAATTATCTATTGCCATTGAGTAAGTACTATGTAAATATCTAAAGTATAAAACAACATAGTCCTTTGTAACAAAGGACTGTGAAAGAGAAAGTAAATACACCTGATATAATGTTTAAAGCCTTCTGAAAATAAGGGAAGATCTAAAGATAGAAAAATAAATTTCTGTAGAAAATTTAGGAAACATAAAGGATGCACTACGAAGGATTGACTAATTTTGCTTTCCGTTTCACTTCAGACAGTTGCCGTTTAATCCAGGGAATTTTAGATGATATTATCCCTATGTTCATGGGATGAGGACATATTTCAATTTAAAATTATATTGAACAAAGGGTCTGTTTAGGGCAGGTTTTCCTGTGTTATACAGTAAAGTGCCACTAATCTGGACTAGATGGGACTAGCCATCTTTGTCTGGATTGAACAGAATTTCTCTTAAAATGCTCATACTGTATTGTAATACAAGTTTTAAATGGGTAAAACTATAAAAACAGATATTTCTTTCATAAATATAGCTTTCCTTACAACGTAATTTTATTAAGTGCACAGAATGGTACTTTCTGAGATTGTGTGGGCAGGAAAATGTCTGTCCGTCTGTCTGTCTATCTGTGTGTCTGTACGCATGATAACTGAAATACGCTTTATTGGGTATACATGAAACTTGGTATATGCATTTATGATGTCCATGGGAAGAAGCCTATTGATTTTGGACCAAATCGGTTGACCGGAGTAATGCCCAATTTAGTGCCTACTTTATGGTGATACATTATACAGAATTTATCAAATGCAAATCAGATCTAAAGACAACACATTGTTTTACACTGTTCATGTACGGCTCTAGAAGTTGCAATACAGATAGCATTGACAAATAACACTACCCACATATTCCTTCACATATGCTTATCAAACTTTAGATCTTTATTCTTCCGTAAGCCCTGCTTAATTAACGATCTCGGAAATTGATTACAAATATAACTTATTTTCTGGATATTATAATTGAGGCGCCTAGAAGCCAAGGGAGATAAGTGCACTTTTTGTTAAATGGAGTTAAATACAAATCTGTATGGCTGAGAATGACATCTGTTTGGAGGACAAGGGAGATTTGCTACACAACTACTAGGTGCTGATATCTACTGGTGGAAATAAGTACCACATCAAGACTTAGCATGTTTGTTTGGTGGCTAAGGAAGATAACTACTTTATTTTCTCAAAAGTGTAAAAAGTGCACTTACCTCCCTTGGCTTCTAGGCGCCTCAATTGCAATTATCATTGATTAAACAAAACCATTCTGGCACTTTGTTATATCAGTTCACCTGATTTTATTTTTAATCCTACTGTATATGTAGTCCTAAGCTTTTAACCTACGAACTGTTGTTGGATTAACAAAACAAAACAGCTTTGTGATTGAAAATTAGTAAATCCTTAATAATTATATAAGGGTTGAATTTTTACACAAAAACTTCACTTTTGGTATAGTTTACCTGTACTAAGAAGAATATTATAGGAGAAAAATTCCTCCGACACTGGGACTTGAACCCAGGACCTTTGGCTATTCGCGCCAATGCTCTAACAAATGAGCTAAACCAGACAGACAGACAAGTTATATCATATGTACTACATATGTACTACATATGACATAACTTGTCTGTCTGTGAGGTAGACCATTAGGGCAATCAGTCATAGGAGAGAGGTTCCATCTGGCGCTGCGAATTGAGCTCCGGCTTAGCTCAGTTGGTAGAGCATTGGCGCGAATAGCCAAAGGTCCTGGGTTCAAGTCCCAGTGTCGGAGGAATTTTTCTCCTATAATATTCTCATGTAATGTCCAACAGAGACAGTAATCTGTGGTTCATGAATGCTTACCTGTACTAGTTTCGGCGAATTTGCTACCTGTGGAAAATTCAATTCTCATATACTGTCTGGCGGCGAGCTGAAGGCCAAGCTAGCGTTCCCCCACTACCTTACCATGTGCTTGCATATACTGTCTATGTCTTTCCCCCACTATGCCACCAGCTCGGCCTTGCGCTCACCGCTAGTCAGTAATTATTATGTTATATAACTTCATGTGTTAACTTCCAATACAATTTAATATTAGTAAATCCTTCTTTTGTTTTCATTTTTTAAATCCTGTTCAGATTAACCAGATGTCTGGAGGAGCAACATCTGGATTAGCGAGATTATACTGTAGTAAGAAAGACTTTGAAAAAAAAAACCGACATGGAAGAGATAATACTTACATTTCAATCGCCTGGAGTGGCATGCTGGACAGTGTGGACATTCTGATGTAGCGAGCTACACTCAGCTTCATCGGAGCTTTGAATGAGGGCTCATCAAAACAAGGGAAGATCTTCCTTGCATTACTAGGAGCCATCTTTGTTGCAGCATACCAGCTAAAAATACAAAACAATTGAACGAATGTAATAATTTACTATAGATCAGTGCAACAACACCCAAGCCAACGAACAATGAAGTTTGCTCCGTGATTACTGCTTCATAACTTGAGCGCATAGCATAGTTACTGCCTCACATTGAGGTGGACTCACTTTACATGGCATAAAACACTAATAAATTACAATATTACAGACGCTGAGGCTATAGGCTAGGTGAAATGCTTAAAAAATTCATTAACCAGAAAAAAGGACAAAAGAAATCCCACAGTAGAAGTTTGTCCACTCTCTAATTCTGCGAATTGGCACATTGACTGACCTTGCCATCTTGAGCTACAGTAAGGAAAACAGGAACAATTATCACAGCAATGAAATTTTCCAGCATAGGAAGAGATTCATGCCCGAGTGCACCAACCTCGGTATTCAGAATACGGCAGTCAAGTTCCTTGGTTTACCCCGGTAAAATCATACTTTTGTTGCACCATGCTCGGTTTTGGCATTTACCGCTGTATAATGTTTACTGGCTGTGAAGGAGCTGTAAAGTGAGAAAACGGCAGTTTTTCGAAGCTGGAGATCAGTGTAATGTATCATAGTTTCGATGTCTAGGCCAAAAGCTAATTGAACATAATGAATGACAAGAGACAGGTGGGATCTATTTGAAGAATGAATGATGGTACATATCTTTGCAAATACTGTGCTGTAACATCGATTGAAATGCTCTCCCTTTATACCTCAACCAAATCAGGTCTATCCAGTAGGCGTAACCAACTATTATCATGATTGGTACAGTATCGATGGTGTTTCAATTCAAAATCAGACATATATATATGCAATATAATATTCCATTTTATTGTTATTAAACTTATTACTGAACAATAAGGCAACAAATAAATGAAGTACGGAAAACCAGTGGGCCTAGACCTAATTTACAATGAAGGGCTGCATCACTAACAGCTGTTCAAGATAGCCTTCAAGTTGCAAAGGTATCAACCCTAAAAAGCAGTGACTTTCTTAACGTGGGGCACCATTACATCAATTACTTTGCACAGGCGTAACTAGTCGCATAATATTAAGAAATAAAAGAGAAGGAAAGACAAGGTAAGATTGAAACGGTAAAATTCAACTAGAAAATATGATTATATTCTATGTGTACTAAAATAAATACATCACAAGTTTCATATGATGACACATGAGAGCTCCAAAGAATGAAAAAGATGCATCGTGGGTTACCAGGTTCGGTTACCAGCACTACATGCAGGAAATTCAGGCTTCCACCATGATAGTATGAACAAGAAATGAAAGAAAAGCAATATTGTCAAGAAAAGGCCTTTTAAACCACAATTAAATGATTGAGACACAGATAGTCAAGAGTTTTTTACCTTTTGCGAGTTGTTTCAGCATTCTCATAATTTCCCCTGAAAAATCCTTCACTGCCCTCGCTGTCCAGAGCTCCATAAAACTCTAGGTCTACCTGGTAGGCTGCCCCCTTTTCAAGTTCCTCCAACATGGTGATGGAAAAACGCTCCTTGTTGGAATCTCGTGCAATGCTGGATATTGGCAGTGGCTCCTCTGAGTCGGGCATTGTAATGGAGTTCCTGGAAAGGAAGTAAACCAAAATACTTACACAAATAATTATTGTCATTATCATTGTCATGTCATTAAGAGTCTATCTCATTCCAAAGCCCCACAGGCAGTTCATTCAATGAACAGTTCATAACAAGGAAACAAATTATAAATGCTCAACTCTGAAGCTAAACTTATAGTTAAAACACTGCACTGCAACTATTAAATAAATCCCAAAAAATAAATTAAAGATGTTAATTTTAGTTTTAAGTACATTATGAATAGAAAAGTGTGGATCCAAAAACAGCAACGCTAACCACTAGACCACGCAGATGGTCAACATACTTTAAGCTCAATGAAATTACCAGTAAAACTTTCAGCTGCTAGTATCGCAAAAAAATACCAGCACTTACCCCTCATAGAGACTACTGGATGTTTCGAGCAGGACTCGCCTCGAAGGACCTCTGAGTAGCTTCACAGTGACCTGCTGGTGCACAATGCGCAGGTGCTCATATGCATGCAAGACAATAGTGTGCGTGGGCTCTAGACATGTAACATTCATGTGCACATGTCCCCTGAAGTGACCCTCGCTCGGGTATGGGATCAGTTCCAGGTGGTATCCAGTGGGAACAATGGACCTTGGCAATCTATAATCATCATAGTGATCTTTGGACTCCTTGGTGTCGATGCTGCGTCGTTCCAGGACTCGGCCAGAAACCGTCAGGCTGACTAAGGAGATGACTGCACACGGCAGCCATTTCTGAAACATACCTGAATTCCATCTGCATTGAAATACATTCTGCCAGAGAAATGTTTACCCTCCAGGATATAATATTGAGTTGGGTCTAGCACGTATACTTCACTTTTTGTATACATACCTGAACTAGTTTCGAAGACCATCGTCATTCATAAGCATCAGATTAATACCAACTGCCGGCTGGATATCCCAACAGATGATTGTCTCATTGCCAAATGCAGCAAACTTCCCTGAGAGGGTAACACAAACGTCCAGCCAACAGTTGGTGTTAATCTGATGATTATGAATGACGATTGTCTTCGAAACTAGTTCAGATATTTATACAAAAAGTGAAGTATACATGCTAGACCCAACTCAATATTATATCTGTATAATATAGCATTACTGTGTAAACTTCCAATATATTTTTGAAGAAATGTTTACCCTGCCTGTTTCGTGTAGAAGTTTTATTCAAATGCTACTGACTAAAGACAGGTTACCATGTGCTATCAAATCTTAAAACATGAATGCATTCATGAACTATCAAATGACAATGCACAAGAAGGGAAAAAACAGTAGAAATATCTATTATCGAAATAAGAACTTACATTTTATTTTCGAGTGGCACAATATACTACAGTAAAACCTTCATATAACGATATTTGTGGGCCCTAGAGAGTTATTGTTACATTGAGGCTTTGTAATTTACCACATATTAGAAATATTGCTTGCAGAAAACTGTGTAATCTGGGCCTATAGGATACTGTAATTCATGGAACAGATATGCAAAGAAGTAGAACGCTAATTTTGTTACTCAACTTACTGACTTCCGTTGAATTGTGACAATAGCTACTATACATCCGGATACTAAAATAATTACTATTCAGACTGGTTTAACATCACAGATTCAACTTCCTTGAAAAACCCTGGTTTAATTTTTTTTACTTACATAATGATCAAAAATTTGTTTGGTAAGTCTGTCTGGTAAGTCTGTAAGTCATTCTGAAAACGTGAACATAGAATCTTAATCTTCTTTTCCTGAAAGTATAGCCAATTTTTTCTGTTTGTTTGTATAACTCCTTTTCTGGTCTCAGTTTGTATATATGTTATTCTACCAAATTGGTCCCATAATTTTCCTTAAGATTATCTTCTCTGTTTTGCTTATTCTTCTATCTGAGAATGTGTTTGTACACTCTGTTGCATACAGAGCTTCTGGTAAGATTACAGTTTTATAATGCCTCAATTTAGCATTTTTGGATAATGATTTTTTTGTTATATATACGAGTATATAATATATAGTCATTGTTGCATGTATGCTTTTTCCATTTTGTAAACTCCTTTTCTATCGCTGTTGCCATTATTTCTTCTTCTTCTTATTATTAGTTATTATCATTATTAATTTTTTTTTTATTGTTATTATAACAGGATGTCCAGTGACCAGAAGAACCAGGGTGGCTATTTCTAAAACGTCAGAAAGGAGAACACACTTCTTCGGTAATCTAGCATAGTATAAAACTTCAGGCATGGACGGCTGGACAGCAGATATTACATGGTATAACCCTGACTAATTTTACTTAATAACTGCATTTACATAAAATAAATGATAGTACGCTATCATCGTATGAACAAGCGTGCCATCCTTAGGAATAAGGAACATACGGGAAAATACCAATTTTATTAATGTGCTTTACCGATCCATCAGAGTCTCGAAAAGGGGGAAAAATCAACGTCCGGCATAAAGCCGCGCTGGATGGAGGACTGCTTAGCAAAAAGCCTTACAATCCGGCCAAAAGCCGGACGTCTGGCCACCCTAACAAGAACCAATGTATAGAGCTGAAAAGAAAATAGCTTACACAGTCTGTGTTACAGCAGACTGGAGCAAAACACAAGCCCCTCACATTTCACTCACTGGGGCGGGTTATTTTCCCTGACTATCCCATTTTTTTTTTTTTTACAGATTTCCCTGACTTTTTCCTTTATTCTACAAAATTCCCTGAACAATTCCAATTTCCTTGACTTTTCAGAATGGGGGACACCCTGTATTATTATTATTATTATTATTATTATTATTATTATTGTTGTTGTTATTATTATTATATCAGAAATGACCCAATATTTTCCTAAAAGCGGGTAAGAAACCCAGGACAACAGATGAGATCTTACTATGCAAGCTGGGTTGACCTTGAATTAATGAAGAGCCCACTTGTTTGTGAGTCACAAAAAACACACAGTAGGTGTATGTAATCATGACAATAGAATAACAACCACAAGTGCTTCTCATCAGGAGGCTTCTAGTATACAGAGTGATCAGATTGTAAAACAACAAAATCTGACATGAAACTCACATAAATTCCTCTGCCCAAATAAGAGTTAGCCCCTTAGTATAATATAATTATTATGTATGGCATTCTCTCCATGTAAATTGGTTATGAAAATTGAGAAAATGTCGCATCACATCGCATCCCCGAAGGATACATAACCCTAATAAAGGGTGATTAATGAAGTCTTGAAACTTTCTTTACTTTAAGCATGGCCAATTCATTTTTCTCATTTCACATTCTGATACAGAACAAGAGGCCGTATTGGAAAGAGCGCGTATTCAGAGTGGGTGGCTTATAACTACCCTTCAGATAACTTTTTTGAAAAAAATGTTTCAAATAAAAGTTTTAGCTCTTGGCATAAGCACCCCATGTACATAATTTAAAGAAAATCATCAGAGCCATTTTCGATAAAATTGCAAAAAACGAAATTTTCTTTATGTAAAGTCCCTTTAAAAATAAGAGAAGTTGTCATCAATCTTCGTGTCACATCCCCAGAACGTACCTAACCCAAATACAAAATGTTTTTGTTTCCATGCAATTTTTCGTTCTTGAGCTGTTCACAGACAAAGACACAATAGCATGTTTCTGAAAATAGTTTTTGGGACTTCAAAACATGTATTTATTTTATTTATATTATTAATCAATCTCAACGTACTGGAATAAGTATTTTAACACCTGAAGATGACAAATATTTGGGTATGATTTTTAAAATAAATATAGTTGATAAAAATACTTCAAACTTCACTATTTACATACTTTAATAGCAATACATGTTTCATGGATATCCATCCACATCATCAGTCGATATCGACTTAAATTCTTTAAATACAGTATGTTGTTTTACTGCAAAAATTTCCACTAGTAAAATAAATAAATCTTAATAATTATACAGAGAGTTGAAATTATCTTATATAACTTCTGTGTGTTAACTTCCAATACAATTAAATATCAAATAAAACCAGGTAAACTGATGTATCAAAGTGCCAGAATGCTTTCGTTTAATCACTGATAATTGCAATTATGATATGCAGAAAATAAGTTACTTTTTTTAATCGATTTCCGAGTTAAGCTCCAGATTTATTCATTAAGCAGGGCTTACGGAAGAACAAAGGACCAGTGAGATAAGCATATCTGAAGGAATATGTGGGTGGTGTTATTTGTCAAAGCTACCTGTATTGCAACTTCCAAAGCCGTATATGAACACTGTAAAACAATATGTTGCTATGAGAATTCATTTGTATTTGATAAATTCTTTCTAATATATTACCATAAAATAGGCACTAAATTGGGCATTACTCCAGTACCGATCAACTGATTTGGTCAAAAATCAATAGGCTTCTTCCCATGGACGTTATAAATGTGTATACCAAGTTTCATGAAAATCCAATAAAGGGTATTTGAGTTATCGCACGTACAGACACACGGACAGACAGGCATTTTCCTGTCCCCCCCACAACCTCATAAAGTACCATTCTAACACTTAATAACATTATGCAGCTTATAAATCTTATTTAAATATTTTCTTAATTTCAAGTAAAACCAAACTAAAAGTCCTTGCATAAGGGTATCACTTCTTGCCTATAACATTCAATGGTTAATGGGGACCACTGATCACTTTGTGAAATTACCTGTGAAGTGACGAAGCAGTACAAGAAACAGATCACTTTGCTAGCTTTTTCAGAACTGCGTAACTTTGAAAAGGAAACTGTCCACTAACAAGGACATGATTGCCCACCACTTAGCAGACTCATCATAAAGACCGGCCAGCGCTATTAACTAAGTGTGAGATGATTAGGAAGGGGGGGACATCTTGCCAGCCACGAGAGGGTTCTCTGCACGATATTAATAATACTGTTAAAGTGGAAATTAGATAATATCAGACTCTGACCCTTTCATTACTTAATGGCTTTACATGCTAACCTCTTGGACATGCATGGCTACACTTAAGGGGGATGCAAACCTTCAACTGGGCAAATAGTGTAATAGTTAGGGCAAGGCATTTGATGATTTTGCATCTGTTTTATATGAATGTTAAAAGATAGCTCGAATATATATAAATGTGTATCATGAAATAATTGATTAAATAAAGGCAATTTGTGATTGCATTTTTGCCTTTATTTTCATTTTTCGTCATTTTCAAGAGATTGGTCATTTTTTGGCAATTTTTAGGTCATTTTCGGCCACGTTTCAGTGGAGATAGAGAGGAGTTTTTCCATGTACAAATCGTTACTTTCAGACAACAGACAATCGTTTTTATTTGAGAATCTCCGCCAAGTGTTCATAGTTTATTTTAAGTCAGGTTTATTGCAAACACCACAGCAGTCTGTTTTGTAGCAACAACAAAAAAATTTCTTTTTTTTTAAATGGCACATATTTGCTAGGGGCAATTTTATGGGCATGCCAGTTCAGAAATAATTTATTTTTTCGCCAAGGGTGTCCAAATAGTATAAATTTACTTCTTTAGTAACAAAATAAGTGTTTTGTAATATAGCCTAAATTCATATGTAACGCACCGTCATAAACTGTTTTTAGCAATTCATTACTTAAGAAAAAACTAATTATTAGTAATAATGGTAAATTTATTGGTTGTTTCTTTTAGGTAGATTTCAAAGAAAAATCTACCTATTGCAATGGATACCATGTCATGATTTTCGAAAAATTCTTTCATATCTTTACGTTTCATGCTCCCCTAAGTACGAAACCACCGCCCGTTCAAAAAAAAATTTTGTGATATTTATATATATATATATATCTTTACACGATAGCGGCCGTAATTTTGAAGATATTTGAACCAAATTTTAATATGTTATTTCTAGGCCCAATAGTTCGGACAAGTTCGTTAACGAGCAAAATTGGCCCAAGGGGGTGGTCGGGGGAGGGGGTTGAAATTTTTAAAAATGTATATCTCGGCCCCTATGAAGTATAGAGGGAAACTTTGTTTGAATAAATTAGAGTACTCGCTACGGAGTTCACAGGGACACCAACGATTCGGGGGTTTTAATGAGGGTGGGGGTGGGGGATGAAAATTCGAAACTTTTCAAACCACGTCTTGTGGGGTATCGTTGAAAAGCTCTTGATGAGTACTCTACAAATCAATAAATAGTTTCTTGATAGCTCTCATATGACGCGAGATTTTAATGTTTGAAAATAATAACTCTTAAAAGAATTATTATAATATCATAATTTTGTCTTGTTTAGCGGCTTTGCTAATTTTATTCATTGTTGATCTTGCGCACGGCCTCCCAGAATATTATATCCTATTCTTGTTGTCAAAACAAATGATTGTAGGCTCTTCCTCTTTACTGCAGGTTTGCCATGCCAAGGCTAAAAAAGAAGAGTGCTGCGCAGCGATAATAAATTAAACCAAAAGTACGGTACTTTGAAATCTGCCTCAGCCTGTAGGCCTGCCTAAAGGGATTTTTTAATTTTGGGTCATTTTTTCACTATTTTTAGGTCATAAATGCATTTTCTATTTTGCATTTTTTCACTATTTTATGGTCATTAAATGCCTTGCCCTAGTAATAGTAAACAATTAATCAATCCTTTTGTGATTTTATTCATAATTATAATTTGTCCAAGTTTAAATGAAGTTGAGTACTTAAGTCTTATTACTGACAATTTTTTTGTTTTTTTTGTGATGTTACGCAACGGTACGCAGTACTGGCCCTTTTTAAAAAAATGAAATTTGGATATTAGTTGGAATATTTCTAACACAATTCCCATAAAATGTTTTACATAAAATCAAGCTTATTTGTTGGTTTTGTTAGATTTCTGCATACATAATAGCCTACATACGAGCAGATGATAGTTTCTGTAAATTGCCGTGGCTACTGGACTGCAAGAGAGTTGGGGGGGGGGGGTTGGGTTTTTTTGGCCTTAGCAAACTGCTCTTATTCTAACATGTAATCATTCTTTAGATTTCTTTTGGGCCCTTTTTGTATTTTTGCAGTCATTTTATAGCTAATTTTTAGGTCATGAAAATCCGGGCCCTGGTAATTACTCAGTATTCACTGTAAAAAGTGTAATTCATTTACCGGTTTGTGGCAGCTCGGCCAGTGATTGGCTGTCTCTCAGAGCCAATCAAAATGCTTCGGAGCACTGAACAGCAGAAAGGAAAATTTGGAATGTGTAGATTTATACAACATAAATCTAGAATAGACACAAATCTGATGAATAAACAAGAATTTTCATACAATTTATTTATTTATATTTTTTTTGGGGGGGGGGGGGTGTCTTTTTTTATTTTTGCAGTCATTTTATATATCATTTTTTAAGCATTTTTAGGTCATCAAAATATGGGCCCTGGTAATTACTCAATATTCGCTGTAAAAAGTGTAATTCCTTTACCAATTTATGGGAGCTCAGCCAGCGATTGGCTGTCTTTCAGAGCCAATCAAAATGCTTCGGAGCACTGAACAGCAGAAAGTAAAATTTGGAATGTATAGATTTATACAACATAAATCTGATGAATAAATAAGAATATTTATACATTTTTTTGGTATTCTTTTATTTTTGCAGTCATTTTATATATAATTTTTTAAAGTATTTTTAGGTCATGAAAATCCGGGCCCTGGTAATTACTCAGTATTCGCTGCAAAAAGTGTAATTCATTTACCGGTTTGTGGCAGCTCAGCCAGTGATTGGCTGTCTTTCAGAGCCAATCAAAATGAACAGCAGAAAGTAAAATATGTATTGTATGGTTTCAGCCCACTGAAGTCTCATTTACAAGACAAACACAGCATGAGAAGGAGGCAATTCATCATATGATGGCACTGCATGCGGCAGTTTGCAAGAAGATTGAAACAAGAGATTAGGAGGCCTGCAATTAATTCATTAAAGGTGTAGCAATGCCAAATGAGTCACGCAACCTACATGGCTATTACAGCAATTAACCCAAGCACACTCAACATGTCTTCTAATGCTTTAAATAGGAACGAGGCTCATCCAAGGCTTTGCATCACTTCCCACAACCAACTAGCAAACAATCCAATGACAGAAGAAAGCAATTAATGAACAATTAAATAGAAAAGAGATGACCAAACAGTCAATCAATCTGGCATCAATAAACAAACTATGACAACAGTGGCACCTTATGAACAAAGCTTCAAACATACACTGACTCTCATAATAATTCTCCTCTTTATAATGTACTCAGACTATACAATCAATTGCACAAAATGAACAGTATAGATATTTTTAATACTAACAATAAGCGGTTTAAAAACATATGTGAAAATTTTTTTAAAATTTTAAAATAATAATTATTAAAATATGCTCCATGTCATTTTCTTTATTTGAATCTTTCTGATATATATTCTCCTCCAAAACTATTATATTATTATTTGTTTTTCATATTATGTTCCCTTGTGTAATTGTCATATTGTTTGTGTTTTTCTTTTCTGTGTGTTTTTTTTAATAGTTATAGTATTAGTTTAATTATTTTGAATATCACTTTAAATGTTTAATATTAGAATCTGGTGTATTAACATAAGTGAGAATATTGTAATTGGGCATTAGCCTGTAATATTCTTAGTACAATAAATAAATAAATAATGAACCCATACTGTACAATAAATTGCCAAAAAATCTGAAAAATGTAAATTCAGTTAGGAAATTTAAAACAACTGCTCGCAAATACTTTATGGACAATGCCTTCTACTCCATACAAGAATACATGAATCATCAAGAAAACTTAGCTTAATAGTTGTAAATATTGTCATTAATAGATTAGGTTTAGATTTAAGGAAACTTAACGAGTCACCAGTTTATGACCTATGTAAACGTTATGTGACAATAAAGCATTATTATTATTATTATTATTAACTTATATGGGCCCGTGGGGCTCAAGCCCACCCAATAATTTGCTGTGTATTATCAAAAATATTAATTCTAATAATTATTAGACCTATTACTACTAAAAAAATTGTGTTTAGTCGGCGCAAAACGAAAATCAGGCTAGCCTATAGGTTTATAAAAAAAATTAACACATATAACATGATCCCCCTCGTTTCAAATGATTTAAGGTACAATTGTGATCATTTGAAATTGTTTCGGAATTCTTTAAATTTATACGTCAAATTTACTCTGTTAATGCCAGTTTCCACAGCATCTTCCAAAATACTTTTTTCCGCTTTGAAAAGACTGGAGACATTTTTACGTTTGACAATTTTATAGAGAAGACTTAATTTCACACATTGCTGTTGTACAAAAAGATAACAGGGAAAAGCTGGCTTTCGATTTTGCTTGTGAATAATTTGTAGGGAGAAGTAATGTACTTGTAGGCCTACAACACACAGTCTTTATCAAGCAGCTCCTCAGTTATCCCCATAAGACTGAGTGCACCCTGTTCCAGAACTCCCAAACACAGAAAAATCCATGGTACTGAGGACAGAACCTGGATCTGTGGATCCAGTCAGCAACACTAACCACTAGACAACACAGGCCATCAGGAGTGCCCACCCCTCCTAAATTTCATGACTCACCCCCCGCAACCTGAATGGCTGTCGACAAGGGCACCCATATGATATTTTCTAGTGGGGCAATTTTTATTAATTTTTCTTCTCTTTAACTTCTTGGGCCACTTTGTAACATTATATTAATAATATAATAAGTGCAACAATGACATAACCAGAAAATAATTGCGGAGCGGGTCGAAAGTGCCGGGGGGTCGGGGGTCCATCCCCAGGAAATTTTTAAATATTGAACTAAGGAAAATAACATTTTATGCTATTTTAGCACAGAAAAACTAGTTAGGAAATTTGTTTACCATACTCTAAGACATGCCAATGTAAATAAGAAATCATTAGGCCTGCCTAAGTAGGGGGTACACCCCCGGAAAATTTTTAAATACTGAACTAATGAAAATCACATTTTACGCTATTTTAGCACTCAAAAACTAATTAGGAAATTTGTTTACCATACTCTAAGGCATACCAATGTAAATAAGAAATTGTTACTTAAGTCGGGTATCCACCCCCGGGAAATTTTTAAATATGGAACTAATGAAAATCACATTTTACGCTATTTAGCACTCAAAAACTAGTTAGCTTGGCAGTTCTTAATTTTAGCGTATAAAACGCTAATTTTGCAACAATTTTCAACCCCCCCCCCCAGAAAATTCATAAAACGCTAATATTTTGCCCCCCCCCCCCCGTGGGCACCCCTGCAGGCCATACAATTTTAAACTGTGTAGGAGAAATTCTTGGGGAATAATAATAAAAAAAAAAACAAATGATACAGAAATGAATACAAATATCTTATTAGCTACTATTTCATTAAAGGATAATTTTTTTGTAATACATTACCTGGTTTGCCATCTTCCATCCAGCTCCTTATTTCTGACAAGATTTCCCAATGACTGAAAGCCTTCCTGATCCATGGTACACCTTCATATGATGTCTCTTGAGCACTGCTAAAAACTGAAAGCTTTTATACCTTTTAAGAGAGAATCAAAACACAATTAGGTTAATCTTAGTCACAGGAAAAAATACTTTTTACTATAAAAAACGGCTTCAATAATTGATTGATAAAAACCTCACCTTCTTCTTTAGTCTTCAATCCTTGGATTGGTTTGCAGCGATTCTCCATTCTGATCTTTTTTCTGCCTTCCTTTTTAATTCTTCATACGTTTTGCAGTTCATGTCATCCTTAATTTGTTCCATGTACTGTAGTCTTCCTTTGCTATTCTTGCCTTCAATTGTGCCTTTGATAATGACTTTTAAAATTTTGGTGCCTTAGTAAATGCCCTATGACTTTTATTCTTCTTTTTCTTATTTGGTACCAAATTTCTTTCTCTGCTTTTGCTCTCTCATAAACTTCCTCGCTGGTAATTTTATCGAAACATTTATGCTGTCAAAATTTTACGAGAGGAACGAAAATCTATTTATCGATCAAAATTTCTTTAACCCATCAGCTCAGTATTTTATTCCTCTACTTTGTAGTGACGTCTATGTGAGGATTTGTTTACTTCTTTCAAATTTTTTGAACGTTGGCAGGGCAGAAGTTTAAATTGTGGAAAAATGCTTCTAAAAAAATATGATATTTTTAAGTCAACAGCAAGATATTTACTCAATACAATGCTCATAAGAATAAGAAATTGAAGTCAGCAAATATATGTCCACAAAAAAAGTGAAACATTAATTTTTTTCAGTTGTATCAGATATTAAATTGAGCAAAGTCCCTCAGCTGACCAATTCTATAAATTGGTCAAATTTTCATCACTGGGACACAGAAAAGTTCAATCATGGAATAATAATCCCATGTTTCTTTTTTAAATTCCAGGCCTATAAGTAAATACACGACAGATTTTAGGTTTGTAAACACCTTGTTAAAATAATTGTATTTGATGCTTATGCTTAAATTCAAAGCAATAAGAGATCGGCTCACAAAGGGATGGTGTGGAATACAGATGATAAGAAAATTCAATGCCAACTTTAAATAAGAAAAACACTAGAAGAAACCAGAAGCATCAAAAAGTTTCTATCACTCGACTGTACATACGAGAGTGGATTGAAAAGTAATGCACAATAATTTTTTTTACAAAAAGTTTAATAGGTACGATTACAAACAAATGCACCCATGAAGGGACATTTCTTGTCTCTTTTTCTGTATAGTCGCCAAGTTTCTCAACACACTTCTCCCATCTTGATACCATTTTCAAAATAGCCTGTTCATACAAGTCCATTCGGTTGGAGTATAGCCATCTGCGGACTGCTGTTTTCACTTCCGCATCTGACACAACGCATTTACCAGCCAGGAATTTCTTCATGGAACCAAATAAATGAAAGTGTAACGCAATAGGTGATCCAAGCTTGTCATCATTCGTTGGCCCTTGTGGTCGTCTGTCAGATTCTTAGGCACCCAGCGAGCACTAACTTTACGAAAGTTCAATGTGTCATGTACAATATCATACACAGCATCGTATAAAATGTTGAAGTGCTGAGATAAGGTTTGTCAGATGCAGAAGTGAAAACAGCAGTCCATAGATGGCTATACCCCAACCGAACAGACTTCTATGAACAGGGTATTTTGAAACTGGTATCACGATTGGAGAAACGTATGAGAAACTTGGAGACTATATAGAAAAATAGACAAAAATGTCCCTTCATGTGTGCATTTGTTTGTAATTGTACCTATTAAACTTTTTGGTAAAAAAATTGTGTGTTACTTTTTGATCCACCCTCGTATTTCACACCTGGTCCCTAAGAATCACTAATCAGAATTTCAGAATTTCTCCCGACACAGACACCAGATAATATGGTCTGGATGCAGAATATAAACAGGACTGCGGAAAAAGGAAATCTAACAACATGACCAAAGAAACTCTCGTGTTTTCTATTCTACTAAATTGGAATTTATTTTTCTGTAAATATAAAAAATTACTTTAAATGTAATATTGAACACTTCTGGAATAAATTCAAGTGCTGGAAATACAACAAAAATAATCTAACTACATCATTTGCAATTCTGATTGGCATAAATGTTTCTAGCAGACTGAATCGTTCCAGCAATAACTATAAACTTTATAAACAAAGTATAGTCATAAAATAAGTTTCCCTAGAAAGTTTCACAAATTGCTGAAAAGGAGAAACGTGTCAGTGTATCCACGTTGCTGTCAAAATAAAATTAAAACACACAAAGTATGAAGTACACTAGTATAAGAATTCATGTGTATAAAATACTCTTTTACTGCCTCATTGAATATGTGATTTTCGTAAATCCCCCCATACTTGACAGACTTCATGGATAAAATTTTAGAATACAGAGAAACCTCCACATAATGATGTGAGCCCTAGCAGATTGTATTGTTATATATGAGGGTTATACAGCAGAGTCGCGATAATTCGAGATTCTGTGCAATCTGAGATGGGGGGGGGGGGAAAGGAAATTTAAAAAAAAGTGTACGTGCAAAGCCATGCGACAGAAGTGAAACTTGATTTAATTTTTGGATTACTGGATTTTTTAAATTTTGGATTGTTGGACTTTTTAATAATGGGTTTTTGGACTTTTTGGATTTTTTAATTTTAATTTTTTTTTATTATTAAATTTTGGATTTTTTAATCTTTTGAATTTTGGATATATGGATTTTTTATTTTTTACATTTGGACTTTTAAATTTTGGGTCTTTGAATTTTTTAATTTTGGAATATTGGATCTTTTAATTTTGGATTTTTTAAATTTTGGATCCTTGAATATTTTAAATTTCAGATTTTTAATTTTGGATTTTTTAAATTTTGGATTTTCGATTTTTTAATTTTTAATTTTTGGATTTTTTAAACCTTGGATAAGCCTAATCATTGAGTTGATCGTTCTCTGTGCAGTCCGTTCCGTCACACCACACTAATTTTGTGACAATTTTGACCCTAACACTAATTTCATGAAGATTTTGAGCGTTACACAAGCTCTCGATTTACCCCTACCGTGGCTAAAGAAGTTTCACTTAAAAAAAACAGGACATTTAAAAAAAATCCCATATATAAAGGCTTAAGGAGAATTAAAAAAAAAAAAATAAAGTACTTTTAACATTGAGAACATACAAGGAGGCTTGGGGAAGGTGCAGTTGGAAATGGAAGGTGGGAGGGATGAGGGTTGGCAACATCCCATAGGTCACGTAGGCGGTGATCGGTCATTCAGTGTCATTCAGAAAATCCGTTATTTTCCTTTTTTCCATCTAATTGACTTTTTTGTAATCCGAGGTACCACCAGCCCCAATGAACTCGGATTATCGCGACTCTACTGTATTGAGGAGTTGTAATTTAATTCGACGTTGGATAATTCGAAATATTGTATAATTTGAATAAATACTCATTCCCCTTGACATTCTATATAAATGTATGTTAAAAAATGGCAATTAATTCGAATCTTTTAACCTTAATTTGGATAAATCAATGCCAAAATTTGTCTCATGTTAATGTTGTAAGGATTCCAAGAGTTTATTGCTTTCAGGAATTCCACAAGAATTATCTTTTTCGCTGAAGAACCCTAGTATGTAGCAGCCAGGAGGTACCGTACTAAAGTGTATTTTTAACAACCGTTATCTTCCTCCTGCTGAATAGAAGTTCAATGGAATGCGAAGTTCACCCCCTCCGCTACAGTCTTGGAGGGATTCAATACTTCTGTGAAAATTTTAGTGTTTTCATTCTATCCTCCAAGTGTGACTGTGTTTGAAAATGTCAAAGCGTAGGCATACACCAGTTCCTTTATTAAATTTAGGGTTACAGTTTTAGTGTGGAAAAAATGGATTCATTTAACATCCTAACAACAGGATGGCAGTCATTAAGGTAAGATTCACTATACAATAATTATTATTTATTGCAAAGAGTTTATTTTTAACATTTTTACGGCATTTTCGTTTAAAAAGTCACAGTTATGGTTAATTCGAAATTTGGATAATTCGATTTTTTTCTAATTCCCTTGGGGTTCGAATTACTAAGAGTCCACTGTATTAGAAAGACTGCAAGCAAAAAACTGTGTAATCTACAGGATAATTCATGGAACGGACATGAGAAGAAGTAGAACAATAATTTTGTTATTTAACTTACTGACTTCCCTTGAATTGTAACCATAGCTACTTTACACCCGCACACTAAAAAATACTATTCGAACTGATTTACAACACGGATCATAGCATGCTTTGAGGCTAGCCATTTGTTAGAAATTTCAGACTTGTAGTTGGTGGGAAGAGAGAAGAGAAATACAAGAAAATTCACTACACAGCTAAGGCAAAACTCAAAAAATTGCTCCTTATGGTATTTTACTTGCACATTATGTACATGTTGAAGTAACAACCTAACTCACAATATGTTTTTGAACACATAAGGGTTGATTTTACACCCCTCATGAACCTTTCTTTCCTGGAATTTCTAAGAAATGTAACAGATTTTCGGAACCCAGAAAACAATATTGGTGGCTGGGAAGGATACTGATCTGATACCAGTTACCATCCATAGGGCTAAGCTACCGGTTTTGCAGTAACAATTCAACCTCCAATTATCATTATAAAAGGGAGTTAATAAAATAGCTTCATCGTTATGGTGAGTTACATTTAACATTATTAAGATTAGGAAATTCGCCAGAACCAAAGAAATATATTGCTAAATGCAAGTTTATCATTATATCGATCTTCATTATACAGAGGTTTGACTGTAGAATGTTTTATTCAGTATGTACTTACTAGAGGCTTTCCTAACAGATTGGAAAAAAGTTACTTTCTACTCTGTGGGGTAGATTGCTAAAACAGGGTCTTGATCACAGTTCAAAGCAGCGGTTTTCAACCCTTGGCTGATGTTCAGATCAGGCACCGCCTGGAAGTCTGTTTTACAACTAGCAACATAGAAAATAATCAACATTTCTTAGTGTTACGTCAATAAATTGCCACAGAAACAAAAGACTATGAAGATTTTCTTTGAAGGAACCAAGGATTTGTTGTGAAGTTATCATGATATTTAATATAGTACAATCCCGCTATTCTGAACCCTGCTATTCCAAAAATCTGCCTATTCCGAACAGAAAATTAAAAAGATGTTCATGAAAAAACGTACATTTATTGTTATACAAAGAAGTTAAATAGAGACGTACATAGAGCCTAAGCTTGATGAAAATGCCTGAAACCAAATTGGAATGAAAGCTGGTTACTTACAGCACATGTTGGCTCCGTTTATACAATTCCCCGCATTTAATTTATGCCTTAACAAGTCAATACGCTGATATTATTCATGAAATTCACCTATTCTGAATTCCCGCTAAACTGAACTGTGTTGTAATATTGTAATAAGAACCAAAGGCATTTCTATATATTATACAATGCTAACATAGACCTAAAGGTTTGTTGTTTAAGAAAATTATTTACAACAAAATTAGAAATGTGTAAATATATGAAACTTAACTACATGATATTATCCATTACATTGTAGGCTATGATTTAACGTTCTTGCATCCATTCATCAATTTACTTAGTCCAACTGATCATACATAAATGATGTGGGACATACAAAATTGCACATAAATACTAGGTATACATAAAATATGGTAAATAATAAATAAAACAAGCTAATATAGTTACAATTATATTGAGAGGAAAGAAAAGAAACAGTAGATATTAACAAACAGAAAGAAAGAACTATTTATGAACTAACACTCCAATGTTGATAGAGCCATATTGACTTGTCTTTGTATCTAAAATGCAGTAACTGCACCTTGTCAATATAAAAGTTTTAAAATATTAAAAATCAAATATATTTCGACCAACTTGTGGTCTTCTTGTACTTTTTTGTCTTTGGGTTAGTAATTACTAGACTTTGGACTTTTAGGACGCTAAAAATGCTGTTTTAGGTACCTAAAATAGTTTCTAAAAATTGGAAAATAGGTTCTAAAAATTGTAAAATAGTCTCTTATAAAATTGTTAAGTTGCCAATTTTCTGAAATATCTCAATTGCAATGCGGAATATTATATTTATTGAAGTCACCACTAATCAATAATCATGATAAAACACAGATATAGGCCTATGGTACACAGAATTATTTAGACCTATTACTGGGGCCTGTATTACTACCATAACAGTGAAAACCTAATCCCTGCGCCCAGAAGCTACGTACGCTAGCATATTCAACCCCTTGTATCCCTCAGTAATTCAGAGAACTATAATTTTTTTTGTTACTGGATGTGGGATTCGGGAGAAAAACACTACATTTTCTTGGGAATTCCAAGGAATTTTTCTACTGACGTCACAAATGTGTCAAGTACTGCACATTCCGAGTTAAAAATTTGGTACGAACTGAAAATAAATGCTAGAATTTATAACAAAAAATAACTTATTTTGAACTTTACAAGCAAAAAGGCAAATATTAGGCTCTAACGTAAAAATAGGCTGTTTTAGGTCCCACAAAAGTATCTGTTTTAGGCATAGTTACTTATGAAACATGCATATACAAGCTTTCGTCCATATATCACTTAAGGATTAAAATAGGTTTTTACCTAAAATCCAAAGTCTAGTAATTACAGCTAAATTAGCTTGGGGTTATAAGAAGTTGGAGTAGATGGGCACTTTGTTGTTTGAGAGCATGTATAGAAGCTCACGGCACTTTTGTGCTCACATCTCTACCTAATGCTCTGCCATAAATAGTAAACGACACATTGAAGTTTTCATTGTACTGTATTGCAGTTTTGAACACATGTCCACACTCTTCAAGATACAGAAAATACCTATATTGTTCAAGAATATTTTACTTAAAATAAAATAATAGTAAGTTGGAACATAATACAATTGTGGCATCCAGTGAGAGAGTGGGCTAAGCCAGAAATAACGGAATCGAGATATTTTGAGATTTGTGTTTGGCTTTCTAAAGAGAAAAAATTTCATCTTAACACTTGATTTATTTCTTCTTATCAGAATTTACACATTACAAAGTGATTACAAAAATTAACTTCAGACCAGAGTGTCAACCCTTTATCACCTTCTTAAGGTTTCTTTTTCGCGGTTTTTCGATATTTAAAAAAAATTTCAAAACTTTGAAGCGCCATATCTCGATATGTATTTGGTTTTATAAAACGTTTAAACAATGCAAATGGTAGGAAATGCAAGGCTCTTTAACTTTTGTAATGAAATGTTTTATGCTCTAACGCGTTGCTTCGGAGTTATAAGGAAAAAAACTACAAAAACCCCAAAATTTCGAGGTTTTCGGTTGCCCTGAAGCTCGCACAGGGTTCTCGAATTGGAAAACTTGGATTCTACACCATAAAATACCCACATACAACATATAAAAAAATTATTAACTTCGGACCTTTTTCCAGGTAAAAGTACCTCGTGACTGGACTATTACCACTCCCTGCATATCACGTTACTAATGCTTAGCCCACTCTCTCACTGGAGAAACGCCATTCCCTTAATTTATGAAAACTATCTTTCAAGAATAGATAAGGAAGGAACCCACACAAACCTTTAATATTAGGTTTACAGTTACACGACTATATGTACTACACCGAGATGACAATAACTCAAATTTGAAAATTTTTGGCTTAGGCCACTCTCTCACTGGATGCCACAATTCAGTAGAGTCCAGCGAACTTGGCACTTCATAATCTGTCAGTTTGGATGACTCGTCAACCATGACAGAAAAAATAAAAATGAGTACAGTAAATTACCAGTAAAGCAAGATTATGTATTGGCCCTTTCATTTTAACAAGTTTAGAACTTTCAGTATAACAAATTTAAACTTTGCCTGTATCCTCATTCTCGCATTCATACTATACATTAAAGCAACTCAAGCAGACTTGGACAGAGATCTGGAAGGCACAATTTGCCCTCCATCTGTAATATAATTTTAAAAGCAATACTGTACTTTAAAACAAATTTTATGCACAGTTTTAACCATAAAATACCATACATACTCGAATACTACCTGCATATTTTTTTTTTTTATATCGTGAACGAAAAACAGGGGTGCGGGTATTATTTGAAAATTGGACTCCTCTCATCTGGATTTTTACATTTTATACCATATCGGCTCAATATAACACAATGCTTTGTAGTAGCCTCACAGTATAGTATAACAGTAGTAAAGCTGGAATGAAAGGAAAATGATTCCTATGCACATGGTCCACCAGCCTGGTGGTGAAACAAAGCTTTACGCATAGAGACACCAAGCAAACAATGCAGTATAAGCAGAACCACTTCGGGGAAAGTTTGGTGAATTTCCACACGACTTTGACCTTGGATCGGACACACGTCATCACGTGAGGATTCCTGCTGAACAGCTGAATTCACGAACTGAGTGTTGTTGTTGAAAGTGTTATGCTGCATGTATAAGATGGCGAGATTTCGGCTGGCTGTTACCATGCACGTTATTTTAATGTATCATGTTTAATTCTTTTATGATATGTAATGTTAATTATAACTTTTTAATTAGGAACAAAAATGGCAAAATAATTTTATATATGGGCCTACTTTTTTTTCTTTTCTTCTTTGGGTGCAGGTATTGTTCGAGGACGGGTAGTATTCAGGTATATACAGTATTTCTTTTCTCCTTAACCCCTGTCAATGAAACCCGGGCATTTGAAAAATATTTACACCTTGTGAGCGTCCATTTGTCTGTGGTCTGTCCTTTACACATTCTCCTTGCAGGCAGTGGTTCTCTGAACTCTGAACTGTCTATTTTGTTCACAGAAATAAATTTCACTTCTTATCTTGCAAGACCAAGTTCTTGCCACCAACACTAAAGAATTTCTTATACTACAATAACATACAGAATGTCTATTTATTTCAATAACTTCTTTTTAACTAAGGACTTGCTACTTTCATAAATAAAAAAAACTATTTTTTTTACCTGTTTACTGAATCTTCAGCACAAGAAAGTTTTTATTCAGCATCCACAGTCTATCTCAGGCCTGTCGAACAGTATTCCAAAGATGTGAAGTCATTCCCCTGCTTCCCCTCCGTTCATGACCTCCAAAGCGTAACTGAACCAATCAGTGGGTTCTTTTTTAAAGCAAACCTGTAAAGCGCTTCACGAGTGCTACAGCATCACTTTACGACCACTACAGACAAAAAAGAACAGGCAAATTCGATCAGCTGAGAGCTTGCTCAATGAAACCGGCACTGTGTATTACCCTCCAACACGATTAAGACACGTGCAAATAACAGTTATACCGGGATGGAAATAATAATTATTGTACAATATGATGTACATTAATGAAGTTCATTGTAATTACCTTTGAGGGTCAATTATAATAAGTTAACAAATACATTCACCTTATACCCTCAATTTTACTTATAAATGAAATGCATAAGCCACTTGGGATACTCTGAAGTTAAATAACACTGCGTACTAGTCGTAGTATAAAACCACCATGCAGCAGTTGCAGCACTAGTTCCCAAAAGTTGTACATAGAAAGGTCAACAGCCATTGTTATTTATGGGAAGTCACTATGTAGCAGTTGTATTGGGAACTAATACTGCAACAGCTGCATGGTGATTTTATACTACGACTAGTATGCAGTGTTAAGCTGCATCTCCATTGATATACATTTAGCACCAACATGTTGCAGTTAACATATGTTAAATGTTATTCATCAACTTGTTGACGTATACAAGTCAAGTGGTTTGCCAATTAACAACTGTCTCCACTACAATGTTATAGGTTAACATGTGTTGGCGCGGTCATTCAAAAAGTAAACGCTAATGAAGAGGGCAGCCAACATTACAAAATGAGAGTAATTTTATATACTCGTTATTATCTTCTTGTTAACTGTCTATTACTTTCTTAATTACTAATGTTGTATAGATGTCTTGATCTTTTCAAAATAACTATCACTTTTTCCAACAATGGAGTATGCCATAAAAAAATAATTTTCAAAGTAGATGCAATACTATTGAGAACACTGATATACCAAATACTCACATAATACAAAATGGATGCCGGCAATATTGAGGAAGCTGTCGACTGCTTTTTGTGAACACGAAAATTCCTGAACCAAAGCCGATATCGACCGACTAGTCAATTGACTTGACATGTTGTCCATTATCTCCGGAAAACAAATTAACATTTGAAAATGTTATGTGCAATACGCTGGGTTTGCATGTCAAGTCAATTGGAACGCGAAATTGCAATATACATGTCAATATCAACTTGTTAATATTGACATGTTGGTGTTAAATGTATATCAATGGAGACACAGCTTTATTTATCTTCAGAGTATCCCAAGTGGCTTATGCATTTCATTTATAAGTAAAATTGAGAGTATAAGGTGAATATATTTGTCAACTTATTATATGATGTACAGATAAAATCAAATGGTACTAACTGTGCTTAAGAAGGCGTTTGTACTCAGGAATTTAAACAATGATGTTAAAGTCATCAAGGAAATTTTCGATCAACACCTTCTTCGCCACTACAGTTCGTGCAGCAAAACTTGCAGCACTCTTAAAGTGAGATTTGAGATCGCTGCACTGACAGTGAAGTGGGGGTATAGCAAAGCTGCAGCAAAATGTAAAAAAGAATGCTTTTGATGCAGCAATGGTAAAGCATTTTAGCTTCGCTTTAAAAAAGAATGCACTGCACACTTTGGAGGTCACGAACGGATGGGGAATGACATCACAGTTCCACAACTGAATCAATCACTATGCTGAATTCCGTTCTTAGTGGATTCTTACCTGTGCAAGCGCTGAAGATCGATGTCTTGATGGCACTGTATAAAGCAACTGTGCAATAATTTACAAAAATTAGAAAAGACTTATTTCATGAATGTCTACTACACTGTATTTCAATTACAGTAAATACTCTTCTTCCATGGACTGTCTATTTCATACACATCTAAACTTCCTCATTTGTCTTTCTGTGGTGGAGGGAGAAGAACAGCTTTTCCCCAGCAACCACAGCATCAGTCAAAGCAGATACATCTACGCTGCTAGCATCCCAAAAGTTCCTTTCACAATCTCTTTCACTAAGTTCCTCACTATCTGAAATGCATGTGTCAAACAAAGAAGTTACATCTAGACTGCTACTACACCGGTAATTCTTCCCTGACACTTTTTCACTATTCTTCACTATACCCTTACTACAGCTCTTTTCTGGTTCTCTTTCATGTTCACTGCTTGTCCCCCGTTCTATGTCTCTGATAATTTTATTTTTTCTTAAAATATCATTAGCTTGCTTTCTAGCACGGCAACAAACGGATTTGTGTTTAGCATTACTGTTTTTCTTATGCCACCTGTGACTTGCATCGTCATCTCTATTTGTTGCTGCACTTTCTTTTTTACTATTATCTGTCAAAAAACATTCGTAATGAGTTTTACTGCTCTCACTACAGCAATTCTTTTCCGATCCAGATGTACAGCAATTCTTTTCCAATCTAGATGTACAGCAATTCTTTTCCGATCCAGATGTACAACAATTCTTTTCCAATCCAGATTTACAGTAATTCTTTTCCAATCCAGATTTACAGTAATTCTTTTCCGTTCCAGATGTACAGCAATTCTTTTTTGATCCAGATGTACAGTGATTCTTTTCAGACTCATTTTCACTATCTGTAATAACTTCATTATATTTTCCCATTAATTGAGATATCTCTGATATTGAGCTATTGCTACTGTAGCAATCCTCTTCAGACTCTTTCTTACTAAGATTTGGACTACACGCAATATCTATGCTGCTATAGTCATTGTTTCCAGACTCATTTTCAATATCTTTAATATCATATTTTTCCATTAGTTCAGATATCTCTACTATTGAACTACTGATACTGCAGTAATCATCTTCAGATTCTTTCTCAGAAAGATCTGAAGTATCTGTGTTGATAAAGACAGGTATATCTACACTGCTTCTATTACAGTAATACATTTCTGAGTCTTTTTCACCAGAAATTTGATCTTCATTGGTTGTTTTTCGTTCTGTGTCGCTGAGAATTTTATTTTTTCTTGAAATATGATCAGTAGCTAAATCAGTTTTCTTTCTCAGACTGGAATTAACAGGTTTGGATTTAATGTTAGTGTTTTTCTTATGACATGTATCACTTTCTTCAGTGTACCTTGCACTATCATTAGAAAGGCATTCGTGGCAAGTTTCAGGTACGTCTATTACTGCTTCTATTTCTGAGTCTTTTTCACCAGAATTTTGATCTTCATTGGTTGTTTTCCGTTCTGTGTCGCTGAGAATTTTATTTTTTCTTGAAGTATGATCAGTAGCTAAGTCAGTTTTCTTTCTCAGACTGGAATTAACAGATTTGAATTTAATGTTACTGTTTTTCTTATGACATGTATCACTTTCTGTGGTGTATCTTGGACTATCTAATCTATCATCATTAGAAAGACATCCATAGCGAGTTTCAGGTACGTCTATTACTGCTTCTATTTCTGAGTCTTTTTCACCAGAATTTTGATCTTCATTTGTTCTTTCCTGTTCTGTGTCGCAGAGAATTTTATTTCTTCTTGGAATATGATCAGGAGCCAAGTCGGTATTCTTTCTCAGACTGGAATTGACAGATTTGCATTTAATGTGACTGTTTTTCTTATGACATGTATCACTTTCTTCAGTGTACCTTGCACTATCATTAGAAAGACATTCGTGGCAAGTTTCAGGTACATCTATTACTGCTTCTATTTCTGAGTCTTTTTCACCAGAATTTTGATCTTCATTGGTTGTCTTCCGTTCTGTGTCGCTGAGAATTTTATTTTTTCTTGAAATATGATCAGGAGCCAAGTCAGTATTCTTTCTCAGACTGGAATAAATAGGTTTGGATTTAATGTTACTGTTTTTCTTATGACATGTATCACTTTCTTTGGTGCATCTTGAACTATCTAATCTACCGTCGTTAGAAAGACATTCATGGCGAATTTCAGATACATCTATTATTGCTCCTATTTCTGAGTCTTTTTCACTAGGATTTTGATATTCATTGGTTGCTTCCTGTTCTGTGATACTGAGAATTTTATTTTTTCTTGAAATATGATCAGGAGCCAAGTCAGTTTTCTTTCTCGGACTGGAATTAACAGGTTTGGATTTAATGTTACTGTTTTTCTTATGACATGTATCACTTTCTTTGGTGTACCTTGGACTATCTAATATACCATCATTAGAAAGACATTCGTGGCGAGTTTCAGGTACATCTATACTGCTTCTACTACAGTAATTATTTTCTAACTCACTTTCACCAACTGTGATTCGTGCATTGATTAAAGCAAATATATCTATACTCTTACCCTCCCAGTAATTTTTTTCTGAGTGTCTCTCACTAAATTTTCCATATTCATTGTTTGTTCCCCATTCTGTGTGTCCGATAATTTTATTTTTTCTTGAGATATGACCAGGAGCCAAATCAGTTTGCAGTCTGGGATTGCAATGAATGGATTTACATCTAATATTACTATTTTTCTTATGACATTTATTTTTGTGGTTATCTTTGTTTGTCCCTGGACTTTCTAATCTATTATTGCTAAAAAGACATCCATCACGATTATCAGATGTATCATTATATTCCTCACACCTTGTCACATTTTCCAATACATCTTTATTTGAATTAGAATGTGTGTGCAGTTTTCCAGCTTGTAGTGTAAATTTTCTTCGTATGATCTTTTTAACTTCCTTTTCAGCTTGTACAGAAGTGGTTTTATGTTTGATATTTCCTTTGGGTGAATATGAATCTGTTTCATCACTAGCAGTAAAAAAAATGTCCTTTTCACTCTGTGTTCCTGCCATGGATTGTAAAACGTTTAACGCAGTTTGGCTTTGACAGGTATGAAAAATCTCCTCGCTGGAGTTTTCTGGATTCTGATGTTCTGGCATTTCTGCTGGCTGTTCTTCAACAACGCCAGATTCTTGGACGTTACCTGAATGTTGCACTGATTTGTTACCAAGTCCTACTCTGGAACTGAATTCAGCAGAACACTGAATATCTGAGTCCATCTCAGCGTCAACAGATGTCACAGCATCTAAATTATTTTCATTATTACAATCCAGTATGTCACCTGTAGATATTGGGACATCAGTCAGTTGGATAGCACTTCTTCCATTCCTGGACTGTGTTTGCTGAACCTTGTCAACACGTGTAAAATTATATTCTTCTACTTGTACAGTTTTTTCCCCACGCCATTCATGGACAAATGGGACAGACATGTGGTCGGTTGTCTGGACAGAATCTGTCCCACTCTTTGATTGGTTTTGTTCATTCTCATCAGCTGATGGGACATATCGTATGATCTTTTTAACTTCCTTTTCAGCTCGTAGTGTAAATTCTCTTCGTATGATCTTTTTAACTTTCTTTTCAGCTTGTACAGAAGTGGTTTTACGTTTGATATTTCTTTTGGGTGAGTATGAATTATTTGATTTAGAACGTGTGTGCAGTTTTCCAGCTTGTAGTGTAAATTTTCTTCGTATGATCTTTTTAACTTCCTTTTCAGCTTGTACAGAAGTGGTTTTATGTTTGATATTTCCTTTGGGTGAATATGAATCTGTTTCATCACTAGCAGTAAAAAAAATTTCATTTTCTCTCTCTGTTCCTGCCATGGATTGTAAAACGTTCAACTCAGTTTGGCTTTGACATGTATGAAAAATCTCCTCGCTGGAGTTTTCTGGATTCTGATGTTCTGGTATTTCTGCTGGCTGTTCTTCAACAACGCCAGATTCTTGGACGTTACCTGAATGTTGCGCTGATTGGTTACCAAGTCCTACTCTGGAACTGAATTCAGCAGAACACTGAATATCTGAGTCCATCTCAGCGTCAACAGATGTCACAGCATCTAAATTATTTTCATTATTACAATCCAGTATGTCATCTGTAGATATTGGGACATCAGTCAGTTGGATAGCACTTCTTCCATTCCTGGACTGTGTTTGCTGAACCTTGTCAACACGTGTAAAATTATATTCTTCTACTTGTACAGTTTTTTCCCCACGCCATTCATGGACAAATGGGACAGACATGTGGTCGGTTGTCTGGACAGAATCTGTCCCACTCTTTGATTGGTTTTGTTCATTCTCATCAGCTGATGGGACATATCGCATGATCTTTTTAACTTCCTTTTCAGCTTGTACAGAAGTGGTTTTATGTTTGATACTTCCTTTGGGTGAATATGAATTATTTGATTTAGAATGTGTGTGCAGTTTTCCAGCTCGTAGTGTAAATTCTCTTCGTATGATCTTTTTAACTTCCTTTTCAGCTTGTACAGAAGTGGTTTTATGTTTGATATTTCCTTTGGGTGAATATGAATCTGTTTCATCACTAGCAGTAAAAAAAATTTCATTTTCTCTCTCTGTTCCTGCCATGGATTGTAAAACGTTCAACTCAGTTTGGCTTTGACAGGTATGAAAAATCTCCTCGCTGGAGTTTTCTGGATTCTGATGTTCTGGCATTTCTGCTGGCTGTTCTTCAACAACGCCAGATTCTTGGACATTACCTGAATGTTGCGCTGATTCGTTACGAAATCCTACTCTGGAACTGAATTCAGCAGAACACTGAATATCTGAGTCCATCTCAGCGTCGACAGATGTCACAGCATCTAGATTATTTTCATTATTACAATCCAGTATGTCACCTGTAGATAGTTGGACATCGTTCAGTTGAATAGCACTTCTTCCATTCCTGGACTGTGTTCGCTGAACCTTGTCAACACGTGTAAAATTATATTCTTTTACTTTTACAGTTTTTCCCCCATGCCATTCATGGACAAATGGAACAGACATGGGGTCGGTTGACTGGACAGAATCTGTCCCACTCTTTGATTGGTTTTGTGCATTCTCATCAGCTGATGGGACATATCGAACATCAGGCCCAGCTGACTGGCTAGTGTCTGTCCTGTTTCGGAATTGGTCCTGTTGATTCTGAACAGCTGGAACAGATACAATATTGGATTCAGCTGACTGAAGATTCCGTGTCCCACTCACTGATTGGCTTTGTTGACTCTTATCAATTGAGACAAGTCTAATGTAAGGATTAAATAAACGGGGAGTATCTGTCCCACTCACTGATTGGCTTTGTTGACTCTTAAGAATTGAGACAAGTCTAATGTAAGGGTTAAATAAACGGGGAGTATCTGTCCCATTCTTTGACTGGTTTTGTTGACTCTTATCAACTGATGGGACATGTCTATTGTAAGACTCAACTACATGGGGAGTATCTGTCCCATCATTTGATTGGTTTTGTTGAGTTTTATCAAGTGATGGGACATGTCTAACATGAGACTCAACTGCTTCTAACCCATCATTTGTCAGGGTTTGTTGATTCTCACAAACACAGGGAATGGATGGGTCCAACAAATTTGTGCTGGAACTTATTACATCACTTTCTACCTTAATCTGTGTGATCAAAGGCTCTGTCGTAGAGTTAGCATATGCAATAGGATTTTCCAGCTTCAAGCTTTCCTGACTAATTGAGCAGATTTCCTGTGTTTCATTTTCCTGATAAGTTTCATTGGAATATACATTTTTTTGCTCATCAAATTCTATTTCTGTTTTGCATTTCACCCCATTACAAATTTCTGATGAGCGGATCACAGTATTTGCATCAACAATGGGCTCAGTCTCGCCTTCTGTAACTATATTATTTTTGTGATCAGAGTCACTGGAGCGTAAAAAATCTTCCCCTACTTCAATTTCTGTATTGCATTTCACTTCACTATCAAAAACGCGCTCAGTCTCTCCTTCTATAACTATATTACTTTTGTGATCAGCGTCACTGAAGCATAAAAAACCTTCCCCTAATTCAATTTCTGTATTGCATTTCACTTCACTGCGGACTTCCGACGAGCAAATTTCAGAATTTGCACGAGAAATAGGCTCATCATCATCTACAATCTCATAATGGATTTCTGGCGAGAATATCACAGTCTCTGCATCAGAAATATGCTCATCATTATCCACGTCATTATTCTCAGAATTTGCATTTTGCACAATCTCATTATGCATTTCTGACAATAATGTCACAGTCTCTGAATGAGAAATATGCTCAGCATCTTGCACTCTCTCATTATGCATTTCTGACAATAATGTCACAGTCTCTGAATGAGAAATATTCTCAGCATCTTGCACTCTCTCCTTATGCATTGAATGAGAAATATGCTCAGCATCTTGCACTCTCTCCTTATGCATTTCTGATGATAATATCACAGTCTCTGAATCAGAATTATGCTCAGCATCTTGCACTCTCTCCTTATGCATTTTTGAAGAGCATATTACAGTCTTTGGAGCAGCAACAGACTCATCATCGCTCATACCTTCTTCTTTAATTTGATTTAAGGAGAGGTTCGGTTCTGTTTGAACGTGCCGATCTACAGTCTTGCTTCTGCTAGGTAACCTAAAGGTAGGCATGTTATTCTCATACGAAGAGTAGCCTATGTAAAAATTTTTATGGAGAAGGACACGGACATTTTTCAACATAGGCCCGACTTCAGAAGATGTTTTTACTCTCACAACTTCTGAGTTCGGTTGTCTTACCGAAATCTCTACTAAATCATCTTTCTTACTGGGCTTACAGCTAACGTTATGAGTAGCATTAGACATGCCGATATCACCTATTGCTTCACATGCATAAGTGTGGTCAGAATGAATTCCTTCAAGTAAAAATGATTCACACTGTATATCATTCCTTTTAGAAACACTTTCATTTCTACACTTTCCTATTACAGAACTACCTTCTTTTGATTTATCTGAAGAGCTGTCTTCAGAGTTACAGTCTGCTTCATTGGAAGAATTGTCAGATTCAGAGCTATCGTACTGCACACCTTTCCTTTTGAAAGCTCTAGATACCTTACTTGATACCGATCTGGATGTTAACATTTTTCTTCTTTTTGCACTGTGTTGTACCCTCTTCACATCACTTTGTACTCCGAGATCACCACCGCCATAATCAAGTTCTTTAGCACTGTTTTCAGACAGGCGGCGCTTTCTTCTCACTCGACAAAGTTTCATAATACTTTGAGGAATGTTGGTCACTGTTTTTAAGACATCCCAGTAAAACGAGGAATCAATTCGACTTGGTTTCTGAGTTTTAACTATCGGAAGTAGCTTGCAAGGCTTAACAATTGAAACAAATGTATATAATTCTGAATATGGACTGTGGTCGCTGTAAGGCACTACATGAATTCCATGTACCTCTGAGTTCTTGAACGGAATGTAGCATCCTCTGATACCACAGTCATAAAGCGCAGTTGGAAGAATGCTGATCACAGCGCCTTTCCTAAACCTAGCAAAAGATAAACATAAAAAATGTAAATACTATGAATCATTTTGATTAAATTAATTGGGAAAATAATGAAGTGTCAATATAAACTTCAAATAATTATTGTAAGTAAAAACTTACTTTAGACATAAAGAATAGAAACACTCTGTGGGAGCAGAAAAGCGATATCCCTATTAAATGGAGTATTGTGGGACAGCCATATCACGGGGAGGAAAAAAGCAGTATATTTATGATTCAATAGTTAAGGAAATAGTACAATTTCAGAAATTTGGCCAATTAAAAAGAGAGAGGAAAGAAAATTATAAACAACAGAAATGGATTTTACTAGTCATTTGAAAAGTGTAACTTAAATAGCTGCTAAGTGCCATTTTTGTAAAAAATTAGTTTTTGCATCAAAACCCATCTATACGTCTTTGCCAATTGGCCCAAGACACGGCTATGTGCCACACTATTTAGTTTAGTTGAAACATTGTCCCTCATTTATTTATCCAGAAGTCTGCTAAGTACCAACAGCTGATTATTCCAGAAATGGAGGGAAGTAGTTCAAGAGTTTTACATGTTGAAAATAATGTTGAAATGGGGGAGAGAAGAAGAAAGAAAGGTTCAGGATATAGGTTAGATGTGCAGAAGAAACTAAGAATTAGTGGCAAAGTTCTTAGTATCCAGCCACAGCTACTTGCCCTGCGATAGGGACTTCGCCCAGATAGAGAAGAGGAAGAGGCTGTGCAAGGCATATGTACCTAAAGAACTTCATGATATTGTCAGATCTGCTAAACATGTTAACAAATTTGAAGTCATTGACATGAATGAAAAAAAAAAAAAAATTCTCAATATTCGGCTGCTGCAAAATTCTTGAAAACAACGAAGAATTTGCAGATCTCTAAGGTAACAATGTTACGCTTCTCAGCAGAGAAACCTGGGGGCGTAGGAGTGAAATATAGCTACAGCGAAGTGGAAACTTGGAAAAATGTTTGTATTCTAAAAAAAGGAGTGAAGGTGCCTGTCAACAGAAATGTAACATTCAACGGAATTGAAGGGCCAAGAATATTTAGGAAAAAGGAAAAAAAAAAAAAAAAAAAAAAAGAAGACTTATTATCAATGTTACCATATTTGGATAAAAAATTCAGGTCGATTTATGAGAACTGAGTCGTAATGATGTAGACTGATTTAGTTTTTAAGTTTCTTCCAAAGGGCCTACCTGTACTAAGACTGAAACTACCTCTGGCACTTACCTGAGTTTTTAGTCAAACAGTTTTACTAATAATCCAGTTGTAACATTTATACCAGGAATATACACAGCTGAGGAAAAAAAAAAATGTACTAATAATCCTTGCATAAGACTGAATGTGTACAACGCTTATACAGCCTGGCCCCCTTGTATAAGCTTCACGTAAATAATCAAGATGGCCGATATCCGTAACAGCCGGTCGTTTCATAGATGTCTGAGATTGAATTTTGAGGCTATGCATATTCTGAGCTGCTTTTGCAGAATTATAAACACTGTTCCTTGCTTGCGGGACATATTCCCATATTTGTACCCATGATTACAGCTTTCTGAAAACAATAAAATGAAATACTGAAACTAGATTTTATCTCGGCAGACGACGTGTTGCTGTTTCTTCACTGCTCCGACAGATGGCGTTCAGCAGTCCTTCATAGCCAGGGGCTAGTAACGTCATGACCAGTGTGACGTGTTTGATGACGTTTCACGTACAAACCCGGTGTAACCCTTGGCAGTTATACTGCGTTTATTGGTAATAAGGCTTGTGTAGAACTTACGTGGAGAACAACCAAACAACCGTTCAACGCAAATATAAGCAGCTTTTATTAGTAAGGCTGTTAAAGTATAATCTATTAAAATAAAGGTCTGTCAATCCACAGTACAAGATGACCATGGTGATCATCAATAAATCAGGGTTCGTTATCCATGGAGGAAGTTAATTAAAAACACTGCCGACTGTATAAAACAGTCTCCCCATATCACATAACGTCCCTAATAATTATGTTGTAATGGAGGGGGCATTTTTTCATATTGAGGTAAGCTAGGGAAAAATCTTGGGAGAGCATACCGTCTCTGCTTTTTCCCCGCTTCCTTCACTGACAGGAAGCAATACAAAAATTAGGATTTTGACCAAGTTCAAGGTACCATCTCTCCTTCAGGGCCACCACATGGGGGGGGGGGGACTGCCGGACCCAAAGGACCCGGGCCCAGGCCCGGCTTGGTTCAGGTGATGTGATATAATTTTATGGAAATTTTGGGTTGAAAACTGAAAAAGTTATTTTTTATTATATTTGTAACCTCTTTTAGCAAATAGGCCTACTTTTATTTTCATTTTCAACTAATGGTATAATATAATACTGTTGTAATGTTATAGTTTTTTCCCCCTTTTTGGATATTTACAGTCCTTATTTACTTTATTCTTGGTTCCAGTAGACTAGTTCTTGAAATTGTTTTGATTGTAATAAAAACACAATACATTCATTTTAATGCAGTGATATGTTTTGTATTTAGATGTTTCAGCACAATGATTTATTAATTAGGATGAACATAATTTAGAACAAAAAATGAATATAATTAAATGGCCTAGTAATTAAAAAAAATGTTGGAAATATGGTTTCTGGTATCATTTGATAACTAATGCCTGTTGCTCACAGTAAAATTTATTGTACAACTAATTTAACCAAACGTGTAGTCAAATCCACCTTTGCTAACGGTCAAATGAGTCATCAAATGCATACTAGCAAACGATTCTCCCTCTGTGTAGTAAATTTCGCAACATCGTAGTATTACCCTGCCACCTAGTGGTAGACTCCTGTACTCTAAATATTGAGCCACTCATACTCTGCTGCTAATGGTAGTTTGTTGTATCGTTTACATTAAAAGACAACAATTATCCAGATTAATTGGGATGGGACAAGATCCCATTAATAAGATAATTTACAAAACTTTTAAATAATTTATTTCAGTGTTATGATATTATTAAAGGTGACCTTTAAATCTGCCGAACATTAATACTTTAGCTATTTATAATTATTATTGTAATTTTATAAATTTCACATCCTGTTGTAAGATTTCCTTTGCCCTGTGTATTTGAATTTTTCATAAAAAAGAAAGCAAACAGTGCGTGAAGCCTTGAAATATTAAAATCATACATTGTTTACGATCATTTAAAATAATTATGAAAGAAAAAAAAATTACTATACCGGGAATCGAACCTGAGACCTCTAGCACCAAAGTCTAGCTTGCTACCACAAACCTATCAAGAAATAATGGAAACAAGCGTGAATCGTGCATATACAAGTATGGTTCCTTTGTCTTCCCGCTTTGCATTTTCATTTCATGCTGTATGTCAACGAGTCGTGTTATCATCAAGTATTTTATACTAATCCGTTCGGAATAACGGTATCTACACAGGCATATACCCATGCTTTTTTGATGGAGTTGCAATGCTAGGAAAAGAAGAATATATGAGAAAGGAAAATGGCTGCACTTGCAATCTTTTAGCTTACAGACAACAAGTTCTCCACAATACTGCCGTGAGCACAGGCAGTTCGCGTTCGTTGCGCTGATTGGCGGGTTCGACAAATTATTTGCAGGAATTAGAACATGTCCTATATGCCGAAACGAATAACCAAACGTTTGCCCAAAGACGAATTTGACCATTAGCAATACCAATTTGTTAAAAAGTGATAGTTGTGCAATAAATTTAACGAAAAATTTGACCGTGAGCAACAGGCATAACGATCAACGTAACATAAGTTTACAGTGTTTACACCAATTAATATGGCCAGAGCAAACTATCCTTTTTTTATTAGTTAAATCAGAAAGCTGAATGGGAATGGTCAGCGGTCAGTACGAAACAGTCCTGGGCGGCCCTGCTCTCCTTAAGTACAGAAAGAAACTTATCTGTAAACAAAAGTATCCATACTGTACCTTCTTCTGTTCCAGTGCTCATTAGGGAGACCAAACTGAGGCACAACATGAATTCTGCTGCTTCTTGAATCAGTAGTAAACACATCTTCATACTGCAAGTACTCTAGAATCTCAAGTCTTTCCAAATCCACAAAAATTGTCTCCTGAAAAGAAATTTTAAAAGGCAAGCTGAATAGAAAACTCAAGTAAAGAGAATACCAGGAACAAAAAACATGCTAGCGCAAATAAAAAAAAGTGTATGTGGAACGCCACACGACAGAAGTGAAACTTGTTTTAATTTTTGGATTTTTCCAATTTTCGATTATTGGATTTTTAAATGTTGGATTGTTGGAATTTCTAATATTGGGGATTTGGATTTTTTAAATTTTGGATATTAAATTTTGGATTTTTAATTTTGGAATTTTCGATTTTTTATTTTGGATTTTTTAATTTTAATTTTTTTTTTTAATTTTGGATATTTGGATTTTTTAATTTTTTAAATTTTGGATTTTTGGACCTTTTAATTTTGGATCTTTCAATTTTTTAATTGAGGAATTTTGGATTTTTAAAATTTTGGATCTTTTAATTTTTTATTTTTTAAATTTTGGATTTTTTAAATTTTGGATAAGCTTAATCATTGAGTTGATTGTTTTCTGTGCAGTCCGTTCTGTTACACCTCACTAATTTAATGACGATTTTGAGCCTAACACTAATTCGTGACAATTTTCAGCACTACACAAGCTCTCGATTTACCCCTACCGTGGCTAAAGAAATTTCACTTCAAAAATGGAATTGCCTTGTCAATAAAGCAAAGTAAAACAGAACATGTGCACTGGCTGTCACTTTTACCAGTGACTGAATGTGTTTTGTGCTAAGAAGCTCACGGGAAAAGTTTTTAAGCAAACATCATGCTATTACGTCTTATGAGTAGATCTATCCATTGTAGATAAAGTGGATTACAATATATTTTTATTATAATTGATCAGATTCAATGTTTTCAATTTCATTCAAGCTTCCGGGAAATTGGTACATTGCGACTCACCCGAGTCCCCCACTCTTACTCTCAATCCCTCCCCTAGCGGTGACATTTGAACTACTAGAAGCGACGGTAGCGCCATCTCTTAATGAAATGATGAAACAGAAAAAATAATTTGTTTCTTCTTTATTCTCTTCTTTTCCCGTCTCCTTCCTCCCTTCCTCTCACCCTACCTACCTATTTGAGACCTATTCCTAATAGTAAATTTTAGATTCGAACCCGGGACCCCTAGCATTATAGCTAGGAGTCTTGACAACTACGCTACGAGTGAATGTTGAGCACTGAACGAAGCTTTCGTATATTAGAGTTATGTTAGGGGGATTTCATGAGTTTTAATGCAAGAATTGGTTTTTATAAGTAGTGTTGGTACAAGGGAATTTTCCTACATCAATTAAGCCACATTTTATATTATAATACGTTTTTTATAATTATGAAATATTATGTGTGGTACAAGGGTATTTTTTTGTATTGTGCAATAGCCTATTTTGTTGGAAGGGTCGTTTTTATAATTGTGGAATATTATGTGGAGGTGCAAGGGGCTTTCTTTATTGTGAAATATTAGGTGACATATCAATTGCAATTATGCATTACCGGCGTTGAGCAACGGCTACAGGCATGAAGGTATGTGTTGCGGGGAAGCGGAGCAGGCAGCACGCGGGAAGCGGTCAGGCAAGTGGCGAGTGGAAGGGGAGCAGGGTGAGTCGCAAAGTACTAACTTGCCAAGCTTCCTAGTAAGCCTACATGAGATGACGTTTTACAGTATAAAGAATTAGACTCAATTTTCTCTCATACAATATCAACGCAAAGAAAAGGCGGTTTGAACCTAAAAACTGTTTTTGGGTGATATATAAGTATTCATGTACCACAGATTATTGTCTCTGTTGGACATTAGATGAGAATATTATAGGAGAAAATCTCCTCCGACACTGGGACTTGAACCCAGTGAGGTAGACCAATAAGGGCATTCAATCATAGGAGGCAGGTTCCATCTGGCGCTGTGAATTGAACTCTGGCTCAGCTCAGTTGGTAGAGCATTGGCGCAAATAGCCATAGGTCCTGGGTTCAAGTTCCAGTGTCGGAGGAGTTTTTCTCCTATAATATTCTCATGTTTTTGGGGGGTTTAAAAAACTAGTTTTTTCCCCAAAATTGCATACCAGCCTCATTCCAAATTTGTTCAGATAACTGACGTTCCACTTTAGTTTTTATAACATCAGGAAAAGCCTTCAACTAATGCAGAAACTCAGATACAGAATTCATCGGGTTAAACATCTCACCAAAGGATCTTCTTCATTGCAACTTCAATTCAAAAGACTTATTTATATATCTTTAATCCGTCCTGTATGGTCCTTTGGGTGTGCTCTATGGGGATCTGCCTCCAAAACACAAATCAACAGAATTCAGACTCTACAGAACAGGGTTTTACGACTCGTCGCGGATGCACCTTGGTATGTCCGCAATGCTAACCTTCATGCTGATCTGCATTTATCCACAGTGGAAGCTACAGTCCAGTCCTGCTACAAAAGACTTTATAAAACATTCACTAATCATCCAAATGAACTAATTAATGAGATCCCTCATCATCTACCACCTGACCGCCATTTACGTCGACTTAAAGAGGAAACGTCACAGCGATTGTTTATGTTAATTCCAGCCTATACCTACTTTACTTGAGGACAATCATTGGATTGCGACCTCTCCTCATGTTCCATTAATGTTAACAAATCATCATACACGGTGATTACAAATGATTGAAGCGATTTCACCAATTTATTGCAACTTTAATTTTTGTCATATTGTCACCAAACTTTACAGGCACACAGAAAAACTCAACAAGTTTCGTTTTGTCACATCCGCGTTTCAGATTTCTACCACGAGAGGGGAGGAGGTAGCAATTAGTCAAAATGGCTATAGAGCAGCATACTCGGGGCTCACCAAGGGTGTGTGTATTCTGTGCTGTAATGAGTTCTAAAATTTATGGTCCATTTTTCTTTTCCGAAAAGACTGTTACAGGAATCGTGTATCTCGACATGATTGAATCGTGGCTCATGCCACAGTTGGAGGCCAACTACAACAATGACAACTTCATTTTTCAACAGGATAGTGCTCCGCCACAAATCCATCATGATGTTCGGGACTTCTTAAACTTGAGGTTGAGAAACAAATGGATCAGTCGTGGTGGTCATGATGATAAAACATTCCTGCCTTGGCCTCCATGGTCACCCGACCTAACTCCATGCTATTTTTCTGTGTGGGGTTATGTTAAAGATATAGTCTATGTGCCGCCATTACCAACCAGCCTATCCAAACTACGAGCTCACATCAACAATGCCTTTCAACAAATTGACAGGAACATGTTGCAACAAGTGTGGCAGGAACTTGATTATAGGCTTGACATTTTCAGAATTATCAGGGGGAGCATATAGAGCACTTGTAACATAACAAAACAAAACTTGTTGAGTTTTTCTGTGTGCCTGTAAAGTTTGGTGACAATATGACAAAAATTAAAGCTGCAATAAACTTGTGAAATCGCTTCAATCATTTGTAATCACCCTGTATTTATGAGCACAATTGAAATATGCATTTGTATAATAACATTTTCTTATAATTAAAAAAAAAAAAAAATACCCCCCCCAAGACCCCTCGGCAAACCTTTCCACCCCAGTTAAAAAGCTGAAATTATGCCCATGCCAACATACAAAATGCATATGGCCACTTACATTGAGTTCCAGTGCAATTTTTCTTAACAGGCTTTCCTTCCCCAAGTTCCGGAAACCTATGAGTATCTGGTGATCTGGATACTTTCTGTAATTACAAAATACACTTCATTAGTTTTATACATTTTCAGTTTCCATTTTTGTCCGCCTGCCTATGGACATTGGGTCCCAGCACTTATAATTAGACTTGGGATTTTAGGCTCTAAAAATATTAGTTTTAGGCACCTAAAATAGGCTTTTAAAAGATAAAATAGGCTTTTAAAAGATAAAATAGGCACTTAAAATATGCTTTAGAAATGTGATAATAGGCAGAAAATATACTTTAAAATACTACAATATGCTCTTAAACTGTAACGAAAGAAAGATGGTATACCTATTCTTAACAGAAATATTTGCAAAGACAGAATTAAAAATACATTTATCAATAACAGTTTTGGATCATATGAAAAATTGACGCAATATGTCCCTTCTTACTATATACCTGCTACTTGTTGTTTTGAACAAATCCTCTCCCGTCAGTCAGCATTCCTTTGGCGAAAATTGTTTGGGAAAATCAAGTTTCTGTGAAAAACCCACCCTCTGCTGTTCTGCCCTTCATTCAGGGATGTCCATTAAATGATTGTAAAAGTTACAAATTTGAATTTTATTTTAAATGTACAAAATAGGCATTTTAGGTACTAAAATAGTAAAAATAGGCTCCCAAGGTCCAAATAGGCATTTTAGGGCACTATAGAACTCTGTAAATATAAGTAGTGATATATCATGAAATGTCAACATATTTAAAAATTTTCATGTTATTTCATAAGGAACAAAAGGCATTTGCCATAAAATCCCAGGTCTACTTATAATCTATAAATGCAATATGAAACGCATGGCTCTTTTTTTTTCTTACAGATTATTAGCTGGTTATCCGTCCATCGTATGGGCGTATGGGTGAAAAAGTATTTTGCACGGTTTTTAAGAGTTGTCTGGGAAGCATCACGAGGAAGTACCGTATAATTCCGCAGATAAGACAACCTTCAGATAAGACGAAGTATACATTTTCGTCAAATTTTAATAGTTTTAGCACATATCTGTCCTATAAATGAATTTATGTTTATGAAACAACTTCAAAAAGTTTTGTTTTTGTTTCAGTTTTCTGGTTGATCGCAAAAATGTTGCCAACCATCGCACTATTACAATCCATAAGGTGGGTAGTAGAAGTTAGGGCAAAATAACTACAGTTAGTTAAAAAGACCCTTACCGGAACAAAGCTTCCTCAATCTTCATTTTTTTCAAAATGGCATCACTGAGCACAGTTGCACCACAGCGGAACAGAACGATACTTCTATTGTGCGTGAGTCATGTGATACACTTACCAGTATATAAGGGGAAATGAAAAAAATACAAAAAATTGGTTTTATTTCGGGGATTATGGCGATTGTGGTTTTATTTACGAAATTCGCATGGTGCCTAACATCCTAATATATCAAGATAATAGGCCATGCATTCCACGAGTGACGGACAGGACACTCAGAGTTAGAAAATTCAAAATTAATAGCCTATTTTTTATTTAAATCCTTTATTTATTCCTAGAGACCAAAGTTTTGTTATTTGGTAAATAAGAATAACATGCAATTTTAATAATCCACCTCCATTTCTGTTTCCAATTCAGAAAAAGAATGACGTGATGGATGGGACAATATTGAGCCTCAAGTGTTGGAGAGTATAGAACACAACATTATTTCTGTGAGTTATGTGTACATATAAAACTAAATGTAACTTACACATGAAATTAAAACCCTAAGAATCACACACAGAACTTTTAATGTAGGATCATTAACAAATTTAAGATTCTTAAAAGATAAATGATATGTGATGGAGGGGACATGTCCAACAACTGCATTTTATAACATTATTTTTAACACCTTTTGAGACAAAAAATCCTAAACAGAACTACAGCAGAACAAAAATGACACTTCAGTGAAAGACTAGTGTATAAAAAAAAGTCAACAGACTAAATTGCCTCTCGCGGGATGGGAATGAAAGGACACAACACAACACCCAGTCCTGAACCCAGGAAGGAAATTTTTCACTGCTGAAAAATCCCCGACCCGGCCGGGAATCGAACCCGGGCCGCCAGGGTGGAAGGCAGTCACGCTACCAACTCACCCATGGCGGCGGACCTCCGCGGTATCACCCTTGCCTGAATTACCTCGGACGAGTCGTGGTCATCACCCCACGGCTTCGTCCCGGGTCTGGACCTGCCTTCGGGCAGAACACTCATCATCATCATCAGACTAAATTATACAACAGAAACACAGTCTACTTTAAAGGTCATCCAGTGTCAACCTGACAATCTACTATGTACCACAACCACTCAATGACTGCTATTTTCCTAAGTTGATGGTGATAAACTAAAGAAAAAAGAGTTGTAGAATGTTTCTTCCCCTTTACGTGCAATATCAATATCTTGGATTTCACTACAGCTGCTCACAGCAATGATTTCAAGAATTTTAAATTTCACTCATAGGCTGGCTCACTCATGGAATGCATGAGGCCCATAATCTTGCTATTAGAATACATCAGTCTACCGTATTTTACGGACCATAAGACGCACTTTTTTCCTTGAAAACAGAGGCTTGAATGCTGGGTGCATCTAATGGTCCGAAGTACACTAAAAAATTACAATTGTGGTAAACATTGTTGGAATACCAAAGTTTTAAACGATATGATAGTTACTAATTTTGGCACAGTCAGTAATCAGTGCACTTGTCACAATCATAAAATGAGGGTAGCTGAAAGCCAGGTATACAATGTGAAAAGAAGGGAATGTTCTTTTATACGAAAGGAGTTGTCTCCGCTGGGTGGTTTAAATGAAGACAGTGACCTCTAAACAGTTTTGTCCAGTTACACTTACCGTACGCTGAATCAGTTCAGTTGTTACGCGATGCCACCTGTACAGAAGAGAATTCCATACAACGCAGGTTTTTAGTTAGAAGCAATTTATACTGATTTGATTGTACAAGGTTGTAATTTGTTTATGCAATGAAGTATATTATTCAGTTTAAATTTTTTTCATTTAGAATCACATTCAATTTCTTTTCCTTTACATTTCCATCCTAAAATCACATTGCACCTTATGGTCCGGAGCGTTTTATAGTCTGTAAAATACGGCAATTTTTTGGTATCTGTCCTGTAAGATGACCCCGGATTTTCTGGGCCTTTTTTATATGATTCACCTATCATCTTATCTGGGGAAATGTACGGTAGGCTAATATATTTCATTTTCAGTACGCCTGACAAGCTTCGGGAGATTAGAGAATTGAAGTATGTAAGTCCATAATTAACTGGATATTCGAGTTTGTAGTAAGAATAACTACCAGAGGCTCAATATACTTTGTCAAAATATTTAATAATTAAATGTCATTCTTACCGGATTATATCAACTATTTCATTGGCTGCATCCTCTCTGCTTGGAAATGTACACTGTGGAGAGGCATATGTGTTGTCCAAGTAGAGAACATCCAGCATCTGTACACAGAGAAACAAATACATGTATTACACACAATACGATATTCCACTGGTATCTGCATTTAAAAGCCTGTTGCTTACCTCATTTTGTATAACTTTAGCCAGTGCTTCATTTTCCACCATAACAGGGTCGTACCTGAAGTCCCCTGTATATAGAATGGTACCAAATTCCCCTGTAAACAAATTATACTTTTAAAAATACAGGTCTGAGATATAAAGAAGTTAATTTTCTACAGGAAGATAATAGAGACTTGCAATACTTAGGGGCCGTATTTTTTGGTAACAACGATAAGCGCGAAATTTTATAAAACAACCTCCCTTAGCTATGTTTAGCTTTTATATGCTTAAAATACCAATATGAACCAAATTGAATCCAAGAAATATCTCAAAATTTACTCGATTCTGCAAAAATGTGTCTATAAGCGCAAAATATGCCTCTTCTGTCCGTAGAGTGAGAGATGAAGATTTACCGATATATTGATATTGTGATTGATTACAAAGATTGCAGAATTTACGCAAAGATTGTCTGTGACCTGGTTTGTACTGTTGAGTACACTCCTTTCCTGCTATGTCTTTGCCAAGTTAGCGATGCCTATGATCGATTACAGCAGAAGAGTGTAGAATGTTTGTTACTTGTATTCAACAGATCTCGCCTTTTATTCACAGTGGTATGGCTGGCACTTCTGTTTGCAAATGGCTATCTGATGGTGTTTAGGAGAAATTACGATAATATTTCTTGTCATTATATTTGAACATTAACTCCAATCATGCCTAAATCGAAAGTTACATCAGTTCATACAAGGGCAGAAGAATATAGAAATGGGGGGCGGGAGGTGTTAGTTCATGTAAATAAAGAAGCAAAGTTTATCATTGCACAGTGTTCCCAATTGTAGTATAAAGTAATTTATTTCACGAAATACCCACCGAAATAGAAGGAAGTTAACACCGAAATCAGCCATTTTATTTCAACAATAAACCAGGGCCCTAGCAATACACAATTTGTCTGAATATGGCAAATAGCACTGTTAGCTATGAAGAAACAAAATAGTTTAAAACCTAAGAATCTCGACCCTGCCTATCATCAACACAACAATGAACATAATGAACCAGAGGTTTACTTCGAAACAACATTAACTTCTCTTTTTCAGTATCTATACCTCTTACCATACGGTTTCACACTAGTCTTTCAAAAATAATATTACAGGATGCCCTATTACGGTAGAAACAGCCATGTGAGTGTTTCAAGGGCTATGATCAGAAGAGGGAAAACAGCAAAACACATATAAAAACCTTATTTTATCACTCAACTTAACTTTTAAGTGTTTACATACACATAATGCATTTCACAAGCGACTTGCTTGCATCCTCAGGTGAGGTAAACTGCAGGGTCCATTGTTGAGCTGATAGATGTCTCTGTAGGATGGATCATTCTAGAGATAAGGTTGCTTTCCTTTGGCATGTCAAAATTTACTAAATTATTCTTATTTCTTTGGATGAAGATTTTTTCCCATGTAGTAAAAATTTTCATCCGAAGAAATACTATGTACTATACAGGGTGTACAAAAATTCTGCTTACAAACTTGGAGGGTTTGTAGAGGAGATGAAATGAAACTCTTTTTTTATGTGACAAATATTTGACAGGTTCTCCATTGGGAGGGGTGGGACAGTGCAGTGGCCACCACGTTCTCCTGATCTCAGTCCTATGGATTTCTTTTTGTGGAAGGGGGGAGATGAAGCGTTTGAATAGAATAGAATACTTTATTGGCCATTAGACAACATTGGTTGCAATAGACCAAGGCTACAGGAGAAAAAACAGTCAAGTACAATAAAATTTCAACAGTTCAGTACAATACAATGCAAATACACTACAATACAATACAAAAGAATATTGACTACCTCTGCAGAGTGTAAACGTTCTAGATACAGGTATATTACCAGCAGAGTAAGAAGTTCTTAACCTAACCTATATTTACCAAAATGAAGCTACTTCTTTGATTCAATTAATATACAATTAGGTGTACAATAGATACTCCAGAAGAGCTGGTTGCCCGTACGGCTGAAGCTGCAGCAATTATTCGTGAGACACCTGGTTGTTTTGAACATGTGAGATAATCATATGCAGATGCCAGCTGTGCATTAATGTAAACGGACAACATTTTCAACAAAATCTGTAAAACATTCATCACATGGCAGGTTGAATACAGTCACGCCATCCACTGTCAAAGCCTTTAAGGACCCCTAGCGGGGAAACGGAGAACCTGTCAGATCTTTGCCACATAAAAAAAAGAGTTTCATTTCATCTCCTCCACAAACCCTCCAAGTTTGTATATGGATTTTTTTACACCCTATGTACTATACCATATACCAGTGGTTCCCAAACTTTTCAGTCCGCGGACCCTTGAAAAAATTTAAAATTTCGCGGACCCCCTCTGGGTTTTGAAAAAAAAAAAACTAAATAAATACTTTGATTCAAATGTATAAAATTCAATAGACAAAATAACAATATCAATGCTAACAAACAGAGTTTACTCCTTAATGTGAACAGTGAAGCTGCTTTAGAAGATAAGTCACTTGAGAAAATTACGAGATACACCTATTTCTTCTTACACCGCCTGCGGACCCCCTGAAACACCATCACGGACCCCACTTTGAGAATCACTGCCATATACTATATGAGAAAAAATCTTCATCAAAGAAATAAGAATAATTTAGTAAATTTTGACATACCAAAGGAAAGTGACCTTATATCCTACAGAGACATCTATCAGCCCAACAACGGACCCGGCAGTGGACCTTATCTGAGGATGTGAAACGCGTTATGTGTAAGTAAACACTTAAAAGTGAAGTTGAGTGATAAAATAAGGTTTTTACAATTGACCTCTTCACTGTGAGTTGCGCAATCATTACGTATGATTAGCAAAACACATGTTTGGGGTTGAGAAAACTGTCTGAGTTCTACATTACAGAATCAAAAAACATTAAAAAGCAGCAGTGAATAATTCATAAATAGTTAACTTCAGTTCGTAGTAGGAGATGATTACCTTCAAAGAGGAACATAACAGATCCAGGGCAGTGATTAGCATCTATAAGTGTGACTGTGAACGTCTTCTTGATCTTAGGTACCTCAATCAAGTGACTGTCTCCAACACTTAATTCTATCAGAAACTTGGGGTTCACCTAAAACAACAACAAACACAACATACATAAGCTTTTATACTAGGAATATATAACTTCTTGATGTCACCAAGAGGTAACTTATGAATTTTTTACTCCTCCTTGTCTCCCCCTCTTTCTTATCTTATTTTTACCATTTCTTCTACAACCTAACATTTTATATTAAACTAGCTTAAAAGGCTCGGCGTCACTCGGGTTTTGCGTTTTGTAAATTTGAAAATAACTTCTGAAAGACTTTCGATTTTCAAACACTAGGTCTTTATATAGGTATTTAGAATTGAAAATGAGGGAGAACGACTTTATCACAGTCAAACCATTCCCTCAGAAAACGCTAGATATAGATTTTATAGCTTATAGCAGATCCCTGCGGCTTCGCCATGATAATTAATCGGAAGAGCAAAATAATTAAAATATTATATTTAATAACACTTTGCATAGGTCTAAACTATTGATAGGCCTAATTAATGAAACAGCTATAAATCTGACTTTGAAGAGAATTCCACGACTAGAAAGCGCAGCATGGGCTCAGATTTTAGTTCCCTGGTCCAGAAAACCCCTCCATAGTGAGTTTTGTCCAAATCGAACAATGATTGTCCATTTAGGCCTATATTGATTATCCCTCTTCCATGTAGGTTGAAAATTTCATATGTCTGCGGGCCTTGACATTCTAAACAAATGAATCGTCCAGGATGGACTTAAAAAATCAAGCGATCGCCCGCGATAATTATTTCAAAAATAAAAAATTAAGAGCATAATAGTTAAATCATTATATTTATTAACACCTCAGATTCGAGGTCCTTGGCCCAGAAAACCCCTGTATAGTGAGTTTCGTTCAAATCGAACAATGTTTGATCACATTTAGGCCTATATTGATTATCCCTCTTCCGTCTATGTTGAAAATTTCAGATATCTGCGTGCCTTCACATTATAAACAAATGAATCGACCTGCGTGGGTTTGTATTTGCAAGGTATGGCAAAAATAGCCAAAGCCAACTGTAATTGATTTGACGTTGAAATATATTACTGAAAACTGATGCTTCGAAAACCCAAAAAATACACGTTTTCTGCCCGTTTTTCACTCATGCCTCACGAACAAAGACGAAAATTAAAATTCCGGCTTCGAGGTACATTTTCCAACCCTTCAGTCCACCTATGTTTAAAATTTCAGATCTCTGCGTTCAGTAGATTTCGCTGGGCATCCCGGACAGACAGACAGACAGACAAAAGGAAGACAGACACTTCCTTTTATTAATATAGATTAATTTACATGAAATAACATTATAGAGCTCTGGGCTTTTGTAGTATTTCCTCCTGCCACTGGAGCGCGCTGGTCTCCACATTCAGGTATTGTCAACTTCCGGTTTCCTCATTCTTGTGTGTTTTCAATATGAGTTCGGGACGGTTCGCCAATTTTACAGTGAAGGAGTTAAAAAGGATGTTATCCGAAGATGGCGCAACAAATATTTCATAGTTAACAAAGCAAGAGTTGATTGCAAGGTGAGAAACCAAAGCTACCTGTCTTCTGAAACGTTCGCTAACTGTTCTAATATGGTGCAATATGCCTGCGGTCTCAAATATTTTTGTATACTGTTGCACGATTTATTTTCATGTTTTTTTTTTTTACAAATATGCATGAACTTTTTCGTATCATAACTTATTGAGCACACAGTCTAATATACGACGCTGTTTGTTTTGGTCGCAGGTTGCTCAGGCGAGAGAAAAATCCGGATAGGAACTTTGCCTTATTTGAAGTTGAGGTTATAGAATCAGAAAGTACCCACGACTTTCCTTCGACAAATTTCTTCAAGATAAATTAATTCAAGAAAGAACGGTTTAACTTTTTGACGAAGACTCCATAACCACTTGGTCCGAAAAGCGTAGGGCAGGCAGCAGTATGAAAGCTGGCCGGACTCTAGCAATTAGAAAATTCATCAAGTTGAAGTTAGTGAATAAGAAACATTATGCACAAGTACAGGCACAGATGTTACTGAATGATATTCACAGGTGTGACTTTGTTATTTGGACTAAGAAGGGCATCATTATTCAACACACAAACTTTAACAAAGCATTTTCTGAGGGGCTACTTCATAATGTAAATGTTTATTATCAAACAGTATTTTTGCCTCTTCTGCAAAATACCAATAAAAATGATTAGTTGTACAGTTGTTATTCTCTTTTGATTTGTTTTAAATAAAAATAGCTGAACCACAATGCTATTTATGACTACGACAAAAATAAGAGGCTACTTTAAAATTTTGAGTATTTGACAAATTTATATTTTCTGGGCTCAGCCAGTGTTCCGCCATCCCAATTACCTCCAAATTATTGTCTAATGACATACCGGTAATACATAACATATCTGATTTACCTAGAAAACCTTGAATGTTAAGAAACATGACATTTACAAAATTAGTGTTATAATTAACTATAGGCCTATTATGATTACATTTTCCTTTATCAGGTTTTGATCTACTTGTTACAAGAGTTTCTATTACAGGCATACAACATATCTGGACATTTTCATATACATTTAAGCTACCCTTAGGCCCACATTCTACTCTAAAAAATCATCAAGCCCGCACCCATGTTTTCCTAAAAATTTGTATGTAGTTTGTTTTTTTACTCAATTACAATACAGAATGACCATTTTATCGGTTACGGGAGAAATTTCGATTGACGTTGACATTCTTAAATGTCAAAATAAATGACCAAATAAATTGGCATAAAAAATTACACTGAAAAGATGAAATACTAATTTAACATGGAAATGAAACTTGATTATGAGCCTAAACGAGGTTAAGTTGGTCAGGTATGGGTCATTCCATGTCAAGTGAACCAATGGAAAAACGTGACCACCTCCGATTTTAGTCATACTTGGTTGTCATGAAGTACCACCTGAGATATGTTGAAGTACAAAATATCAGATTTTTATGTGTTGTAGTTTTCCAGTTATACCCTTCTGAAATATGGAAAAAAACCAAATTTTCTGCATAAGTGCAATCACAAAATGACGCATAAATCAAGCTGGAATTGACATAGATGAGTGGGAAAAGTATCAAAATGTAGCTTATATTATGAGCTTTAATTTGATACGTCACACGACTACTTTCGAAAAAAAATATTTTCAAGGTTACCCAAAAAAAATTTGAAAACTGAATTTTTCAAAAACCTATATTTTGAAAATTTTGAAACAATTCTCATAGAAACATACATATTTCAGCATCATGTCCTACAAGTTTTGATAAGGGATCGCAATGGGATCATATTTTTTTACATTTATAACAAATACTATGCACGCTGGGTAAGAATATATGACACAGGAATATTGCACTTAATTCTAAAATCCATTCCTTTGTCCAGGGAGTTGTTTACCAACATGCATATACCAACTTGTGCAAGTGGTCAAATGGGTATGAGTAAACACAGTCTGCAAGCATGTGAGTCAGCCAGGGAATGCAAGTTGTAACCTGTTGGACCTGGCTTCAGTTGTGCCTTGACTCTCATGCAGTGTGCTTCCTTTCTTCAAAGGCTGTACAAAGACTGTATTGCTGCATGTAAAGTAGTGGGTTCAGTGATTAAAATAGGCATTGTGTATTTCCCCAGTATGGCTGAAAAAGTAAGTGAAACAGCAAAGATTTTCTGCTGCAACCCTTTCAAGAAAGACAGACATCAGGGTGTGAAAAGAAGTGTGAGGCCTGTTACTGACTGGATGTGTGACATGTTTGACACCATTGTGGTAGGTATGAAAATTTGTGACAGTTGTAGGAAAGAACTATCAAAGCAGAAACAGGTTACAGATACAACAGATGACTGTTTAGTACCAGTAGCCAATACCACTAGGCCTACTAATGTTGATGAATCATTTGTAGCTTTAGATGTTACCTTAGAGTACCTTAATAAGTCTCTAAGCTCTCTAGAGGAGTCACCTGTTGCTAAGAGGAAGTTGCAAATGAAATCATACTGTGATAAAAAATACAGTAAAATAAAAAAATGTTTGACAGAAAAGGTACTAACAGCAGCAAGTACAAATACAGAGAAAACTGTTGACCATAAATCAGAATCATGTGAAGTCATTTGTCAGCTAAAAGAAAAGTTTCAAGAAGAAAATATAAGTGTTAGTGAAAAATTGCAAATTTTAACAGTACTACCTAAAAGCTGGTCATGCAGTGAAATACAAAATGAATTTCAGGTTAGCAACAGAATGGCAAGAAAAGCTAAAGCATTGGTGAAAGCGAAGGGTATTCTGGCAACACCAAATCCTAAACCAGGAAAGGTTTTAAATGAATCTGTGATTGAGAAGGTAATAGGGTTCTACAACAGTGATGATGTCAGCCGTCTTATGCCTGGAAAAAAAGATTTTGTTTCTGTGAAAACGGGTGACAGTAGTAGAATTCATGTACAGAAGAGGCTAGTGATGGGCAACTTGAAGGAAGTGTACGAGCTGTTCAAAAACAAAAATTCTACTGATAAGATTGGATTTTCGAAATTTGCTGATTTACGACCTAAACATTGCGTCTTGGCTGGAGGAAGTGGTACCCACACAGTATGCGTTTGTACAGTGCATCAGAATGTTAAATTAATGCTACAAGTGTTGAAATCCAAACAAATTACACTGAATGATGGCACAGATATAAGTAATTATAATTCCTGTTTAGCGAAGTTAATGTGTGAAGAGCCAGGCACAGCATGCCACCTTAATGAATGTCCTTCATGTCCAGGTGTAGATAATTTGAAAGATGAGTTACAGTTGCTGCTAGATAATGAACTGGTGGACAACATTACATACAAGCAGTGGGTTTCTGTTGACAGATGTAATTTAGTAACCTTCATCAAAACTGCAGATGAGTTTATAGAAACTTTGTGTGAACAGTTGTTGATTTTGAAGAGACATTCTTTTATTGCAAGAAGACAGGCAGAATATTATAATCACTTGAAGCAGAATATTGGAGTAAATGAAGCTGTGGTATGTATGGACTTTGCAGAAAATTATTCGTTTGTACTACAGGATGAAGCCCAGTCTTTTCATTGGAACAATGATCAAGCAACTATTTTTCCTATAGCAGTCTACTACAATGATCATAATATACACTACAAAAGTATTGTATGTATCTCTGAATGTCTACAGCATGACACCACTGCTGTTCATTTATTCCAGAAAAGGCTTATCTCTCATTTGAAGTTGGAAGTAATTAGAGATTTGAAAAAAATTTACTACTTCTCAGATGGTGCAGCTGCGCAATTTAAAAACAGAAAAAACTTTTCAAACTTATGCCACCATGTTCATGATTTTGGAATTGAGGCAGAGTGGCATTTCTATGCAACAGCCCATGGGAAAGGAGTATGTGACGGTCTGGGTGGTACTGTGAAAAGACTTGCAGGAAAGGCAAGCCTACAGCGGCCATACGAGCATCAAATCATGACACCAGCACAGCTGTTTACATGGAGTGAGGAAAACATCGACTCCATGCAGTTCTTCTTCTTCAATGAAGCACAATACAACAAAGAGGAAAAAATACTTGCAGACAGATTTCTGTCTACAAAAGCAATACCAGGCACACAGAAGTTCCACAGTTTCATCCCATTGTCAGATAAAGTGTTGTTGACAAAGGTATTTTCAAGAAGTGAACAGTCATCCACTTTTTCAGTGTTAGGACCACGTGTGCAACAGAGGCTGAAGCTAGCAGAAGTAAAAGGATATGTTACATGTGAGAACAACAATCATTGGTGGCTTGGTGTAGTTGTGGACAAAAATGAGACAGCACAGATAGTGGAACTGATGTTTCTGCACCCTGCAGGTCCTTCTCCATCATTTACTTTCAAAAGTGACTGTCCAAATAAACTGACTGTGCCTCTCTCTCAGATCCTCACCCTTGTGCAACCTACATGTCCCACTGGCCGTAGTTATTACCTCTCGAAGGAAGAGATGGATGCGGCAACCATGGCTCTAGAAAATTACTGTAGACAATAAATTCACGTTTTTGTCATTGAAGAAGGGAAGGTAACATGTTTTCTGTAAGTTTTTCTTTTTGATTGTAATGAAATTTTAGAATTAAGTGCAAGATTACGGTGCCATATATTCTTACCCAGCGTGCATAGTATTTGTTATAAATGTAAAAAAATATGATCCCATTGCGATCCCTTATCAAAACTTGTAGGACATGATGCTGAAATATGTATGTTTCTATGAGAATTGTTTCAAAATTTTCAAAATATAGGTTTTTGAAAAATTCAGTTTTCAAATTTTTTTTGGGTAACCTTGAAAATATTTTTTTTCGAAAGTACTCGTGTGACGTATCAAATTAAAGCTCATAATATAAGCTACATTTTGATACTTTTCCCACTCATCTATGTCAATTCCAGCTTGATTTATGCGTCATTTTGTGATTGCACTTATGCAGAAAATTTGGTTTTTTTCCATATTTCAGAAGGGTATAACTGGAAAACTACAACACATAAAAATCTGATATTTTGCACTTTAACATATCTCAGGTGGTACTTCATGACAACCAAGTATGACTAAAATCGGAGATGGTCATGTTCAAAATTGACAAAAAATTGGTTCACTTGACATGGAATGACCCGTATACTTATTATTTCATAGGCTTATATATTTTTCTCAACATCTACTATATCAAAAATATCTTAATCACTCTAAAAAAACATGAAATACTCGCCAAAACTGCTCAAAGGAACATTAAAATCATCTTCTGTGAAGTGAAAGCTGCAAACACGAGAATACTGGGAAGGTGTTTCTCCATGGCGTAATTTTTACCATCCATTCTTGAAAAACAGCCCTTTCTTTTGGAAAACTAAGTCCTAAATTTTTGTTTAAAACATAGCAGTTAATCGGCATAATTACTTCCAAAACAAGACACAAGCACAGAACTGTATTGTAAACACAGGCCTCTGAGATAACCGGAAGTGGTTAATACCTCATTCTCGGCGGCCATCTTAAAAGCGCAGAGCTCTATAGCACTCCTGTTCCTTCCTAACTCCTTAATTTTAACCTTAGCCCGTACGTAGATATCTCGTTGAAAGTAGAATATGTTGCACATAGCACCAAGGCAACGCTACATGAATGTCTACAAAATGGTGGTCTTCATTTATCGAACACAATTTTCAATTCAAACAAAAACTAATGGAAGAACTGTAAATGGCAATTATTGCTCTAACAAATGTGATAGTTAAACTTTGCATTACATTGATGTTTATTATTTTTATATGCATTTCAAAATTGTCAGATTATTCTGCCGGTCCCTGTACATCTCCATGCGTCTGTAGTGTGATTCCCAGGTAGGCTACTTGAAATATCAGTACGGTACAGAATGCTTTGTAGCGGGATGTTCTTATATAGAACGAGGTCATTTGCTGAGAGTCTGCCTCCTCTTCTGAAGGTCATTTTTACTGTTTTGGTAGCATTCAGTGTTAATTCCTTTTTTTGGGCCCGGGCTGTTAGTTTGTCAAAAGCTGTTTCTATGTTTTCCATGTTTTGCGAAACAATCACCATGTCATCTGCATAAGAATAAATTTTCATGTTTTCTGTGGCTATTTCTTTAGTCACTTCAGCGGTGACTATTATAAATATCAGGGGATTCTGGGGATCGCCCTGAATTATTCTATTTGTTCGGTTCTTCAGGTCTGTTTTGGAGGCTTGGGAAAAAAGTAAAACAGACCGTGCATGAGTCCACCACTCCAACCCGCCTGGAATGTAGGGGTTTTGGGTGGGGGAGACATCTAGCGGCGGCATTTGAACTACTAGCAGCGACAGTAGCATCATCTACTACGCAATTGGTGAAACAGACAAAATAATTTATTTCTCCTTTATTCTCTTCTTCTCCTCCTTTCCCATCTCCTTTCTCTCTTCCTCTCACCTCCTCTTCACCCTACCTACCTATTCGAGACCTAAATTTTGGATTGACCAGGATTCAAACTCGGGACCCCTTGCATTATACAGGGTCTTTATTATAAGTTGAGACGGGGGCAATGGAAGGCTTGAGACCGGGCAACGGAAGGCGCGCGCAGCCGGTCTGACCTTGATGCAACATCGGCACGTGCAGTTATTGTTAAAGTGTCAACATGGTGAGACCCATTTCGCTGCAGCATCGTATTTTTGTGTGTAAACATTATTTTAAGTACGAGTCTGCTGGACGTGTACCTACGTGATGAAGATAAGGTTTATCGAACAAATCCTCACACATTGGAGGAGCTGAAAGAAAACATTACGAATGAAATTAGGGGCATTACAGTGGAAGAACTCACTCGCGTCAGCCAGAATGTGGTTTCCAGATACAATGCCTGTATAACATAGGAAGGACGACACTTCCAACATATGTTATAAGGTAAGATATGTAATACTTTATATAGCCTACACTTGAAGCAGGGAAGCCGCGTGCGCGTCACCGGCAGCTAATGCGGACTCCATAGCGGAGAGTGAAAACACCGGTCGCCCCGTCTCAACTTATAATAAAGACCCTGTAGCTAGTAACCACTATGCCACAAGTGAATGTTGAGCAGTGAAGGAAGCTTTCGTACATTTGAGTTATGTTAGGAGAGATTTCATGAGTTTTAATCGCAAGAAACGGTTTTTATAATTTGGAGATATTTAGTTAGTTATGAAAAGAGCAGTGTTGGTGCAAGGGAATTTCCTGCATCAATTAAGCCATATTTTAAGTTATTTTACAGCGTTTTTTATAACTGCAAAATATTATGTATGGTGCAAGGGTCTTTTTTATTATGAAATACTTTTCGTTTGCTTTTTTTTTATAATTGTGAAATGTTTTGTTGGCATATATATGGCTTTTTTATAATTGTAAAATATGTTTGGTGCAAGGGAATTTTGTTATTGTGAAATATTATTACCAGCACTGAGCAACGGGCAGGCGGGTGGCTAGGAGACATGCTAGGAACAGTCGGCGAGATAGGGGAAGCGGCCAGGCGAGTATCGAGTGGAAGGGGGAGGAGTGCACGGCCCATATTACCGATTCGCCAAATTGGTTAACGAATTTCTGTAAAACCTAAAGCACATTGTGCACAATACCTCATATTATTATATATATACACAGTAGGGATATAATGAAATTAACATTTACTCACCATAAGCCTTGTTTTTAGAAACCATACATTGAATTTGGAAGTATATATTGGCTCCCTCCATGAAGAAGTCAAATTTACAAGATGATCCATATGACAGTGTGACAAAAAGTGGATCCATTGCTAGAGGAATTAAAAACCGTAAATCATTAACAAAAACCACTATTCTGGATACATATGCTTAATTTGTGTATAGCGTTAGTACCGGTACTTACAGAATTGCCACTTTTGTGCCAGAAGTCAACTGCAATTGGCGTGTTCTCAAGGATGTGACCATTCATATTTCTCACTTGTAGTTTTATGAGGATGTAACGAGAGGAAACTACATTGCTATAACCACTGCCATCCTTACTTGAGAAAAAATATCTTGGTATTAAACCATACTGTTAGATACAGTAAAATAACCTACAACATAAAAGGATCCGTCAAGTTAGCAAGTCCCCAAGGATCTTCTAATCGCATTCTAACAATCGGATTGCAAAGCAGCAACGAAACATGAAGTAGAGCCACAATATTTCCTCCCCATAAAGGCTGAGAAATATTTAAGATCTGGAGATTGCTGAACGAGGAATACACAAAATATAAACAAATAACACCCTGAAGTACAGTCGTACAACCACAACCTTGAGGCTTGCGGTTCACGCTTGTCAGGTCCAACGCAGCCAACAGCACGATAATATAGTTTTATGCAAACGACACTCGTTTTATCGTTAATTTTCATTTATTTTACCACCATAAGCATGGAAAAATATATTCTTAAAACCAAGAAATCTTAAACATCTATTAGAATTCATTTTTTCCTACAGTTTTTACCAAAAACGTTTTAAATCATCTTGCATACCACAGTATTAGTTTGGCAACGCTTGTCAAAAGCATGGCTGCTGCAATTTGTAAGCCCGTGAATTTTTGAGCGGGATATTTAAGCTCCTTCCATTTTACGATCATGTCATGTAGAATGGATTAAAATCCTGCAATCATGTAGGGATGAATAGTTCACGAAAGAGCAGTTAAAATTGAACTAAACTCTTGAAATAAACTCTTGAACTAAACTCATGAACTACTTTCCAATTTCTGAAAAAGTAGTTCACGGATTAAATGAATAATGTCATGTAACATGATGGTAAAAGTAAGAGAAAGTAGTTGGCATATTTCTTGTCACATCCCTACTTTGTTTTGACTGCTGAATGCAGTATTCTTTTGTCTCTGGTTGTTTCTTTGTACAGTCAACCCTCAATATAATGCCCCTCTTTACTATGCCACCCTCGCACTGCACCAATAAATGTAAATGAACGATCTTCTCCCATATAGGATACATAAGAAACCTTGTTACTGCACCAATTCATTTAGTGCCAATGAATATAACACAAGATATCTACAAAATATAGCTTGCAGTGATTTTCTTTCAGTTGCAGAGTTCTTTCAAAACTGGCGTGGATGTTAGGAAGATTATTTAAGTAACATACTGTACTGTTTTCCAAGAAGTGAGCGTTCCTAATTGTTTAGTCCTCTGAGCAAATACATGCTATGGGACATTAAGCATTAACATACATTAATGCATAACATACATTAATACATTTATAACATGTTAATACATACATTAATTAGATAGATTATAAGATACAGTAATACATTATAAGATACTATAAAATTTCACTAACATACTAACTATACAATAATATTATTTCTACATGACTAGTATTTACAAAATTTACTAGATTTATCAGGTTATTCTGAGGTATCCACATGCATGGTTAAAAAGTAAAATACAAATTAAATTAAGGCATGGTAAAATTAAATAAAAATAGAATTTACAATTGTCAAGCTTAGATGGAATGATAGTCTGGGAAAGTGGTAATTTACTAAATGTTCTAAATTTACTATATTTCTTAATCTTCTAAAAATTCATTCACACCATAAAAACATTTTTCTAGTAGAAAGTTTTCTACAGCTTTCTTAAATTTTTTTGGGTTGCCAATTTCTTTCAATGCTTCTGGAAGCTTGCTATATAGTTTGGTACAATTGTACATTGTGCTATTTTCATACAATGAAGTATTGTGACTTATACTGCTTAACTGTTGATTAGCTCTTGTGTTGTGGCTATGCCGTTCTTTATTAAGCTGAAATGTTGTATAATTTTGTTTTGTGTAAATTAATATTTGTTAACTGTAAATGTAGTGCGGTGGAATGAGGAAGCTATGTTAAGAAGTCGGACAGACAGCCTGCACGAGGGTGGTTCAGGTAGAAAGAGTCCTGCATACAGTGAGACATTCCAAACTTTCACTTCTTTTAGTCCAGTGTCCATTGAACACTACAGTTACTCAGTTACAGTTAATCACTTATACGGACCAACATGATGTTCAACCCCTTTGTGTACCGTAGCACTGGACATATGCCTACACTGAAGTAAATCTAGTTACTTTACAGTATTTTATTTTGTGCTAAAGTTCTCTATTTTCTTTTTTGTTAATTTTTTCTTTCCTAAAACAGTGAATGAATATATAATGAATGAGCCACATGTGTCCCATTCAGGGCTAGGGCCTCCCTCTGATGAGGGGTAGCTTGGTTAGAATCTCATATGGTGAGCTGGTCCATATGAGCTTGGTAAACACTTCACTTTCACTAAACTTCTTCCAGCAACTCGGTGTGTAGGCTTCTCCAGACATCTCTGTTCTTTGCTACGCTGGACCAGTGTACCCCGGCACGCCTTCTGAAGAAATCTACCCACCACGTTCTTGGTCTTCCTCTCTCCCTTTTGCCGATCCTAGGGTCCCATACAGTAGAGATGTTTCCCCATCTGGTACCTGGAAGTCTCGCTACATGACCACCCCACTTCCACTTCAGGCTGCATGCGCGCTGGGCCACGTCGGTTAGTCCTGACATCTTTCTCAGTCTTTCTGTTGAAATTCTGTCTCTGAGAGATATCCCCATTATCCTCCGTTCCATCTTCCGTTGGCAAGTTTTTATGCTATTCTTCTGAGCTAATGTCAAACTCCATGTCTGGCATCCATACAGAAGTGAAGGGAAGATGCAGGATTCTAGTGCCGCTAATTTTAGTCTTTTGTTTAATGATCTGTCCATCAGGATGAATTTCAGTCCCCAGAAAGCTCTCCATGCTGAGGAGATTCTCCTCTTTATTTCTTTCCCCATATGGTTTTGGAATGATACAACTTGCCCCAAGTAAATGTACTCTGACACATATTTTAGATCTGATCCGTTAATCTTGATGAGTACAGTAAATTAATACAGCACTATATTATGCCATTTTTATTTTAAACATTAAATTTTGTTTTAGTGCCACCCTCACTTTGTGCCACTTAATGACAGAGAATAGATAGTGGCATTATATCGAGGGTTGACTGTATACCCTTCTCTGTCTAGCTCGAGGAAGCTGCAAAGCTCTTTGCCACTGGGTGTATCTTGGCATTTCCTCCTCCTCTCTAGCACAGGGAAACTAAACCTACGAATATGAATGTCTGTATATGTTTTTATTTCCTTTTTACTCCTAAGTCTGTCTTCTTCACCTACGCTTCGTGGACCTAAAATTTTTATTATAATGTTGCACTCATTTTTTATTATATTTTCTACATCTGTTTTTCTGTTCGAAATTAGAGTTTCGGCTCCATAAAGGCACTCGGGTTTAATTACAGTGTTATAGTGTCTCAACTTTGTATATTTAGACATTTATTTATTATTATTAGGGGGCGGATTTCTATGACCTAAAAAATAGGATATATGCATGCATTTATGACCTAAAAAAACATTAAAATATGACCAATAAAAATTAAAATATGACTATACCACTTACACATTATGTATATTTTTTTAAGATTCATTACAATTCATTTTATTAAAATATGTTAATTATTTAAAATATCTGTAAATTCTCAAAAAGTATCAGTATAATGCAAAATTTACAAAATATGATATGAAACCTCAAAATTTCTTTTACATGCACACAAATATGCCAAAAATATGACATAAATATGCAAAAATCGTTAAAAATTTCCTAAATATGCAGTTATATGCACAATAAAAGCCGTTCCATTTTCACCAGGATGCTTGGAATCGGGTTTAAATTAGTCGGAAACCTGAAATAATGCAAAGGGGAAAAATATGACATGTCATAGAAATCCGCACCCTAATTATTATTAATATTATTGTTATTATTATTACTTGGCTTATTTTGCATGCTTTAACTGCATATAGGTCATATCACGTGTTTAGAATGTTTGCGTGTATTGGTAGTCTCTTATAAAATTTCATTCATGTGCATATATGTTTCTATTGTTCAGTATGTCTTCTTTCCTGATATTCAGTTTAAACGCTTATAATATCAGGTGGCATAGCGGAAATGAAATTTTAGGAGAGTTCTTAAAGTCATCGGAGAAAATGCGCTTTTTTAAAGCCGGTGGATATGCGATGAGTACGTTGAGCGATGTAAATAAGAACGATCCGATGGATTACCATATGTAAACATAATACTGAAAATTCAAATCTCGGCATATTTTGTCATTAAGCATAAAATACGTCAAAAAACATTAAAAATAAACTTATTGCGTTAAATTAAATCATATTGATTCAGTAAAATTTCCAAAGTTCTTGATATGTCAAATTTTTTAAATTGAAAGAAATCGCCAATTTATAAAAGGGATTTTTTTAAATTAACCAGTCATATAATAAAATATTAATGTTACTATCACTATCTGAATCTGAAGATTCATTGCAGTAATGCAGTTTCCTTCATTGTGTCGGCATACTGTATAGGTTACGAGTTACGACGTCCCTATACCGAAAAGCAGACGACCATAGTATAATGGCAGACGGCAATGGTCAATCGCATTTCCATCCGTACCAAAGACCGATGGAAGCGTTTGAAGTGCGATGAATCATGCGCTGGAAAGGAGAACGAGCCGATGGATTCCAGCACTGTGTTTAGGAACGCTCTCGATGCATGTGCACTTCATGCGCACGAAAATGCGCTGAGTTAAAGAACTCTCCTATGGAAAGTAATCTAGTCCTATAAATCCAGCATTTGCCTTTGCGAATGAGGAAACCAGGAAAAACCAAAGTCAAATTAGCCAGCCACAAGGTTTGATTTGAACCCAGGACCTCTTCCCTATTACCCTATACCACCTCGTTCTAATTGATTTTGGTGTGTTCATTACAACTGAGGTAAACTGACTGCATTTCACAACAAGTAGTTTATATACAAGCATTCATGAGCCACAGATTATTGTCTCTGTTGGACACTACATGAGAATATTATAGGAGAAAAATTCCTCCGGCACTGGGACTTGAACCCAGGACCTTTGGCTATTCGCGCCAAATGCTCTACCAACTGAGCTAAGCCGGAGCTCAATTCACAGCGCCAGATGGAACTTCGCAATCAGTCATAGGAGAGAAGTTCCATCTGGCGCTGTGAATTGAGCTCCGGCTTAGCTCAGTTGGTAGAGCATTGGCGCGAATAGCCAAAGGTCCTGGGTTCAAGTCCCAGTGCCGGAGGAATTTTTCTCCTATAATATTCTCAAGTAGTTTATAGTTTTCTTGTTACTATGGGCAACTAAAAAACATAATTCATATTTTAATTAATGTTTGTTCTGACATTTGCATTCAAGTCATGTTTATTTCATGTTTATCTTGATACTTATTAGTTTTATAAAAAAAATTTCATTTTAATTTTCTCTACAACTTTACTAAGCTAGGTTTCCATGTATCGCCTATTGTAATGGAGATAATCCAGAAAAATTGAAACTGGAGTAAAATATTCCCTAAGTCATTTTTACAGAAAACCGGATATAGCCATTTTATTAGCCATAGATAAGAGTTTCCAATTTTAAATTTTTATTAAAATCGTTACAGCCAATTTTTAAAAAATCTAAATTAAAAAAAAAAAAGCTTTTTATGAAAAGTCCCTTTAAAATTTCAGTAATAGATATCAAATTCTGGGCAATTCCCAAAAAATTCGGAAAAAAGTTCTTAGTTCAAGAATGAAGTAAATAGAGTGAACTGTTTATCTGCTGTGCTTTCACTTCCACTTCACCAGAATACAATATGGAGAGAGCAATTACAATAGTATGGAGGAAATGCATATAAGAGAGATAGACTTAAACAGGACAAAAATTCAATAGACACTAAAGAAATTAGTTAGTGACCTCTCAGGCTAGATTAAAATATTCCTCAAGGTGGTACAGTGGCCTTTCCAGTAGATACTTTTTTAGTTCTCTGCTAAAAGTCTTACCTTGGGCTTTCTTTAATTCTGAAGGCAGTATCTACTCTTATACAATTCAACGGCCCTAAATAGCGTGCTTGCTCGCTCGCTTCGTGAGACATCGGGTATACTCGGCGATGTTCGTCTCTCGCAGTTTAAACTTTCATGACGACTACAAAATTAGGTAAACCACTATTATATAAGGTCTAAGTGAAATGAACACAATGAAAAAATATTCTAAATTTATTTTTACTTACAATTTTCATAGCTCTGAACCACAAACATTTTTAATAATCTACCACTGTAAATTTCTTTAAAATCCTGGATTCAATGAATCATGGCGGGCAAAGCACCGTGGGGACCAGCAGTAAAATATTGATGGTTTAACTCTTGAAATATCGCTGATAATAATCCAAACAAACCATTCCTTCCCTTGAAACATTATATAATTTCTGAAAAATATGCTGAATTGATAAAATAATATTCACATCATATTCATGTCAATAAATAGTTGAGAAACAATACGTACTCTGTGTTCACAGGTTTCTTTGGAACTGCATAATCGATTCTGATATAGTTTTCTCAGGGGGAGCTTTCTAATTTTAGAATGTACTCTGAAACCGGAATTTTAGTTTTTCATTAATATTATTAATGGCTTTGTTTATGAATGATTCGCGTGCAAGTGTTAATAAATATAATGCTTTAATAATTATTATAGCCTACTCTTAATTTTTAATTCTTAAATGAATTATCGTGGGCGAAGCCACGGGCACCTCCTAGTATTGTACATTTTAACTCCCATTACTCTGGGGTCCTTTTCTTTAAATTCCGTAGTGTATCCCAGTTGATAGATATCACCTTTGTTCCGGGTGTTGTGATAGTGAAGGTCAGATTTAATTACTAGGTCTTGTTTTTTTATTAGTAATAATACTTTGTAAATGTAGAGTGACACTATGGTAAACTTGCCACTAGCTTTGAAGAGTTCTCTTCACGGTTGACTAGATTTTAGTTTAAACATTATGCTTAGACTCTTCTTTTGCAAGAGAAGAATTCTGTTGATATATACATTAGCAGCAGATCCCCAAATCTCTACACCATATGCTATGTGAGAAAATATTGTACCATAGTAGATTATGTTCATTAAATGGACATTGTTGAATCTAGAGAAATATCTAAAAAGGTAGATGCCCTTGGTGACTTTAGAGCATATATTGTCAATGTGATTTGCCCAGTTTAGATGACTATCTATTGTAATGCCCAGAAATAGACATTGATCTTTTTCAGAGATGTACTCCGCACCTATTTGTGTTTCAAGTTTATCTTCTGTTACGTATGAGGGAGAAATTTTTACTATGTTTGTTTTTTTAGCATTACAGTAAAGGTTGTTCAAGTTAAAGTAATTTATAAGCTTGTCTGAGTCAGTTGTGATTCGCTCAGCAAGACTTCCAATAGTTTTTTCCCAGCATATTAGAGTTGTGTCATCAGCGTACGAGAGAGTTCTTAAGTTGGAAGTGTTATCCACAAGACAGACAGATGTCATTCCAAAAACATTTTTTTTCGGTTTCTAGGCATCATGAAACAAGTTCCTCCGGTGTTATCTCGATTTTGATTTTTTGTCACAATCACAATACTCTCTCTCTATACTAAGTATATGCGAGAAAGTAAAATGAGGGATTTCCCTTGCATTGGTCTGTTCCTGCGTTTGAACTGAGCGCCATTAAGTAAGAAGTCACACTATCCGCTGAGCTTTAGGAGCCGGCACTCAAGTCAACAAAGATGGCATGAACTGTTCCCCGCCAGGTGGGAGTGCAGTACGTATTACAAATTAGCTTGGTTTTATCAGTTTTTCATTCATATGTGTCTCAGATTTAACACTGGAAATCCGCAATAATAGTTTAAAAATCATACTATATTAGTAAGTTCATCAGATATGGAATATTTTTTGTTATAACATTACTTTCACGTTTAAATGAAAGAAGTCCGTAAATGTTTTCGAATGTTGTTGTGATGTACCATGCTGGACACGTTTAACCAACCACTTCACACAACATTTCATTTAACCACAGTATAGTATACTGTGATTTAACCCAATTTTTGTAGTTGATCCACTGGTAATGGCCATGGATCAGCTCATAATACAGTCACACGTTTGCAGCAATTAGGCTGAGAAATAACGTTCTTTTCACATCTTAAGGCAGTACACGCAAGCTATTTTCGCAATGTGACTAAAATGAAATAGGAAAATGCATTTGTGTATGAAATTTTATGAAGAATATGATAGTATACATGAAAATCTTATATTTTCGTTGACTTTTGTTTAAATAAGACCGCCGGCGTGGTCTTGTGGTTTGGTTCGATGATACAGATCCGTCTGCCCGGGTTCGATCCCCGGCACCTCCTCGGATTTTTCTGAAGTAGAGAGGTCTGGAACGGGGTGCACTCAACCTCGTGATTCAAATTGAGCAGCTTCTTGATAGAGAAGTGGCGGCTCCGGTCATAAAAACCACATTAACGGCCGTTGGTGTCGGCAAAATGACCACATGTCCCCCAATCCTGCCATCTGCCTACGGTAGATGACGCAGCGGTCGGGTGGTAGGCCTTGCCCCTTTAGGGATGTAGTGCCACGGAGTTTACTTTAGTTTAAATGATAAAAGTTGGAATTTTTTCTTTAAACGAGAATTTTAACATTTTTTGTTCCAAACAATTAAAACAAACAAAAAAATTGCGACGAAAAAATCTAAATTATTTGTTTGCTGGTTCTTAGAATTTACCAACATTTTAAAAATAGTAATTATAAAAAAATAATAATTTTTCAGAAAAAGTAAGAGTATTTTGTATTTTAATTTTTGCACTGGAAAATGTCATTGCTGGCTAAATTTCGTTCTTTAAGTCCACATAGAAACTTCCAGAGAATTAAGTGCCAGTATGGAACCTATTGAGATTGTGTGCAGGATGGGAAAATGTGTCCGTAAGTGCGATAACTCATATACGGTATGCTTTATCGGATTTTCATAAAACTTGGTATACGCATTTATAATGTCCATGACAACAAGTCTATTTATTTTGGACCAAATCGGTTGACTGGTACCAGAGTAACGAATAATTAAAGGTTACGTGCTTTTTAAATTGGAAATCATGACTATACTATTATACAATGCCGCTTTGCTTAATCATTGAGGGCCTTGACTACAATGCAGTCAGATGTTCGTTTATTTTGTTGATCAAGTTGAAATGAGTACTACATGAATACTGTTATATACAGAAGGTATATTACTGCGAAATAATTAGGCCTATGTCTTAGCCCTATGTACATTAAGTGAGTTCTTTGCCAGTGCATTTTGTGAAATGATGACATATTTTAAGAATTTCTTATGCATTAAGGTTAAGTATCAAACTTTGTTCTTCTGTAAGCCGTGCTTAATGAATCGATGTGGAGCTTAACTCGGAGATAGATTACAAAAAGTAGTTTATTTTCTGCATATCATAATTGCAATTATCTCTGATTAAACAATAGGATTCTAGCACTTTGTTATATCAGTTTACCTGATTTTACAGGGAGGCCATTTTATGCAGAAACTTTTTAACAGCGTTGCTGCTGTTGTGCTTGCACCCGCGGGGCCTGTGTTCAGTTACTACCGGAAAATCAAGACTTTAGAAACAATACAAAACAGAATAACTCAACCAAATTATTATCAAAATAGGCCTACATTTAGAGGCTTATTACTCACCATTTTGTAGGGATGGTACAGTCAGGATATTTACGAGAAAATCTCGTAAGATGAATACTGGGTTTGAGCAGTTGGCAGAAACTTTCTATGGTTATTTCTCAATAAGTAACATTCCACCAAATAAATTCGCTGTTCAACCGTATACATTTTCGATTATTGTCTTATGTAACACACGACAACAATAGACAAGCGTCTCACTACAACACACCGAAGCAACTAACCGTTTGTATGCTTTGTACAACTGTGATGCATTGAGATGCTAGCGCGGCAATGCGGCAGTGCGAGGTTTCCTCATAAAATGGACTCACTGTATTTTTCATCATCATTCAAAAATCCCCTGAACAATAAATCCATGGGGATTTTTAGTTTCTTTCCCTCGTGAACAGTGCATTACGTAGTTTGACATAAGATTAATACTGGGTTTGAGCAGTTGGCAGAAACTTTCTATTCAGTTAACTTTTTGAGTCATAATATTGCGTTTCCTTTCATTCGAAGTATATGGTATTATTATTATTATTATTATTATTATTATTATTATTATTATTTTAATTTTATTATTATGATTACCATCATCATCATTATTACGATTATTATTAGTGAATTTATTGTTGGAATTTCGTTAGGCTACATCACATCGAGTGACAGCGCCTGTTATTTACCTCCATCTCATGACTTCATTCATAGATAGCAAGATTTGGGGCATGTGGTTAATATGCTGCCTCCAATGGTCATCACTGATGTTTTTCATCAGAGTCGTTACTTCTTTATCAAGTAGCGATTAGTCGCCCTTTCGAGGCTGATTAGTGTTTTCAGAAAAATTTAGGAGATATCGAATCCGTATTTTCAATCTTCAAAGCATGTATTAAGTCAGTAGTCAGCAATAGAATGCAGGTGTTCGCCTATTATTATTATTATTATTATATTATTATTATTATTATCAATCTATTGGTTCAATACAATAACCAAAAGGATATTAAATTTTTATTCTTCTATAAAAGCAATCACAATAATAGTCCAATCGAATTGTCAAAAGTAGATGCAAAATTTAGGGTAGAGCTAATTTTTTTATATGATGTCTGGGATGGTTTTGAGAGTAATTTCTGACATTTTGCCAACAAAATTTTTTGCCGCCATCTTGAAAAAACTTCAAAATTTTCTATTTTATTTCTGTGTTTGCCCATTATCTGCCAAAATACGCACCTGACAAAAATGTTTTATTACCCATCCTAAAAGAAGACTAAATTTTCTACAGTTTGAGATCAAAGTGAGTTTTCTACCATGAATAGTTTCGGAAATACAGCTCTCCGAATTTCAGCAACATTTTGCAAAAAATAAAAAAATCTGAATTTTCAACTAGTTTTTGCTCGCTATCTTCTAAATGTCCAAACCTATAGTAAAACTCCATATGGAAACTTAAACTAGAGGTAATTTGAAACTTGTCGAGTACTTTAAACTTATCCTACCTCTTTCAGGTCACAAAATACAGAGGTTTATAAATATATATACAGCAACGATTGAATAAATACATGTGCGTACAAGTTAGGAGCAATAACGGCACAGAACATTCATTTATATACAAAAAGATTTTATTTAGCTGGAGTTCTGGTGAAACATTGCATTGAATAACTTGTTTGTTCATAGTCTTCGGCACTTAGAGGGACTTGGGCAGTTGACGTCTGCTATTTCGTCCATGATGTTCACAATCTACCCAGTGTTGATAAAGTACTCTTCAGCGTCTTCATCCAAAAACGAATTAATTGGCTCATCAGGAGTGTCATCATCCTCACAGTCGGAGGACAGGACTATTAGTATGTTTTCACACGACTGCCCATTGCAATGTTTGCATATCGTTGTGCACTTTAATCCAGCTTTACGAAACCCACAAGCGTTTAAACACCCCTTCTTGCAGGTACAGGAAATACTTTTCAGAATTGATTCTGGAGCTGGCTACTTCTTGGCTTTAAGGGGAAAGAGGCCTCTTGGTGTGTTTACCCAGCCCCACTTCAAAGGGTCTTTGTATTCAGTGAGCCATGCCTGAACTTGGTGGTATGTTCACATGGCATGAAGTTGAGACGCATCACTGGTTGGGGGCAAGTTCGCTAAGTTAAATTTCATTCTTCCTGCAGCTTTTACAAATATTCCGTGCCGAAGTTCGTCAAGTGTTTGTGTAGCAGGGTCTCCTCCACATAAGTGACCCAAAAAATGTTGGCCCACTTCAGCCACTTCTCCTGATGTAGCTTGAGGGTTCAGAATTACATTAGCCTCCTCTTCTAGTTCAGGATGTTTCAAAATCGGCGAACAGAAGTGGGTTTTCCCGTGGCCAAAAATTGCAGATGTTGTGTCACAACCACTGAAAGCATGGATGAACAGCAGCATGTTGGAGAAGCTGTGGCGAAATGACTACCTCGATTAGAAGATGTCTGCAGCTTTGCTTCTTCCGTATTTTTGGATATATGTATTCTTTATGAGGGGATGGTAATGTAGTGAGGAAATAAGAAGGTCTATGTCCTCCCCAACTACAAAGACAGTGTCGTATTGAGATGCTTTTGAGAAGGCAGTGCTAACAATCAAGACATCTGCATCTTTAACAGCCTATTCCAGCTTTTGCCAATTCTACGAAGCGCCTCTTGTTGTTTTCATTGGTGAGAAAAGTTTCTTGTGAACTTTTCAAAACAGTAGTTCTATCAAAGACGACATCAGGAGATGAACTCGTAGCCCGTCGGAGTCTCACAATTCTTTGTGCTTGTTTGATTAGCGTCAGAAGGATAACCATCGAAGATAACTGAAACCTTTGAGTCATAATTTGTCTGCAAATATTTCAAAATGCCTAAGGTTGCCTGGTACAAACACATAAAAACAGATGTATCCGGAGAGAACGGTATGCGGAGCAGTGACAAAGAGCCTCTTAGCGCCATTCCTCCGATAACATGTTTCCATTTTGGGACAACTGTATATGCTATAGGAAGTAATTTTTTTCAGAGGACACTGCAAAAGTGTTCTTCTAAAATAAAACGCCGTTCTCTCCAAATCAAAATGCTGTACCTACACCAACTTTTCTTATTTTCTTTTTACATTGTTTTTTTTAATCTTTTATCATTATAAATTGTTGGAAATACTGTTTTGGTTGTTAATTACAATGTAAAACTTAACTATAAGACAACACAGGTTTTTTTACTGATAAACGCCATTTAGAATATCCTAGGCAAAACTAGACTTTCGTACCTTCGATAAGTTTTCTGAAATGTGAGGAGTTGTAGATACCTCTGTATCTGGTGACCTATAATAGGTATGAAAACATTAAATACTCAACTTGTTGCAAATTTACTCTACTTTAAAAGTTATCCTTCGAAATTTTACTCAAGGTTTGGTCATTTAGAAGATAGCGAGCAAAAACTAGTTGAAAGTTCAGATTTTTTTATTTTTTGCAAAATGTTGCTGAAATTCGGAGAGCTGTATTTCCGAAACTATTCATGGTAGAAAACTCAATTTGATCTCAAACTGTGTCAAATTTAGTCCACTTTTAGGATAAATAATAAAATATTTTGTCAGGTGCGTATTTTGGCAGATAATGGGCAAAAACAGAAATAAAATAGAAAATTTTGAAGTTTTTTTCAAGATGGCGGCTCCGGCGGCAAAAAGTCAGAAATTACTCTCAAAACCATCCCAGACATCATATAAAAAAATTAGCTGTACCCTAAATTTTGCATCCACATGACTTTTTTTGTGATAATTTGACTGGACTATAATGCCTATTACTATTTTTTTTCTTCAAGTGATGTACATTCTTTCTCTCATGGAATTAAATCTGTTAATATGTATCAGTATTTTACCTAAACCTTAAAACCTTAAATAAGTACACGGTGACAGCAATAATAAACGTAGTACCTCAATCAGCTTAGACTCCCTCCGTTGCCAAATCCTGGGGCGCCTCTTCACTGTAATCACCAGGGCCCGGATTCTAATGACCTAAAATTGTTTGAAAAATGACCTATAAAATGACCCTAAATTTTAAAGAAAATGACTTAATAACTCTAAAGAATGACCTAAAAACTGATATGAAACATTATTATTATACACAAAGTTACAGACTAATTTGTACATAATTGTAAAAAGTATAAACGCAGAAAGGATGTTGTAGGTCTAAAAACTTTGTTCTTTGTTCTTGATTGGAGCATTTGAGGAGAAAAGTATGAAAATAGTTTTTAAAATAGGTCCTACAAAAAATGTTGCTTTATACTAATCTAGTAATTTATTTAAATATTACGCTATGAGAAAAAAAGACGACAAAAAAGTTAATATACTCAATGTAAATGCATGAAAATGACTAAATAAAGAAGGAAATGACACGAAAATGGCAAAATAATGACGTAAAATTGAAATAAATGCCCTAAAAATATAAAATGGCATAAAATGACAAAAAACGACCTAATAGAATAGAATAGAATAGAATAGAATAGATTTATTAGTCCGACGGAACATATTCATGTTTTGGGACACGTCAAAATGGTTACAATTAGAATATAACAGAATGTTACAACAGCTTGGGATAGTAATATACAGACTATACAAAGTGTACAGGCCTTAGAATCGAGACCTAATATTAATACATTTCCTTATTTACACACCAAACTAACATATATACATGGAAGTCAATGTTATTTCCACCAGTTAACACTGGGCTCTGCACGTGGCCACATTGGTCCATTTGCTTCACATTGTCGTTACTACTTAATTAATTTCAACACTTCACTTTTTCACTTTCTCCTTGGTCAGCAGTTAGTTTTCTCCCCGGAATACAGAGAAAAATTCATCCAATGAATAAAAACAATGATCCTGTAAAAGTGAACTGATCTGTTTTTTGAATTTAGCTAGAGAAGGTATCTCCTTTATGTACTGGGGTAATGTATTATATAATTTGAGACCAGTGTATGTGAAACTCTTTTCATAAAGACTAGTACTGTGTGGAATAGAAGCCAAATTATTTCTATTCCTTGTGTTGTAAGAGTGTGCACTCGAGTTCTTTTGGAACCCACTAAGGTTGCCTTTTACATATGTAAGTGTCTCTAAAATGTAGATACTTGGTAAGGGTAAAATCCTTAATTCCTTGAAGAAATTCCTGCAGCTTGCTCGATTATTTGCATGCATGATTATTCGTAATGCCCTTTTCTGGAGTTTAAATATAAGTTTACTGTTAGATGAATTTCCCCAGAAAATTATACCGTATGTTATAAGGGAATGAAAATTAGCGTAATAAAGGGTACGAGCAGAGTTCCTGTTTGATAATCTTTCTATTGACCGCAGTGCAAAGCATGTTTTGCTCAATTTCTTTGATAGTATGTCTATGTGTTTATGCCAGTTCAGATGTTGATCTACCCAAACCCCTAGAAATTTGGTTTCATTTACGTAATTAATTGAACTATCCTGGTATGGGATTCTGGGGAAGTCCGTACTTTTGCTGTGAACTAGTTTAAAGGGGACTGCTACAGTTTTTTCCTTGTTAACAATTAGTCTATTTGTATCAAACCATTCAATTAGTTTGTCAATTGCCTCTTTTATGTTTCGTTCTGTGGCAGTGATGTTTTCTCCTGTTACAAGGATACTCGTATCATCAGCAAATAGAGTTGACTTTATATGAGTGGAGTGCATTTTTAGGTCATTGATATAAAGCAGGAATAAAACTGGTCCAAGAATAGACCCCTGTGGGACACCATATTTTATGCTTTTTTCACTAGATAATTTACTGTTCATTATATTATTTTCTTTATCTATGTATGTGATTTCGACTACTTGTTTACGGTGTTGCAGATAAGATTTGAACCAATTTAAGGCTATACCACGTATGCCAGACGCTTCTAGTTTTTCAAATAGTATATTGTGGTCTATTACGTCGAATGCTTTTGATAAATCTAGAAACAACCCTATATTTACTTCCTTTCTGTCAAGTGAGTCATATATGTGTTTAAGAAAATTTGAGATTGCTGTGTTTGTAGATTTTCCTTTACAAAATCCATGTTGAGTGTCTGTTAGAATATTGTATTTCCTCATGAATGTTGTAAGCCTGGAGTTCATAACTTTCTCCAGTATTTTTGAGAAACCGGACAATAAGGACACTGGCCTATAATTTTCTACTTCTTCGTCTGACCCTTTTTTATATAGTGGCTTTACCTTTGCAGTTTTTAGTGCATCAGGAAAAATTCCTGTGCTAAGCGATAAATTTGCTATCCAGGATAATGGTTGAACGATATGTTCACAACAATTTTTGATTACATGATCCGAAACTTCATCTAACCCCGATGATTTTTTATTCTTTAATTTTCTAATAATAGAGGTAATTTCAACTACTGTTACTGGTTCCAGGTATATACTACTACTCTGTCTTGTGTGGGTGCCTAGACTACCTGCTTTTTTTGACAGATTGCTATCTAACAGGTTGTGTGCTACGTTTGCATAGTAATTATTGAATAATTCTGATATTTCCTTAGGATCTGTTATGGAGTTCCCATTATTATTTATTTTGTAGTCCCTAATGGATTCTCCTTCTTTACCTATTTCCTTTTTAATAACACTCCACATTGCTTTTGATTTGTTACTTGAATGCATTATATATTTGTCATTATGTAGTTTTTTAGCTTCATTTATTACTTTACTGTATATTTTCTTATACTGTTTATAATATTCTTTAAAATATTCTGGTATGTCTCCCCCTTCCTTTATGATCCTATTAATAAACTTCAGTCTCTTGCTGGATACTTTTATACCTAATGTTATCCATGTATTCTTTTCTTTCCTTATTTTAGTTTTGATTTTAGGCATTGCAGTTTGATAGTAGTATTGGAAAGTGTCTAGGAAATTTTTACAGGCTAATTCAGCTGATGTCTGATTAAATATATTTTCCCAAGATTCTTTGCTCAGCAAGTAACAAAGATACTTAAGGTTATTTTTGGTACAAGGCCTACTAAACCTATACAAGATTTCTGTTTTTTTCTCTTTCCTATTCTCCCAATCCTTTGAATGAATTTCCAGCACTTGGGCAAAGTGATCAGAAAATCCTGTATTAATAATCTCTACACCGTACTTCCAAATGTGTTTGTTTAATATAACCTGATCGATGGCTGTACACGACCCATTTGCCACTCTAGTTGGAGAATCTACTACTGCCTGTAGTCCATGGGAGTTCAGCATTGTTTGTATTTGGCTGTTCCCTTTTCCATTTAGGAAATCAATGTTTAGGTCACCAATAATAACTAACCTGTTGTATTTTTCTTGTATTGAACTGATTATGTTATCTAATTTTTCTGTTAGTATCTGTATGTCACTACTTGGGGATCTATAAATGCAGATTATAATTGTTTTTAGGTCAAGTAATTCTACTACACTAGTCTCAAAATGCTCCTCAACATTAAAGGTATTGAATTTTGGTAGCTCTTTGGCTGCTATGTTGTTTTTAACATAAATACAGGACCCACCCCCCTTTTTTTCTGTTCTGCAGAATTTAGAAATTAATGAGAAATCTGGAAAGTTAAAGAAATCTATTTCATGTTCTTCAAGCCAATGTTCCGAGATGCACAAAATGTCTAAATCTTTAAGTTGGTGAGCTAACATAACCTCAATGTTAATTTTCTTATTTCTTAGGCTCTGAACATTCTGATGAAATACTTTTATGGGCTTACATATCCCCAGTACATCTTTGGTGATACCCGATTGACATTTATTTATAAAAAATTACTGCTTAGCTTTTGTGGTGGTTTTCTGGTCCTGGTAGATGTTCGAAGTCCTACTTGCTCTGTTGTAGAAATGCATTTCTCTAATTTAGAGGCCATGGTTAGGATTTATCTACAAGTTGGCATTGTCTAAGCAGCATCAATAAAAAGATGACATGTCATTAGAATCCGGGCCCTGGTAATCACTGTAGGATGAACTACTGAAAACTACCGGTTAATCTAACGACCAGAGGTTCAATGTCATCCTGCAGCTGATCTGCTTTCCACATATCGTCCTCTTCGCCTTCAATATGTTTACAGTAATTTGTCCTCTGGTCCTTGGTAACTGACGAAAAAGCATTATCCATCAATGGCTCCATTTCCTTCGCCTTGAAGTTAACGTTATGTCATCCAACATGCTCTTTTACCTGACTCCATGCCATTTCGACAGGGTTTAGTTCACAATGGTATGGAGGCAGCCTACAAACTATTACTTCCTGTTCTTCTGAGATTGACTGTACTATTATACTGATCTCATACAAAATTTACGATATTAAGTACTACCCACGCGCAATTTCTTGGGCGCTCGGCTCCCTAGTCCTCATCCACAAGTGATTCGCGAACCAGTAAATTCCCATGTATGATTTAGATAATAATTCATAACCAGTGTTAAATTGTCACATATTAGTTATAAGTACGAACCAGGAATTTTAAAGTAAATTTATATAAATGCACTTGGTGTAAGACAATGAATATTTCCATAAATATTAGTTCGGCAATAAATGAAAACAATATTATTAGCAACTGTGTATCAAGATAAGAATTATCTGCAGTATTAAGTTTGTGGTAAAAGGTGACCTAAATGGGATATAAAATACCCAATACCTTATTTTACTCTCAACAAGTTTTTGCTTGAATGTATTAGTCTTTTGTCACTTGTGGGAGAGACAAAACAGGTTTTGTCGTATTGAAAATAAAACCATATGCTCATGCAGGATATCGAACACAATATATCGATATATATCGAAAGTTAATACACCCTATCACTTTCATACTGAGCAGTCATATTTGAGGTCGTTTTCCCAGGCGACGCTTTCTAACTGTGGAATGTATTCCATAGCCGGATTTTTAGCTGTTTCATTATAATTATTAAGTGCCAGTATGGTACTTTATGAGATTGTGTGTGGGGGACGAAAAATGTCTGTCCATCTGTCCGTCCGTCCGTCTGTCTGTCCGTGTGTCTGTACGCACCATAACTCAAATACGCTTTATCGAATTTTCATGAAACTTGGTATACGCATTTATAATGTCCATGGGAAGAACCCTATTGTTATTGAACCAAATCAGTTCACCGGTACCGGCGTCAAACCCAATTTAGTGTTTTTATTTTAAAGCGCCATAACTCAAATACGCTTTTTAATTGTTTAGTTTATGAATGATTCGTGCAGTATTTTCTACTCGTGGAATGCATTCCAAAGCCGGATTTTTAGCTGCTTAATTATAATTATTAATCATTTAATTTATAAATGATTCATGCATAAGTGTTAATAAATATAATGTTTTAATTATGTTGCTCTTAATTTTTAATTTCTGAATTAATTATTGTGGTTGAAGCCGTCGGAACATGCTGGTTAAGAATAAAACGAAAAACGGGAGGCAGGTAGTAATTATGGATTTTAGCTTTCTAATCCCTTTCTTTCTCTTTATTTCTTCTGATATATCTATATTAAACATTTACGGATTAACAATACTGTACAGCAAGCAAATCACCCACACAGTCCCACCACCATTTTGAAAGTTTTTAAAATGAAACATACGATATCCTCATGGAGAGACAGTACTGCTGATGTCAGGGACATCTGTATTACAGGTGGGGAAAAGATGAGCATCAAACCACGATTCCATGGCTGGCAGATTCTGGTCACTCCACTGTGCCTCGGCTGTGATGGTACGAATCGCCTGCTCTACAATCGGTTCTGCTGCACCAAACTCTCCCTGGCGTGTCACATATAATTCCGACACCTGAAACATAAAACAACAAGTTTTAGGTTTATTATGAAAACATAAGTGAGTGGAGACTTGATAGAAAGAACTTCACTAGGTTCATAAAACTGACTTGGAAGATTGAAGGCTACCACAAACAAAAAGCTAACCAAAAGCTAACCAAAAGCTAACCAATGCTAAGCTAACAAGGGAACTGTATGGGTTGTCACATTATAATTATTAATAATTTAGTTTATGAAAGACTTGGTGAGCATTCACACCAAATTATCATAGCATGCAAATCGCACTACCTGGATGCAGGCTGCACATCGAGTTGCATGGTTCAGTTTTGCATTCATACCGAAGTAGCGAATGTGATCTACAGTTTAACTTAAATTATATATTTTAACTTGAACTATTGACAAACCCATTTAAAATAGAGTAATACCTAAAGAGGATATACAGGGTCTTTATTATAAGTTGAGACCGGGCGACCGGTGTTTTCACTCTCTGCTACGGAGTCCGCATTAGCCGCCGGTGACGCGCACGCAGCTTCCCTGCTTAAAGTGTAGGCTATATAAAGTATTACATATCTGTGTTATACAGGCATTGTATCTGGAAACCACATTCTGGCTGACGCGAGTGAGTTCTTCCACTGTAATGCCCCTAATTTGCTTTGTGTGCAGAAGAAACTGAAACCCCTACTTGTTGGTCTAATTTTGAGAGTGATTTATTTGGTGAATGTTCAAGATAAGCGCCAATCTCGTCTAGCTTTTCTTCTGTTAACACTGTTCGTGTGCGCACATGCTTTTTGTTTTGCACTGAGCCAGTATTTACAAATTTATTAACAATTCTGTGAATTTGTGCTCTTGAAGGTGGCACATCAGCAGGAAATGTCCGAATAAATTCATCACGTACACATCTAGCAGACTCGTACTTAAAATAATGTTTACACACAAAAATACGATGCTGCAGCGAAATGGGTCTCACCATGTTGACACTTTAACAATAACTGCACGTGCCGCTGTTGCATCAAGGTCAGACCGGCTGCGCACGCCTTCCGTCGCCCGGTTTCAAGCCTTCCGTCGCCCAGTCTCAACTTATAATAAAGACCCTGTAGTTTCAGAATTTTAATCCAGGCTTTTTTCCTAGTAGTTTTGATTGTCATATTTTATAGCCTACGCATGTACAAATTGTAGTTCTCTTTTCAGCAGTTTTCATGACATCTTTGCCACAATCTACTGCTACACAAGCGAATATGTGTTGAATTTTCTTAACAATTAGAAAACAGCAGAAAAGGAAATTGCGGATGCGTCATCCCGAGTAGCGTCGCATGAAATAAGTTCAGACCTATCTGAAGAAATGAATGTCGCACTCTGCGAGGTTCATTCTTGCCACACTACTTCGGTATGACGATTTGGGATTTAAAATGAGTAGCACACAACCTGCATTCAACTATTGCAACTCGCTTGCTATGCTACTTTGGTGTGAATGCTCCCTTATGTGTAAGTATTAATAAATGTGTTTTCATTATTTTGCTCTTAATTTTAATCTTAAAATTAATTATCCTGGGCAGAGCAGCACGAACCTGTTAGTATAGAATAATAGTGATTTATCAGCAGTGGCATAGCTTGGCATTGGGTTCTGGGTAAACTGGATTTTAAAATATGAATTTATAACTGTTTAAATGATACACAAATTTCCCTTGTATTATGACTAATATTTGAAATAATAAAATAATGTTAATATTATGCACATGGATTCGTTTTCGTATATACTTATACAGTGCGCCCGAGAATATTCTCCGCAGCGGCTACTTGTACGAGAGGCAGCTAGCTGCAGCAGTTAAGTTGGTACTCACCACAGCCGATCATTGCAGGTGCTGGAAGTGCTGTCACAATATTCGATCTAAATGCTTGCACACTGCAATATGTACTGATTAGTAATTAGACAATGCACCCATTGATAAAGTGACAATGACCTCTGCCTGCCTGCATACACAGCTGGCAGTTTGTTTTTATAAAAGCTCGTGTTGCCAACGTAACTGCTGCTGCTAGCCCTCTCTCCAGCAAATAGCAACTGCGGAGAATGTTCTCGGGCGCACTGTATAAGTACATTATTATTATTATTATTATTAGTACTACTATTACCAAATACTATAGAGGACACTTTGCGATATATCGAGAGACAATATCTTGAGCACCATCTAGCGGCCCAACCTGCTACTACTGAATACAGATGCAGTAACTAAATACAAAAATATTAACCAATTTCTATCAGAGGAGCCGAAGTAGCCAACCTCGGCATGTTATGTATAAGGGATATGATTTTTCTATCTATCTATGGTTCAGAAATAAACGCTGGTTTGTAAATAAATGACCTAAAAAATTAAAACAAAAAAGCAACATTGAAAAAAAGAGAACGTAGTTGTTGTTAGCAACCGTTAAGTTGAAATATTTGTGTTTTCATTGATATTTTGATAACTATTTCGGAAGATCTGTGTTTTGTTTGCTCATTATTATTCTTATAATTACTTAAACAGTCAGATATATAAGCATTCATGAACCACAGATTATCGTCTCTGTTGGACATTACATGAAAATATTATAGGAGAAAAATTCCTCCGACACTGGGACTTGAACCCAGGACCTTTGGCTATTCGCGCCAATGCTCTACCAACTGAGCTAAGCCGGAGTTCAATTCACAGCGCCAGATGGAACCTCTCTCCTATGACTGATTGCCCTAATGGTCTACCTCACAGACAGACAAGTTATGTCATATGTAGTACAGTGAGGCACACTAATTTAGTGATTTTTGTGACCGGGCATCCACTGTTATTGTACAGTTAACATTCAAAACAGATATATAAGCATTCATGAACCACAGATTATCGTCTCTGTTGGATATTACATTTTTCATGTAATGTCCAACATGAAAAATGTAATGTCCAACAGAGACGATAATCTGTGGTTCATGAATGCTTATATATCTGTCTTGAATGTTAACTGTACAATAACAGTGGATGCCCGGTCACAAAAATCACTAAATTAGTGTGCCTCACTGTACTACATATGACATAACTTGTCTGTCTGTGAGGTACACCATTAGGGCAATCAATCATAGGAGAGAGGTTCCATCTGGCGCTGTGAATTGAACTCCGGCTTAGCTCAGTTGGTAGAGCATTGGCGCGAATAGCCAAAGGTCCTGGGTTCAAGTCCCAGTGTCGGAGGAATTTTTCTCCTATAATATTTTCATTTTACTTAAACAGTGTTTTGGTCCTTAGTGTTTGGTGAAATTGCAGTTTATATGTGTTTTGAATATTTTAATTTGCCCCCAAGTTTGCAGGTTGTGCCACCAGGAGTGCTGCAAAATCTGTCCCCCACTTTTCCATTGTCAAAGGAATAAGTGTCAGGTATTGTCCTCTATAGTATTTGCTATTACTACTACTACTAGTTGGCTAGTAGTAGTATTAGTATTAGTACCACAATCATTATTAATTATTATCGAATTTTATTGGATTTGGACTTGAAACTAAACTAAGTTATATAGATTAAAAAATAAATTATAAGATTCAATTTTAGAAAAACAACTAAATCAAGCTTAGAAGTTGGCTTTTACCCTTTTGTTCATATGATAAGAGTCGAAAATGGTGTTATCCATACCTATTAGATTAAAACATGCCACAAGGAAACAATCACAATTTTAAATAAATTAACACTGCACTCCATGCTGGGTCAGCAATTGTAATGTTTATAACTGAACTAGTTAAATATTATATTAACACTTAATGCTTCAATTACGTCGCTGTTTATGAGCAGGATATGTTTCGGGATTCTTATCCCATCTTCGGCTGCTGGTCAACTGGCAATTGGCGATCATGGTTAGTGGTCTTTATGGTTTGTCCAGTGCTGCCCTCTCTTCTCTTGGCTGTAAGCTTGATGACATCATCCACCGGCGGTATTTCAAAATTCATAACATTGCTGCTGTTCTTAGTGATAAAAATCTTCTCCCAGGTGTTCAGTTCTGCCCGTGTCTTGACGTGTTTTAATAGTTTAACATCCTTTTTGATGTGGTGGTTTTGTGTCCAGGAGTGATGTGCTACAGCTGACCACTAACCATGATCGCCAACTGCCAGTTGACCAGCAGCCGAAGATGGGATAAGAATCCCGAAACATGCCCTGCTCATAAACAGCGACGTAAGTGAAGCATTAAGTGTTAATATAATATTTAACTAGTTCAGTTATTCATGTGCTCCACTGTGTATATTACTTCGTTTTAATTATTATTGTAATGTTTATATTACCATATCCTTCCCCTTTATTCAATCTATTGTCCAGCTTCATACTTGGGCTCTCTTCAAGCGAGCAGGTACCTGAAGAGACTATTGTTCTCAAAAATCTCTCCAGTCTCTTTGGTGGCGACTTTATGCTGCTCTTGTGAAACAAATTTTCCTGTCTTCGCAACGAGTAGGTTAACGTTTAGTGGGAGAAGTCATATAACTCGCACTTGATGAGACTCGACTGGCTGAACCATCGCTCAGTCTCAGCTCGTCTTTACTGCCGTATTGTGAGATTTTGAAGCTGCCTAAGCACGTGGCACCACAAGTTGATGCATAAAAGCAGGAGGAGTTGGGGAATGCAGCGGTGAAAAATATTTTGATGACACGGCTAATGAGTTTATAATGATTAATGGCTTGGTTGTTGCTGCCTTTATTTGTTTGTTTATGAATCCGTTACTTTCTTATATTATTTAGGTAGACTCAGTTTCAAAGTCTACCCTTACGCTATCAGTACACAATAAAAATTAGAATTAAAAAAGTTTGGACTGAGATTTGAACTAGGAATCTTATGTATACAATACCACAATGCTGCTGCCCACTCTATTTAGGAGAGATAATGAATTTTCCTTTTAAGAAACACTTAATAAAGCTACCATATCGCATTGATAACAATTGAAGGGCCATAAAGGCATAAGGCACAAGGACATAGTTTTGAGAAATCTTGATTTTTTTAAACATTGTTACCACTCACAAGTAGGTGGTTTAAAGTTTAATTTTAGCACATATATTTTGAAGGACAGGCTAAATTAGTGTTCTGAAATTTTCATATTTCAAGTGTATTGGGATGTTTTCCAACTAGAGGTATCTAAACATGTTAAACAAAAACTGAAGTACTTTTACAGTAGCAAAATATTTTTACTTTGTATCATATTATTTGTTTTTACTTTATTTTAGTAAAAAACCTGTATTATACAGTGACAATTGCATGTTTGCCAATGAATACAGTCATTAATACAATAGATGATAAGCAAAACAATCTATTTAGAATGAAATTACACTTCAGAAATGCAAGTTCAGTTTTCATAAACATTTGCTTAAATGGTAGCACTGCAGAAAATAAAAACAGTTGGTAAACACACCTCAATAACAGATAGGAAGTGTGCCTTACGCCTGTTTGGAACTGTTATGAAGTAGAATGAATGTGCAGTCTCACAGGTATTTTCTTATAACTGAGCAGAGGTTTAAGGCACAAGTACAAATAGTTCACTGAGCATTTAAAAAATATGAGAAGGCATAAATGTTAAAAACTCAAAATCAAAGATTTGTGCCTTACACCCTTATGGAACTAGGCCCTTCAATTCATGTGTATCATGCTTTAATGAATGCACCTAAAGTCCTCCAGTTAATTGGAATCTGGAGTCCGATCATTTATTTGTCTAAGAGGGTACAATAAGACTGAAGAACTCACCATGTTAAGTCCTTCCTGAGTGTTGAAGCTCTCGGTAGCTCTGTGCACCAGGTATTCCCATAAATGTGTCTTCCCGGTCATCCTGAAAATAGCGACAACATCAACACCACTATCAAAACATTATTCCACAGTTGCCAATTCATGCCTGCAGATTTTCTCCAGATATTCTTTTGAAAAACCCCAGGAATCTCAAGATTTAAAAAAACAGGAAAATTAAATTACGGTAATCATTTTTAAAAACTCGGTTCACTATTGTAAACACAATTGAATAATTATGGTTTACAATTTCTGGGCTGTTATGCCATGGTCCTAAGTTTTTACGAACTGACGTTTCGCTCAATACTGCGGTGAGAATCCTCAGAGGCACTGCTGGAGCGACGTGCTTGTCTAGATGGCCGTTGACAGACTGAGCTCTGGTTCTGTGTTCCTCCCATACTTACCCTGGGCACTGTTTGGCACGCAGTTTTCTGAGAGGTCTGTCTTCCTTTTTCCACGGAAAGGCTGCACCGTGTTTTTCTTAGTATCGGGAACCACAACTTGTTTAGTCTTAAAGCTTGAAATTACTCTTTTGATGTTTCATAATCTCTATGACCTCTCTGTACAATCACGGATAGTACTGGGGCATGGTGGAAAAGGACTTGGATCTCCTTGTATAGAATTTCATGATCGCCATCCTCTAAAAAGTTGTTGAACTTTCACTAAAGGAAAATCGCCATCCTAGGCCATCTAGACAAGCACATCGCTCCAGCAGTGCCTCTGAGGATGCTCACCGCAGTTGTGAGCGAAACGTCAGGTCGTAAAAACCTAGGACCACGGCATAACAGCCAGGAAATTGTAGACCATAATGACTCCAGTCGTGAAAGCTTACTTATGTTGATTACAATTGAGTAAACTCAAATTAATTTAGTTCAGTACATTTTGTTATCATTATGTCATATTGTGAATAACTATAATTTATGTGGTCCTTCTTCTTCCAAGAATAATTGACTCTCTAGTAATAATAGTCACACAACACAAATACAAGAAGAAAGAAGCTAAGTGCATTTTATCCAAGAAGACAATTATTTATGACATACACAGACATATGTGTGCTATTTTAAAACAATTGACAAGTATTAGAATTGAAAACTTGAGAATATTTTATCAAGTTTCATATATGTTTAATTTTAATTCATATTTTAACTATTGTGACAATGTTATCTTCGTAATTTTATTACTAATTATTGTAAATAACCTAATTTGACAACACATTGAGCTCAATGTTATTTTAATATTTTAATATTTTATGTTATTAAGTGATAGACTAAATCTAATACAATAAAATACGTTTTAGAAGAGCACAATAAAAGTCAAATTCAAAACACGTGTTGTTAATTAACTGTTCTCCTTACCTCATGTAGACTTCAGCTGATTGTTTTAATATTTAGTGGTATATAGGCGGAACTTATCAAAACATTCAATATACTATACTACTATAAAATTCAGATGAGAAGTCATTTCCATCTTTGAGTACCTTTGTTTAATCTCATCAAAGTTCTGTGACAGGAAGTTGAAGAGAGTTGTGTAGCCAGTGGCACTTCCTGTCAGCATGTTGAGAATCAGACGCATGTCGGTCTCGCTGAAATTTCCATTGCCCTCCAATATCGTGATGTTCAGAAGTCTACAGCAAAGAAAAAAATCATTATTTTAGCGTTTGCAAAAACAATAGTGAAATTGTCCATGAACTTTATTACTGAAAATATCTTGCTATAAATGTTAGGATGATGAAAATAATAATAATAATAATAATAATAATAATAATAATAATAATAATAATAACAACAACAATAACTATAAAATAATAATAACAATAATAATAATAATAATAATAATAAATATAATAATAATAATAATTATATATTGTAATACACTTTTATTTACAATACTTAAGACGTAATTGCACGATGTTTCGGTTCAGCCCTCGAACCTTCCTCAGAGTGAGTCACCTAAGGAAGGTTCAAGGGCTGAACGAAACAATGTGCAATTACGTCTTGAGTGTATCCATTGTAAATAAAGTGTATTACAATATATTTTATTATTATTAAAGATTTGAGAATATTATAGGAGAAAAATTTCTCCGACACTGTCATAGGAGAGAGGTTCCACCTGGCACTGTGAATTGAACTCTGGCTTAGCTCAGTTGGTAGAGCATTGGCGCGAATAGCCAAAAGTCCTGGGTTCAAGTCCCAGTGTCGGAGGAATTTTTCTCCTATAATATTCTCATGTAATGTCCAACAGAGACAATAATCTGTGGTACATGAATCCTTATATCTATTAAAGATTTGCCTCTGTACTGACCTCTCGACCTTCTCCTCCTGGCGGGGGCATCCGGCCATGGTCTTGAGCAGGTAGGAGCGCTCGGACTGCTTCCTGTTGGGTGGGAACAGGATCACTCGCTGCAGGGCAAACTCCCACTCCTCTGTGGTTCCCCACTTGAAGACAGTACAGAGTGCAGAATCAGGAACCCTGCAACATCACTTCAGTCTGTAGTAGCTGCATATGTATGGAATTTAGACCATGATGTGGTCAAAGAAGTGGTTCTACTTAAAATGAACACAATCGTAATGAAAGTCGTGAAGAAATGGATATAACACAGATATGGAATCTAAAAATAAAAAAAAAATTATAAGCCAATTAGGTATAAGTGCACTTCAGCTAAGTTTACGATTTATATGCAAACCAAATTTTTTTATGGATCTGAAAAACCACTCAAATTGTTCAGGAATTTTCACTGAATTTTTCGCACTTCACACGCCTTTGCATCTGTCACGAAAGCCTCAAAAAACAGTAATTGAAGTCGTGATTTTCCCCATATAAAGTTATAGTAATCTCTACCACGGCCATTTGATGATTAAACCAAAATCTGACGTGACAGCTAGTAACACAAGGAAAGGATTTACATGAAAAAATACGAAAACAGACTCATGAATTTTGATATTCCGAAAGAAGACAACCTAATAGCTAAGTACATTAAACCGACACCAGGGGAACCTCCAAACACCGAAGTTCCCGCAGTTGACATGTAGTTGATGATACAGGCGAATGGCCTGTGAAATGCATCCTACCAAATGATTGGTAAGTGAAGTTCAAGTGTGTTAATCAACTCATATTAATAAAATATTGATTCACTTCACTGTGTTAAGTTCCAAACTCTTTATAATATTTTATAATACTTCAGCATCGCTGGGAACACGTTTTACGCAATGGTGGTGATTACATTGAAGGCCTATAAATCTTAGAACCATGTACGTATGCCATGTATGGAGAAATAAAACAGTTGCCAGAACTAAAGAAAAGCACTCATATGATCTAAATGAATATGAATAAATTCTTGAGAAACTTACGGGTTTCCTTCATCGGGGTTATCACTGTTCATCCATTTGTCGTAAGTTTCCCTCGCCTCCGCCACACATGGCTTGTCCCCCAGTCGGCACAGGAAGTCACGCGCTATTATCCTCAGTTTCGTTTTCTTGCTGCATTCATCAGGCTGAATAGCCCCCAGGGCCTCTGTGAGCTTCAGCAAAAGATTACGTGAGTAGTCCTGAAAGTAGAAGAAAACCTTATTAAACTGATCTTATGTCTTACACTCACATAACTTTCTCTTTGGAAATACAACTCTTTCACTATAAATTCTGATGCAGGATTATTATTATTTATGGGGAACTTGAAAAATAAAGTGTCTAGGTTGATTTCCCATACATTAGAAGGACTTAAAGACAATATCACAAGAGAAATTAACTCTAGCTCGGAAGCTGAACTTATATGCGTGAAAGAAAATTTCCTAAAAAGGTGTCAGTGTTGTGTGGATGCAAGAGGAGGACATTTCCAACATCTGTTGTGATGAGGTACGTGGTTATTTTTATTGTAATTTCAACTGTAAATGTAAGAACCTGAACCATTACACAGTTTGCGGCTTTATTTGTGTAGATATTTCACCCGATCACTCGGGAGTCAGAGCAGGGGAAGCCGCGATGTGGAAACCCGCATGATTGGCCAACTCTTACATGGAATTCACTATTCCTGAATGACATTCTTCTTCTTATGGTGAGGAATGATATGTACTGTGATCGACGATCACAAAGACTTCGCGACCGAACATCTCGTCGCTAATAGTCACTTGAAAACGCGAGTCGTTTTTCTGGTCTCGTGAAACGTTGTGATGTGATTCCTGTTGTGAAGTTGCAATTTTTAGTGTTTACGTTTTATATAATGTGTGTGTTTTATTATTTTATTAAGAAGACGAATGCTTCACGCAAGATTAAGCAACTATTGACAACGGCTTCACAAATGGATCAACAAACATTGGTGAGTGTTGCCCAATAATCTATTTACAGTACATGGAATTCACTGTACCAGTACTTAAATAAGTTAATGCTGGATAAACATTAGCAGTGGAAACAATATGTAGGCCTAGTGGGCCATGATTACTTAAAGTAAGTCAAGATATATATGTAATAAGAGGAAGTATTTGTCTTTCTGTCTGCCTGTATGTCTGAGTGTGATAACCAGCCAAATCTAGGGCAGGCAGAGATCTTATATCTACTCTTATACAATTCGACGGCCCTAAATAGCGTGCTTGCTCGCCCGCTTCGTGAGACATCGGGTTTACTCGGCGATGTTCGTCTCTCGCAGTCTAAACTTTCATGACGACTACAAGATTAGGAAGGAAAAGAGTTTCTTTATTATATAAGGCCTAAGTGAAATGAACACAATGAACAAATATTCTAATTTTATTTTTACTTACAATTTTCATAGCTCTGAACCACAAACATTTTTAATAATCTACCAGTGTAATTTTCTTAAAAATCCTGGAGTCAATGAATAATGGCAGGCGAAGCCGGGGGCAACAGCTGTAAAATATTGATGGTTTTATTTCTTGAAATATCGCTGATAATAAACCATTCCTTCCCTTGAAACATTATATAATTTCTGAAAATTACACTGAATTGATAAAATAAAATTCACATCATATTCATGTCAATCAACAGCTGAGAAACAATACGTTTTATGTGTTCACAGGTTCTTTGGAACTGCATAATCGATTCTGATATAGTTTTCCCAGGGGGCACTTTCTAATCGTAGAATGTACTCTGAAGCCGGAATTTTAGCTGTTTCATTAATTATTAATGGCTTAGTTTATGAATGATTCACATGCAAGTGTTAATAAATATAATGCTTTAATAATTATTATACTCTTCATTTTTAAAAGAATTATTGTGGCGAAGCCACGGGCACCTCCTAGTTTTTTACAAAATAGAATTGTGAGATTTAAAAGCTGAATACTACATACGATGGGCCACGCTGATTAAATAAAAACAAAATAATACACGGATAAATTTTTCAATCATAATTAAATGCTATGAACTCTGACTCTAGTAGCCTGGATCGCTTATAAATGAAAACTTATATCTTCTGCCTGTTTGTTAAGGTACTGCCAAGTGTTTCAATATTTTCATCCATGAAATGTGAAAGAAGCCACTTCACATATTCCTTTCTGAATGTAAATAAATTGTGATAATCATCTTCTTGAGCCTCCATTCGCTCTGTACTCTTTGTGCTTCTTAATTCTTATAAAAGCAAGCATTTTAGATAACGCATTAAAATCTTAAGCAAGGTCTGTACCGCACTTGAAAATTTCACAGTATTTACTGGTATTGATAAGTAAATACTTGCTATTATTCACATATTTTGCCGGCTGCGGTGATCTAGAGGTAGTGTGCCCGCCTCTAGATCCGAAGGTCGCGGGATCAACCCCGGCCGCAGTCGATGGGTTTTTCAGGACGTAAAAATCCTGGGCATGGAGTCCTCCAGGAGGGACTTTAAGCTGGGGGGGCCCATATCGTAGATTTACAGCATGTAAAAGAACTCCAAGCCTAAATTAGAGCCACTGGACAAAATTTCTCAGCCCTTTCAAGTCCAAATAATACCTTAGTTTCCAGAGGGAGATTGAGAGGTGATGGGCTTACCATCTGTCCCTCTGCCCTCTCTAGGGAAAAAAACTTAAGAAAATTCACATAGGTAAACAGAAACCTCCACTTGGAGGCCCTTCGCCCCAACATGGGGGCATAGGATTCAACAGAGAGAGATTCACATATTTTGCAGTTGGTACTACTTGACCTAGTATGTACTGATTACTAATACGTAAGGCCTGGATATTTAGGCCTTTATAAAAGGTATTTTAGCCTTTTTATTTTTGTGGAATAGCCCTTTTTAGCTTTTAAACAAATGATTTTAGCTGTCTTAATAAAACACTAATATTAACACCGAAAATTGTAATATAATTTTTTGACACAGACCCTCCTATACTTCTCTGTCGTTGGTCGCAACTTGTTATTTGAAAGTTGAAACGACAATGGATTACTTGCAGATTTCAAAGTATTGAAGACGGCTCAAGTTTCATTTTCTGCGATGGCAAGGTGCATTTTCGAGTTGCAAAGACAAGTGACAAGAGATATATCTGTGGCTTGGTTCTAAAAGGGCCAGTGTCATAAAATTTGCTTTTGAGATAACTGACTTTGAAGCCTTTGTAGAAATAACATTTTTTGCTAAGAACTTCCGACATTGGCCTCTAAGGTTTCTGTATTATGTCTATTAATAGCAACAGACATTGACACTATTATTATACGAAAGATAAAGACTAGCCGAGCTCTATGCAGATCTCATTTTTGCAAGAAATTGAGATTGGGCCCTTTTAGAACCAAGCCACAGATATACATTGTTAATTTCAATGCTTTGTACCTGCATAAATTTATTATTATTATGTCTTTTCTTAAAATGCATAAATTCACATATTTAATATGTGAAAATATGTTTTATTTTCCTTTGCATTAATTGGAAAATCTATTTAAAAATCATGTTTTTCAGCAAAAATCCTCTTTAGCCCCTAGTTTTTCAGCAAAAGTCCTCTTTAGTCCCTTTTAGGCCCTTAACTCCGATTTAACCCTTTTTTACGTTCTATAAGATTCATATATTCAGAAGCTAGGAGTATGAAATGGAAAAATACATTAAAATGTTCTAATTAGGAAGCTGTGGAAAAAATAGGTTAAAACCTTCAATTCTGGGCCCTACTAAAAGCAACGGTATTTACTGAAATATTTTATCCACTAAAATGCTAGTATTTACTTAAAATTTTGTAGTAACAGCATTTACTGTCTTTTATTCACTCCACTCAATGATTGAGGTTTTAAATATTTGATGTAAATATGAGAAAACGGGAAATTGAGGTTTTACTGCGTGAAGGAAACCAACCTCAAACTTGAGTCCAGCATCAGTACCACTAACACGTCGACCAAGATGGTCGATCATAGTGAAGACAACGTCCCAGACAATGATGTCTGACTCCTGTTCCAGAAACAGAGTCATGTTGAGAGCTGTTGCGATGTCGAGTTCACCGCCATACGCCAGGTTCCAGGCATCATGCAGCAGCTTGGCTCTTGTTGCTGCTGGGACCTGAGGCCCGGGACCTCTCAAATACTGAGCCAAAAGAGCCCAATTCTGCTGGTCGTAGTTCACCATGAACATCCCTGCCAACATCAATACATATCCATATCAATAATTTTAATATGAAGATACTTAGGGAACTGATTTATTGGTGAAATAAAATGGCTGACTTTGGTGTAAACTTCTTTCTATTTCGGTGGGTATTTTGTGAAATAAATGACTTTATACTACAGAGTTGCGCATGAAATGTCATACACTGAAAATATGTAATAAAACGTTTAATTTTGGGTTTAGAACTTTCAAATTTTATGACGATAAGCCTTAGTCCATGCATGGTTCGTTAGAAGGCAGCACTTGTCAATGCAGCGCATGCATGGTGTCACCCGATTCGATTTGTGAAACATTGCGCATTGTGCGCATTTAGCATTGTTATTATTTGTGAAACATGGCGGACAAAGGTCGGTTGACGCTCAAACAGAAAGTGAAGACGGTGTTGTTTTACGCGGAAACGAGTGTAGCCACGACTCAGGAACGTTTTTGTGTTTATTTTCGTACGAGGTGGGCTCCCTGCAGACAGACAGTGTATAGAGAACCACGTCATATGAATCACGGTATCATCTTCTGCAAGAGCCCAATCAGCAAACTGTACTCGCCGTTCCTTGTCATTCGCCATGCCACTCTCACTGCCTCAATATTCTCTGGAGTACTGACTGTGGCGGCACGAGATCGTTTCTTCTCTAAAACAGTACCATGTGCTTCAAATTTTCAGCTAGTCTATACACTGTCTGTCTGCAGGGAGCCCACCTCGTACGAAAATAAACACAAAAACGTTCCTGAGTCGCGGCTACACTCGTTTCCGCATAAAACACCGTCTTCACTTTCTGTTTGAGCGTCAACCGACCCTTGTCCGCCATGTTTCAAAAATAGTAACAATGTTAAATGCGCACAATGCGCAATGTTTCACAAATCGAATCGGTTGACACCACGCATGCACGGCATTGACAAGTGCTGCATTCTAACGAGCCATGCATGGATTAAGGCTAATCGTCATAAAATTTGAAAGTTCTAAACCCAAAATTAAACGTTTTATTACATATTTTCAGTGTATGACATTTCATGCGCCACCCTGTACATTGGGAACATTGCGCAATGATAAACTTTGCTTCTTTATGTACATGAACTAACACCCCCCCCCCCCCATTTCTATATTCTTCTGAACTGAAGTAACTTTCATTTTAGACATGATTAGAGTTAATGTTCAAATATAATTACGAGAAATATTATCCTAATTTCTACTAAACACCATCAGATAGCCAACTGCAAACAGAAGTGCCAACCATACCAACGATACAATTAAGAATAAAATAATTTTATATACGGGCCTATAGATATTATTATTGTACACAAAATTGCAGATAGTCATTTTTCCATTGTATGCAAGATAAAACTTCAAAACACAACACAGTTTAAAATTCACAATGGATGTCACATAACCTATTAAAACTCGATGTTTCGGCCCACCCACTAGGCCTTCATCAGGAACACTAAATGGAAGGAATGGAAGTCCCACTTGCTGCGACTCGCTTTCACAAGCCGAACCGTCGGTTTCACCGCCTTCTGGATTGTTCGGGACATTATTATTATTATTATTATTATTATTATTATTTTATTTTTTTTAAGATTTCCTTTATAAAAATTTGGGTGCAGGTATTATTCAGTGGTGGGTAGTATTTGGGTACATACGGTTTTTTTCCTTTTTTGGATGCTCAGAATTTTATGCTGAAGTTGAATCTATTCAAATCAGAAAATTTTTCGAGTCTCCCTGGCAAGATTACCCACCTATCTCGTTGGGGTTAATGATGATGAAGTTGTCTGGTCCGGGCAGATTTATGAGGCTGGCATGTCTCTCTTCTTTCATCCACACAACAGGCTCTTCGATGTGGCTTGGGTTTAGGTTGTCAGGAGTGAGATACATGAGGGGCACCCACCAGAGCAGCGAGTCGCGCTCTGAAATGTCATGTGGCCGCTCTCGCAGGAACATGTGCTGCAGAGAGAATTAAAGACTTTACAGCACTTTGACATATTAATGTTACAGATAATTCCTCTTGATCAAAAGAATAGCTTAAAAGTTAAAAATAGGGAATCACTACTATGATGAAAAGAATTAGGTATGAGATAGTTCGCTTCATGCCATGAAGCCCGAGATCTCGTTACTGCTTTTGAGAATGCACAGAGCTTCATATTGAAGACTAAGGGCATGTATGACGACCACCTGATATAATATTTATCTACCAAATACAGAACCTATTTGGAAGTTGGCCAAGAATTGCGTATTATGGTCTCCTGACAAAATCTGTCTGGCAAGACAACTTCCAGATAGGCTAGCAAGAGGATGGAGTGGCTGACAAACTTCGAACTGCTAGTTAGGGAAGCTTGGGGGAAACAAGATGGCAGTACACCGAAGCTTCCTGGCACCTGATTTTCAGAATTGATGCTGGAAGATTTAATTTACACGAAAAATGTCATTTTAGGCTCACATATGAATGAAATAGAATTGGACAAATCAATTAATGCACTTAAAACGATGTGTTATTATGTAATTTAATTGTACAAATACAAATCCGAGCTGCCGCACCTAGCGGAGGACTACCGAACTACAACAAACACACCTCCCTGCTCAACGAGGTAAGGACCATTTTACAAATTTTTACTGCGTTCTTGCTGGTAGCAGTTAAGCTGTGGTATTACAAGACATCTTCCAGTTAAGCTATCTGGAAGTCACGTATCGGGAGGAATTGTTGGCAGGTGGTAATACAGGCCCAAAGCATCTTATCAGTATGTACAGGTAGGGAAAAAAAAGTATACTGACTCTGGTAGGGAAAACAAAAAAGCGGACCGACTCTTGCAGCTGATCTCAGAGCCTTGTTCCCACCAGTGTCCATTTTCTAATGGGTTTCGAAATGGGCTAAGTCAACAGTTGACACTAGAACAAATTTCAATACATTCCCTGCTATCCTGTGAATGCTGCTACGCATGCGCAGTGGCTCATATGGGCAACTTACATATTGTAGTCTATCTATCTATCTATATATCTATCTATCTGTCTGGCGCTACAACCCGTTGTGGGTTTTGGCCTCCTTCACAAATTTCCTCCACTCATCTCGATCCTGTACTTTTCCTTTCCAGCCTCTTATTCCCATTCTTCTCATATCTTGTTCCACATCTTGCAACCACCTCTTTCTTGGTCTTCCCCTCTTTCTTACTCCTATTATATTGCTATGTATTAAATGTTTTGGCATTCTTCCTTCATCCATTCTTTCAACATGCCCTATCCATCTCAATCTCAGAGACTTGATGTATCTTACCAGATCCTCTCCACGAAGTATTTGGTTAATTTCGGAGTTTGACCTAATTCTCCATGTATCATTTTCCAATATTGGTCCATATATTCGTCTTATGATCTTCCTTTCAAATATCCGTAGAGCATTTTCATCTTCCTTATTTAATACCCAGGTTTCTGCAGAGTATGTTACTACAGGTCTGATCAGCATTTTATATATTTTTAATTTAGTTGTTCTAGTTAACAGCTTCGATTTTATTAAACTGAGATTCGCAAAATATGCTTTATTTCCTGTCAGTATTCTGTGATTTATTTCTTCCGATATTGATCCTTTGTCATTTATTTTCGCTCCTAGGTATGTAAAAGTACTGACTTTCTAAAAGTTATAATTTCCTATTTTAATTTTTTGTATCGTGTTATCAACCTGATTTACTTCCATCTTCATATATTTAGTTTTGTCTTCATTTATTATCAGTCCTGCTGATTTTCCAACTGTTTCACATATTGTAGTTGGTCCGCTTTTTTTTCCCCCACCTGTACATACCTTTTTGTTCGACCATACTATACTAAACTAAATTCGGGGAGGGAATTGGCCTACCACCTGACTGCTGCAGATGGCAGGATTGGGGGGCATGTGGTCAGCATGCCGACACCCACGGCTGTTAATGGTGGTTTTCATGACCGGAGCCGCTACTTCTCTATCAAGTAGCTCCTCGATTTGAATCACGAGGCTGAGTGCACTCCTGTTCGACCATACTAAAATACGTTTATTATGTGTGACGTAAAAGTATTATAACGACATTAACTTCGACATCGGTGTGGTATCAAGTATTATCAAACACGGAACGATCTTGATACCTTGAGGATAGCAGCTGAAATCTGCGTAATAAATAGCCTGTAATTAAAATAAAATCAATTCTGTTCATGTTAATTTTAATATCACACTAAAATGAATTCTTTTCGTGCTGTAAAATTTCATTACTTTGAAGAAAACAGCAAAAGAAAGCTTCAATTCGACTGACAATGTAAGCTGCCATCTCTCGTAGTAGACGAACTATGTCAATCTCAGCTGGTGGAAAGGTGAGAGTGCTGAAGCGTAGCCAGTTCATTTGCAAGAATATAAAATCTCAAAATCTAAACATTTAGGCCGGTATTCATAGTCTCAATGAGTCATACTTATATCCAAGTCGAACTTTAATCACGTCTAAAGTTGAGTTTCTGACACAAACAAGTCGGACTTATGACGTATTTACTTTATAAAGTCAGACTTGACAAAGTTGAGCTTATTGGTATTCATAGTCACTAAAGTACGACTTATTTGTCGAAATAAGTCGTACTTTATCAAGTCAAGGATCCCCCTGACTTATTTCAGTTTAAGCCAGAACCATGGACAGTGATTTTGAGGATCTTGGCGAGGTATTAGAATAAAGTCGTTCCCCAAAGCGTTATTTGCGAAACATGATGAATCTATTCAAATTCTACAGTGACAATGAATTTAAAAAGAGATTTCGTTTCAACAAGATACAATTTTGGAAATATCAATCGCCTATCTTTCATCTGTATTTTTCTCTGATGGTATTTCATATCGGCCCAAAGCTTCCTAAGCTGTATTCAATCTTTTTAGAACTCAGTTAATATCAAAATAAATACATAAGCATACCGGTCTTAATTCAGAACAATGTCCAAGCTAATATATACACAGAATATTGTAAAGAAACTATTGATGAGCTTACTTACACGCTGCATAATATGACTGGATGAATTGAATCCTTTGTTTACAATGAACAGCGCTGTCTGTATGTTTTATATCACAACAGCGAAATACGTTCTCAGACGGCTTTGCTTTACATGAAATCTGAAAAAATCTTAAACACGATTGACTAATTCAATTGTTACGGCAGTGAACGCATGATTTTTCATATTATTGAGTTCGACTTTAATAGGTAGAACAAGTAGAGCTTTATGAAGTCAGACTTAATAAAGTACGACTTGAAAGAAGACTATGAATACGAAAAACATATAAGTCGACTTGTCAAATAAGTTCAGCTTTATAAAGTCGGTTCTTAAGTCGCCGACTATGAATACCGGCCTTAGACTAATTATGGTCGAACAAAAAGAGTTGTATGCAATTAGTTTATAATGGTAATTAAGATACTCTTACGAGAAATATTGTTTCTCGTTTCATAAACATACTCGTATCTTAATTATAGGCTCGCTGCATAACGTACTATTATTGTTTATCTCAAAATGGAAGATTTCCACTTGTGTAGAGTTTCACTTGGTAATTTAATTTTGCTTTAATCTCACGTTATCATGACAAGAAATTAAATTACCAGTAAAGCTATCAGCCCTTTTCATGCTATAGTTCCATATACTAAACTTGCAAAACAGTCCATAATTTAAACTAGTTGATGATTTAAAAAATGATGAATAAAATTTACTCTTAGTGGATAAAATACCTTAAAAATTAAGCACAACGTTTCAGCTCTTCCACCGAGCCTTCTTCAGGTGCGCTCCACTCAACGACTGACTCTCTGGATGAAGAAGACTCCACTCGTTCCGGCGTCCTGTCACTATCGATCATGAAAATCGTGCATCTCGAATGTTTATCGATCCATTCAGGTGGAATGCTGAAATTCATGCCTGCCAACACGTTTCCTGGTAATGCTGGAAATGCAACTGTTGTCTTTTCATTTCTTAATCTCTTAACTAAATCTAGCCACTCATCCCCCAAATCCCCGTCGTATCTATTCAAACTCGCAACCCTATTTCCCACAATATTCCACGCCTCACATACTTTTCTCCTAACCGTGTTTGGCTCAATTTTCACGATACTGACTTCCCCAATTTGATGTTTGTGTTGTATCATGTGTTCACTTAACCCTGTTGCGGGTTTACTGTGTTTTATGTCCCTTTCGTGTTCTTTTAATCTAACCCTGAAACTTCTTCCAGTTTCCCCAAAATACAAAGCCTTACAGTCACTACAAGAAACAGAGTATACCCCGGGCATCAGTAAATTTTATTCATCATTTTTTAAATCACTATAGTTCCATACCTGTACCACACTAGCTGAGTTGTCATGCTATAAAACATCCATATCGAGCCTGAATTCCAGTGTCAAATACAATTAAAAGATGTGGAGAAAAGTTTAAAGTTAAAACACATGATGCTTCGACTCTACCCTTCAGTCTTCTTCAGGTGACAACTCATTGCCATATATCAGCCTACAACACCGTATTATATGGCCAAATACAAACTTAAAAAAATAGAAGTCATCGGTCTTCTGATTGGAGCACGGGGCAGCATTCCATCTTTTTTCGTGACTGTGTGCAAGAGACTAGGGATTCCTAATTCCACCATTCTACAAGTTTCGAAACTGGCACTGAAGGGATCTGTCTCATTATTGCGCCATCACTTGTATAATTGATTTTTTTTTTTTTTTTTTAAAGTTATGCATTATCTACTTCAATTATGATACAATTATTGAATTCGTAATATTTGGTAACTTCTAACTTTAAGTTGAATTTTTCTCAAACTGTTGGGTGTGTTATACTTCATTGTTAATAGAAGCACAGTAAGCTTTGTCATTTAGGCAATCTTGTAATCAAGAAAGCAAATAAAATAAAAATAAAAATACTCCTCATAAGGAAGATTGAGTTTCGTTGTGCTAACTCGTTTGTCCACCATCAATATAAACATTGTTCCTAAAATATATGTTTTTCCATTCCTTTGGAATATCAAATATTGGTTCCTCTATGCATTCCACAGCCAGCCGGGGAATTTTTACCAGCGGATTTTTCCTTCTCAATCTCCTCGTTACATCCCACCACTCCTCCCTTACATCTCTGTCATATCTAATCAAACACACCTCCTGGGTGCCTATTATACTCCTTGCCTCATACACAGTTCTCTTTATGCAATCATCCTCAATTCTTAAAATATTTACATCACCAATGTTATGTTTGTTTTCTGTAATATGTTGGCTGAGTCCAGTAGAACATTTACCACTACTTACACCCTTACATGCTCACGAATTCTAGTTTTAAAGTTCCTCCCTGTTTCCCCGACATAAATTCCCTCACAATCACTGCATTTTACTGAATACACTCCACGATCATGTAAGGAGTGTTAACTAGTGGTAAACGCTCTACTGGACTCAGCCAACATATGATAGAAAACAAACATAACATTGGTGATGTAAATATTTTAAGAATTGAGGATGATTGCGTAAAGAGAAAGGTCTATGAGGCATGGAGAATAATCGGCACCCAGGGGGTGTGTTTGAATAGTTATGATGGGGATATAGGGGAGGAGTGGTTGGACAAAATGAGGAGATTGAGACGGAAAAAACCGGTGTCCGGTGATAAAAATTTCCCAGCCACCTGTGGAGTGCATAGAGGAAGCAATACAGTGAAACCTCTCTTAACGGACACCCCTTCTTTACAGACAATTTTTATGGCCCCTAGGGCACTATAATGAAACTTCATAATAATTAACCCCCTCTAAGACGGACACCCTATATTACAGACACGGACACAAAAAATTAACAAAAAATGCCTCTTCAAAACTCTCTTAACGGACACTTGACGACAAAATCTCGTACATGATCTAACTGCACACAATGAAAACATCATTGCAAAACCTAAGTGTACAAAACAAACAAACATTAAAGACTTTTTTTGCATGTTAATAGTGCACTCGACTACTACAGTTCAGTAGGCCTATTCCATTGTAAAAAGTGGGGTTTTAATTTTTATGGTAGGCCTAAAGTGTACTACTGTATAGCGTTCGGGATTTTCGAAATACGTAGGCCTACAGCATAACATATCTGTGTAATGGATTAGTGTAAACTAAAGAGATTTTCATCACTGTATAACACTCTCATGTACGGTACTGTATATTATATTACTCCAGAATTTTTTAACCTCTCTAGAGTGGACACCCCTCTATAGCAGACGATTTATACGGTCCCATACTTGTCCGTTATAGAGAGGTTTCACTGTATTTGATATTCCAAAGGAATGGAAAGACAGATATTTTAGGAACAATGTTTTTATCGATGGTGGACAAATGAGTTACCATGATGAAACTCAATCTTCCTTATGAGCAGTATACAATGAGGTGTCACCTGAGGAAGATTCAAGGATAGAGTGTTTTAACTTTTATCCACTGGTTTTGAAATAATTTTTAAAAAAAGTCTTTTAATTGTGTCATGCTATAGTTCCATACCTGTTCCACACTGGCTGAGTTGTCATTGTAATCCCTTGTTACTGAAACAACGGGGAAGCGATCCTTTGATATCCAGGATTCTGCAATCTGCTTCACTGTCACTGAGGGGTCCAGAGTTTGATCCTCTCTTGCCTGTGCAGTGAGCGCTCCCCACAGATCATCCTCGGTGAAGGTCTTTAATTTCCTGGATATCAGTCAGATTTTAATCAAAAAGAAACTCCTCATCATTAAACAAATGATGTTGCCAGGGAAACTAGCAAAAACACTTTTGATAAAAAGTTTTCAACTTAGTAGGCTTATAACTTAGTATAAGTGAAAATTCCCAGTTTAAACTCCCACATAAATACTTAACAATAATCGCATCTCAGATAGTCAAGACTATTTCTACAAATTAAATTTATGCACGAAGATCCATCATTGGATATAAGTTTAATAAAAAAAGTCATTTTGGATTTTATCATTATTCACAAATTTGAAACAAAATCTTCTGCATTATAGCCAGTGGCAGCTCGTGGTACTGCAGCACCCCCTATTTCCACTTGATATTATGGATAACATTTAATATCATAAGTCCTGTTTTTCTTAATTCTTTCTTTATACTTGTACAATATATATAATCCTTACGCTTAATACCAGTAGCCATCCCCCAATTTATTAAAAAGATAAAAGAAACTCTTTGTATGGAACTGCGCACTTCACAGTTCCAGTGCTGTGGTGTTTGACTGTTGTGTACATGCGGACATAGGAAGGTGCATGCCGCGGCTGCCAGGGAGAGAGAGCACTTTTGCTTCTACAATGCCGACCGTGGCATGCTGGTGGAAGGTAGTTTTTTTTTTGGTTTGTTTTGTTTTGTTTTTTTGCTCTGCATGTGTTGTGCTTAAAAAACCATGTATATGATAAAGTGTAGAATTAGATTATTATCTTCCTTCCAGCTATTCTATTTGATTCATTTTCTTTTCGGTTATTTTATTTAAAAGAAAACTTTGACCATGGCAGATCATGGGGAAAATTATTGATCTTTTCGCGGAACTTAAAACAAGAAGAATGGATTTCATTTTTAAACGAACAGATCAAGCTTGAACTGTTAATAATTTAGATTAAAGCAAGTAAACATTTTTTAATATAACAAATGCAAATTATTGCTCTCTGATTAGTTATATAAAACACTAGCTTAAAAGGCCCGGCGTCGCTCGGGTTTTGTATTTTGTAAATGCGAAAATAACTTATGAAGGACTTTCGATTTTCAAACTCGAGGTCTTTAAGGTCTTTATATAGGTATTTAGAATTTGAAATGGGGAAGAACGACTTATCACACACAAACTATTTCCTCAGAAAACGCTAGATAAGCTACAGCTTATTATAGCTTATAGCAGATCCCCGCGGCTTCGCCCACAATAATTAATAGGAAGATTATAAATTAAGAGCAAAATAATTAAACTATTATGTTTACTAACACTTTGCACACGAAACATTCATAGGTCTAAATTAAACGATTGATAGGCCTAATTAATGAAACAACTGTAAATCCGGCTTTGAAGTGAATTCCACGATTAGAAAGCGCAGCATGGGAAAAAAACCTCAGATTCGAGTTCCCTGGCCTAAAAAAACCCTGCATAATGTTTGTCCATTTAGGGTTATATTCACTATTCTTCTTCCGTCTAGGGTGAAAACTTCATCTGTCTGCGTGCCTTGACATTATAAACAAATCATTCGGCCATGGTGGGCTTACAAAATTCGAACGATCGCGATGCTTTTATTTCCAAGGTATGACGAAAGTAGGCAAAGTCATCTGCAATTGATTTGACAACTGAAAACTGATGTTTCGAAAGCGCAAGAAATGTACGTCTCAATCCCGTTTTCACTCATAACTCGCGAACGAAAGCTAAAATTAAAAATGTAGCATGCCTTTGTGGGAATGTATTCAACAACTTCCCAAAGTTTCATGGTGATCGGATGAATGGCACAGTAATGCATAAAGGACAGACACACATACATTCATTTTTATGTAGGCTATATAGAAGATCTATATAGATTACCCATCGAGCGTTGCTGCAATCTCAGAAGATTATGAGAATTGAAATCGATTAAACTCACGATGAAAAAAATGAGTGTAAATGTATTTGACAGACAGACATATATTCGTTTTTATTTATATAGATGAAGAATGGAATAAGCCTACTGAGGCCATAGTTTCTATATTCATTTGTCCAGACTTATAATTCCGTTACATTTCAGGCAAATTTAACGACCCTACATAAGAGATTTTACTTATGATTACATATAGAAATGTTGTAGCCTGGACCCCGAACTAAGCAACTTCCCCGGAATTTTCTGTAAACCATCTTTCATAAGAAGCATATTCCACGTTAAATAAATATTTAATATTACCTTATCATCACCTTATCATTAACTTCTCTGGCGTTTATAATAACATGAGATATCCATTGCCTTCCAAAGCGATCGTGATGCTATTGTTTCCAAAGTATGACAAAAATATACAAAGCCTTCTGCAATTGATTTGACAACTGAAATGAATAACTGATGCTTCGAAAGCGTAAAAAATGCACGTTTTCTTGCCGTTTTTCACTCATAACTCGCGAACGAAGGCTAAAATTAAAAATGTAGTGTGACAGAAACCTTCCCGGGAATGTACCCAAAGTTTCATGGCGATCGGATGAATGGTGTAGTAATGGAAAGAAGGACACACACACACACACACACATACATTCATTTTTATATATATAGATTTTTTAGTTTGTTCTTCTAGGGTTTTATCAAGTTTCTGAATAAATTTTCTTTTTATTTATGTATGTTTCCTTCTAGACAATTTTAAAACAAAGGCTAAAAATTTTCTGGAGCAGCAGCACCATTCGCTCTGCTGGAACGAGCTTTGCTCCTTTGGGGTAACTTATGTAATTCTTTCTGTATTAATTTAAAAGAGTAAATAAATATAAATATAAATATAAACTTCCCAAAGTTTCATGGCGATCGGATGAATGGTGTAGTAATGCATAAAGGACACACACACACACACATACATTCATTTTTATATATATCGATTTTTTAGTTTGTTCTTCTAGGGTTTTATCAAGTTTCTGAATAAATTTTCTTTTTATTTATGTATGTTTCCTTCTAGACAATTTTAAAACAAAGGCTAAACATTTTCTGGAGCAGCAGCACCATTCGCTCTGCTGGAATGATCACATCGCAGCACTTTGCGCAACAGGGTTGATAAAAAACATGTTTTTTTTAAAAGAACAAAAAAAAAAACGTTTTTTTTTTTTGTTTAAAGGGTCAATCCATTAGAAATGAACCAAATTTAATAAAATTTGTTGCTCGACATTTTTGATTCTCCTAATTTTTTTACCAGTTATTTCCCAACTAAAGGTGAGTTCAAAACTATGGTAAAAAAAATTTGGGGCTCATACTTTTTTTTTTGCGGCCATTTTAAGTTTGCTTTTTAACCATATTTCAGTCGAAAACATGTTTTGCACAAATGTACGTAACTCCGTTAATTTTATAGATAACAAGACAAAATAAACACCAAAATTATCAGAATGAAATGCTCTACATTTTTGTTTCAACACAATATTACCTAAATAGTGAGGAAAGTGAAGAAAAAAATTCAAAACTACAAATTGAAAACTGACTCAAAACGGGAGTTTTAGTGCCGCAAAATTATTAGAAGGAAGAAAGACTCGCCCTTAATTTTTTTTTCTGGTGTAGATCTACTATAGGACTACTCGCTGTAGAAGTTTAAAGCTTGAGAACTTTGCGGTTTTTTTTATACAATTTTTCAAAAATGCCCAAAACCGTATTTTGGCAATATTTGAAGTTGAATATCTCAAAAGGGACTGAGTGAAAAATTATGAAATTTATACAGATAACACCTCTTTATGATATAAAGATGTGATAAAAATTTGGTGACTGAGACTCAACTGGTTCCCGAGTTACAGTGCATCGAATTTGGCCAAAAATTGCGTTATAGGCACACGAAATTTAATAGTAAAAATTCACGTTGTAATTTTAAATATAAAATTTTTGTGAGCCTAAGTTTGTTACACAATAGAGTTGTATATGTAGGCTACATTTCATCAGTTAGCATGACAAATATTTGGTTTCCTCAAAGCTTTGAAGAGTGTTGATATTTCGGTGCATAGTTTGCAGTTGTGGCCAACTTCGATGCACTATAACTCGGGAACCAGTTGAGTCTCAGTCACCAAATTTTTAACACATCTTTATATTATAAAGAGGGGTTATCTGTATAAACTTCATAATTTTTCACTCAGTCCCTTTTGAGATATTCTACTTCAAATATTGCCAAAATACGGTTTTGGGCATTTTTTGAAAAATTGTATAAAAACAACCGCAAAGTTCTCAATCTTTAAACTTCTACAGCGAGTAGTCCTGTAGTAGATCTACACCAGAAAAAAAAAATTAAGGGCGAGTCTTTCTTCCTTCTAATAATTTTGCGGCACCAAAACTCCCGTTTTAAGTCAATTTTCAATTTGTAGCTTTGATATTTTTTCTTCACTTTCCTCACTACTTAGGTAATATTGTGTTAAAACAAAAATGTAGAGCATTTCATTCTGATAATTTTGGTGTTTATTTTGTCTTGTTATCTATAAAATTAACAGAGTTACATACATTTGTGCAAAACAAGTTTCCGGCCAAAAAACTGTTACAAAGAAAACTTAAAATGGATGCCAAGAAAAAAGTATGACCCTAAAAAATGTTTTACTTTAGTTTTGAACTCGCCTAATATTGGGGAGTAACTGGAAAAAAAAAATTAAGAAAATAAAAAATGTTGAGCAAAAATTTTTATTCAATTTGGTTCATTTCTAATGGATTGACCCTATTTTGGCATTATTTGAAGTAAAATATCTCAGAAGGGCCTGAGTGAAAATTATGAAATTTATACACATGACACCTCCTTAGGATATAAAGATGTGATAATTTGGTGACTGAGACTGAATTGGTTCCAGAGTTACAGTGCATCGAAGTTGGCCAAAAATTGCAAACTATGCACCGAAATTTCAACGCTTTGAGGAAATTATAAATCTGTCATTTTAACTGATGAAATGTAGCCTATATGTACAACTCTTTTGTGTAACATACTTAGGTTCACTAAAATGTTGCATTTAAAAATACAAAGTGAATTTTTACTTTTAAATTTCGTGTGCCTATAACGCAATTTTTGGCCAAATTCGATGCATTGTAACTCGGGAACCAGTTGAGTCTCAGTCACCAAATGTTTATCACATCTTTATATCATAATGAGGTCTTATCTGTATAAATTTCATAATTTTTCACTCAGTCCCTTTTGAGATATTCTACTTCAAATATTGCCAAAATACGGTTTTGGGCATTTTTGAAAAATTGTATAAAAAACACCGCAAAGTTCTCAAGCTTTAAACTTCTACAGCGAGTAGTCCTATAGTAGATCTACACCAGAAAAAAAAATTAAGGGAGAGTCTTTCTTCCTTCTAATAATTTTGCGGCACTAAAACTCCCGTTTTGAGTCAATTTTCAATTTGTAGTTTTGAATTTTTTTCTTCACTTTCCTCACTACTTAGGTAATATTGTGTTAAAACAAAAATGTAGAGCATTTCATTCTGATAATTTTGGTGTTTATTTTGTCTTGTTATCTATAAAATTAACGGAGTTACATACATTTGTGCAAAACATGTTTTCGACTGAAATATGGTTAAAAAGCAAACTTAAAATGGCCGCCAAAAAAAAGGTATGAGCCCAAAAAATTTTTTACCATAGTTTTGGACTCACCTTTAGTTGGGAAATAACTGGTAAAAAAATTAGGAAAATCAAAAATGTCGAGCAACTTGGCCTGGTTCATTTCTAATGGATTGACCCTAAAACGTTTTTTTTGTTTAAAATGTTTTATATGTGAACAATAATGTTGGTTGTTTTAAACGTGTTTTTTAAACGTTTTTTTGTTTAAAACATGTTTTTTTTGTTTAAAACGTTTTATATGTGAACAACAATGTTGGTTGTTTTTAACGTTTTTTATGTTTACAACAATGTTGTTTGTTTAAAAAAAGTTTAAATTGTTAATTTTGTTTAAATCAACCAATTTAATGTATAGGGCCTATTATATAATATATATACACACAGTTGAAATGTTTAAAACATTTTTAGCATATGTTTAAACACTTTTTAATTGGGTGTTAAATTTAATTATGCAGACAATTTACATTTTGTCAATCCAATGACACCCTGTGCTAAGATGTTCAAGATTTACGAGTCGTAGGCTTAATAGAATTTGAAAATACATTTTGTACCAGTAGTATTTGTTTATGATTTAATAGTTCATGATTAAAAAAAAATAATACATGATTAATAAAAAATAATACAAACTACTGTTTAATTACTGCCTTTACTGCTCAACTGATGATTGACTTTCACCATGTTTTACGTGGTCTTAGCCGCCTTACATTATCGAACTTACAAGGGATATCCTACTACAGTGTTGCCAAATTGACACACTCAATATTTAATATTAATAATCTCTTTCTTTAAAAAGGAAGACCACAAAATAGATGGTAGGATGCAGTCAGAAAAAATTCAAATCAATTACTCGAAATCAGAAACTGGAAGCTGGCGGCAGAGGATAGAGAAGTCTGGAGGAAAAGGATACAAAAGACATCACCTCACATGATTTTCTGGTATTCTGGCCCTAGTTTTTTTTGTTGTTTTCTGTTTACAACACTAACAGGGTGTCACTGACTTGACAAAATGTAAATTGTCTTCATAATTAAATATAACACAAAATTAAAAAATTATTTAAACACATGCTAAAAAAAACATGTATAAAACAGATTGTTTAAAACGTTTTAAACAAACTTAAAAAAACACAAGCCCTTGTTTTAAACATGTTTTAAACACTTGTTTTAAACGTTTTGTTTTAAACATTCCAACCCTGTTGCACAAAACTAGCAGGGTTTTATATTTGTTAAGAAAATTGAAGGCTGAGTTCCCATATGAATTCGTTATGTTGGCCTTCTTTGCGTTCTTTCAATCCCACATCCTATATGGCACCAGGTTGTGGGGCCACTCCACCAAAGTGCACACAGTAGCCTACTTCAACTGCAGAAGAAGGCGGTGCAAATTTTGTCAAATGCCAATGCAACTGTACATTGCAAACCTCTTTTTATAGCTAACCAAATCTTGACTGTTATCAACATATATATATATTGCAATGTCTGGCGTGTATCAAGGAAAGAGAAGGTAATTAACCATTGTATGGAAGTTTACACAGTGAAGCTATATTATAATTTTATAATATTGAGTTGGGTTTAGCACTATACTTCACTTGTTTTATAAATACCTGAACTAGTTTCGAAGACCCTCGTCATTCATAGTCATCAGGTTAACACCAACTGATGAGTACAGTTGGTGTTAACCTGATGACTAGTTCAGGTAATTATAAAACAAGTGAAGTATAGTGCTAAACCCAACTCAATATTATAAAAAAAAAAGAGAAGGTAATTTCCTTACGAACATTGAAGTACATGACTATGCAACTAGAAGCAACACGAATATACATGTAAACAGGCATAGACTCTCTAAAACTTTAAATTGCTTTCCATCTACTGGTATTGCATTTTATAATTTGCTATCTGCTCCAATGCGCAATTTATCTATTACTAAGTTTACAAGAGCACTAAAAACTTGGCTACTGATGAATCCATTTTATATGACTAAGGAGTTTCTTGAAGCAGACCACTCCACCATGTTAACTTATACAAAGTTTAGGGATGAAGTTTTTTTGACAGTGAAACTATACTAATTATTCAAAAGTAGTCGAACGTTTGAAACACTTTTAGCTCACTAGCAGAAAACCACCATGTTAAGAAAGATATAAAACTATTAAAACATGTGAAAAAAACATCCGAATTGAATGTATGGGAGAAAATCTTCATCATCAAGAATGAAGACCATGCCATGAACTTCAAGATCCCGCCCGCAGATGACGTAATGAGACTCACCACTAAGAAAACAGATGGCAGCACACAGAACCTCACACAACACAGTCGCCAGAATGCCAGTCGACCGCTAGCCGACGATGGGAGGGTACTTACCTCTTGAAACATGTCCTAATAAAGGTACGTAAGTGAGCTAAAAGTGTTTCAAACGTTCGACTACTTTTGAATAATGTTAACTTATGTTTAATGTATTAATTAATTTTATTTACTGACTTGACCTATTGTATATACTGAATGGTCCAATAAATCTATGAATCTATGAATCTATTCATTTCAGCTATGAGTCACAACTGGTTACAGCCTCACTCGTTCCCTATTCAAAATCAAGTAAGCTAATGCAGCTGTCTGTAATGACATTTTTGAACAAACTGAATGTGTCAGCAGCTCAAATAGATATAAAATATCCAGCCGCATATGGCAACAGTTGCTCCTCCTCATATGCTGCAAGGAAACCTACTAGCAACCAATGATCGCATGCGGTGGGCAATTTGGTTGCTGAAGTTGTGACCTTTAGGTGTCAGAGCTACAGAGATGGAATGAAGCAGGGCTTAAAGTCAGCCTTGTTGACATCAAAGGTCAGGGTTCTGTTGCAAAGCAGGGATAAGAAGTGTACTCATCTGATTCAAGCATTAAGGCCGGTGTTCATAGTCGCAATAAGTTGAACTTTAATCTCGTCTTAAGTTGAATTTCTGGCACAAACAAGTCGTACTTATGACATAGTTACCTTATAAAGCGAGACTTGACAAAATCGAGCTTATTGCTATTCATAGTCACTAAAGTATGACTTATTTGTCGAAATAAGCTAAACTTTATCAAGTCAAGGGTTCCCTGACTTATTTCAGTTTAAGCCAGAACCATGGATAGTGATTTTGAGGATCTGGGTGAGGTCTTAGAAGAAAATTGTGCCCCAAAACGTTATTTGCAAAGCATGATGAATCCATCTAAATTCTACAGTGACATGAATTTAAAAAGAGGTTCCGTGTGAAGAAAAACACAATTTTGGAAATATCAATGGGCTTTCTTTTGTTAGTATTTCTCTTTGCTGGCATTTCACACCAGCCCAAAGCTTCCTAGGCTATTTTCAATCTCTAGATAACAATAATTAATATCGAAATAAACACATAATTGTACCGGTATTAGTTTTGAACGATGTCCAAGCTAATATATATACACAGAATATTCTCAAGAAACTATTGATCAGCTTACTTACACACTGCATAATATGACTGGATGGATTGAATTCTTTGTTTACAATGCACACTGCCGTCTGTATTTGTATATCAAGATGGCGAAATACGCACCCATATGGCTTTGCATTACACGAAAACTGAAAAAATCTGAAGTACAATTCACTGATTCAGTTGTTATGGCAGTGAAAGTGCGATTTTTCATATTATCATGTTTGACTTTAATATGTAGAACAAGTAAAGCTTTATGAAGTCGAACTTAACAAAGTACGACTTTAAAGAAGACTATGGCCGGTATTCATAGTTGGCGACTTAAGAACTGACTTTATAAAGCTGAACTTATTTGACAAGTCGACTTATATGTTTTTCGTATTCATAGTCTTCTTTAAATTCGTACTTTATTAAGTCTGACTTCATAAAGCTCTACTTATTCTACATATTTAAGTCGAACATGATAATATGAAAAATCGCACATTCACTGCCATAACAATTGAATTAGCCAATCGCATTCAAGATTTTTTCAGATTTCGTGTAATGCAAAGCCATCTGGTTACGTATTTCGCTATTGTAGTATAAACATACAGACATTGTAAACAAAGAATTCAATTCATCCAGTCATATTATGCAGTTTTTAAGTAAACTGACCAATAGTTTCTTGAAAATATTCTGTTTATATATTAGCTTGGATATTGTTCAGAATTAATACCGGTAGGCTTATGCATTTATTTCGATATTAATAATTGTTTTAGAGAGATTCAGAACAGATTAGGAAGCTTTGGGCCGGTATGAAATGCCAGCTGAGAGAAATGCTGATGAAAGATAGGCGATTGATATTTCCAAAATTGTGTCTTGTTGACACTAAATCTCTTTTTAAATTCAGTGTCACTGTAGAATTTGAAAGGATTCATCATCTTTCTCAAATAACGCTTTGGGATGTGAGTTTCTTCTAATGCCTCGCCCAGATCCTCAAAATTACTATCCATGGTACTGGCTTAAACTGAAATAAGTCAGGGGGACCCTTGACTTGATGAAGTACGACTTATTTCGACAAATAAGTCATACTTTAGTGACTATGAATAGCAATAAGCTCAACTTTGTCAAGTCTGACTTTATAAAGTAACTACGTCATAAGTCCGACTTGTTTGTGTCAGAAACTCAACTTAAGACGAGATTAAAGTTCGACTTGGATATAAGTACGACTTATTGCGACTATGAATACCGGCCTATGAATACGAAAAACATATAAGTCGACTTGTCCAATAAGCTTAGCTTTATTACGTCGTTCTTAAGTTGCTGACTATGAACAATGGCCTAAAACCTGAAAAGCTTTCTTAACAACAGTAAGATGGTACACAGCCTAACACAGAGAACTAGAGAGATATATAATAACTGAACAATTACCTCTCCTGCAGGAACTGGTTAAGGCCATCCTTGAATGTGTCTTCTGTGAGGGTGAAGTTCAACATACGCAGGAGCCATTGAACTGCAAACAAATAACGACTTTAGAGAAGAAAGACTTTTCAAAGGTAAAAGGATGAAACATCCATATCAGTCCCAATTTTCCACAGAGTCAAATCCAATAAAAAGATGTGTTTAAAATTATTACAAAATCAGCGAAATACATGGAGGAGGGAATGTTTGACATTCCAAAGAACTGGAAAGAAAGATATTTTAGAAACAATGTTTTTATCGATGGTTACCGAGACGAAACTCAATCTTCTTCATGATCAGTACTGTGTGAGAAGTCACCTGAGGAAGACTCAAGGGCAGAGTTGAAACGTTGTGTGTTAATTTTTAACCTTTATCCACTGATTTTGTAATAATTTTAAACACATCTTTTTATTGGTAAAAGGATGGTTTTTCAAACCTTTTATACATCTTTAGAAAGCCTGAGTATGGAAATATGCACACTAATTTATGTAATTAACAAAGTTGTTGACTATTAAACACTTTAGGCCTCACTTTTCCTTACATTTTTGCAGGACGTACGTTTCATGGGCTTTGCCCACAATTTCAACTGCTTGTCAACTGTCTATTTTCTGCTTGGAGAACACTGGTGCCTTCTGGTTTTGGTTTAACAAACTTTTTGATCAAGTTTTCTTCTAGCTTGTTAATTTCATCCCTGAAACGATTGTATGGTAACCTGAGAGTGAGAAATAAAATATTCCGCAAAGACAATACAATTTTATGTTACCAGAATTTCTGTTTCTTCTTATTTGAACCCCTACCAGGCTTGGTGTGTAGAAGCAAAAGGTTGCAAAATTATACATCCTCTATGAGCCATAAAAAGCTATATCAAGCGTTTTCTGAGGGAATAGTTTGAGTGTGACTAGTTGTTCTTCTTCATTTCAAATTTTTAATACCTGTATAAGGATCTAGATTTTGAAAATTGAAAGTCCTTCATAAGTTAATTTCGAATTACAAAATACAAAACCCGGGCGGCGCCGGGCCTTTTAAGCTAGTTAGTTATAAACATGAGTAACCTTACTCTTTGTGATCTTGATGTATTCTTCTTGAGATCCCAGACTGGCAAATGGGTGCAGCTTGCTGAATTCATAGTACAGCGAGTAACTTATCACCAAGTTCCAATTCCATTTATCCTGCAAACAAATTCAAGTAAAGTGAAAATCTTTTCGTCTGAATTTACTACAACTTCATAGAATGCAATCATCTTATTTACATCAGCCGATGGGATGTCACAGCATGCTGTGTTGGGCACCTATATACAGGGCTTTCCCATTTGATTATAATGAAATGTTATCCGGATTAAAATAATATTTTTAAATGAAATGTTACACATAGATGTTTCACATATACATGATTCATTAACCCTTTACTCACTCGGTGACGAATCTATAACGTATACCATATGGTATGATCTGTGGGACTTCTATGTTTAAACTGTGAAATAAAGGTGTAAACTTTTTCAAAATTGTAATTACTACTGTTAAAATAACAATGAGCTTCATAACCTGTACTCTTCATCAGATTTAGGAAGAATGAAATGGGCTGGACATGTTGCAAGCATGGGGGAGGAAAGACATACTTCAAAAATATTGACTGGGAGACCCGAAGGGAAAATACCACTTGGAAGACCTAGACGTAGGTGGGAGGACAATATTAGAGATGCTAGTGGTCCCATGTTTGAATCCTGCTCAGTGCATAAATTTGTAGGATAGAAATAGGTCCCAAATAGGTAGGTAGGGTGAAAAATAATGAAGGAAAGAGGAGAAATAGGAAGAGAAGAAAAGAAAGGAAAATAAATTAAATTTTTCCCCATTTTCAACACTACTAGTAGTTTTACTACTACCTCCTAAATGTCTCTCCGATCCCCATTAGTGAGTTGAGTGGGCGGAGTTTAAGGAGCCACCTGTTCTTTGTTTTTCTCGCTTACTGTTTATGTGAAAAACAACACTAGATTCCAAACTATGCGCCTGTAACTTTTTCTGTAAAAACATTAATTCATTTGCTCTTATACAGCAACAAACAACTTGGGAATTACTTTATGTATTTTGTGCCACTCACTTGATTTGAAGCAAGAGTTGCAAGGTAATTAGCAAGAGCCTTGTTAATTCTGGCATCGCCCCACCACACTGGAGTTGCGAGGTGTCCAAACCACTGCTGAGCCATTTCATTAGCCAGGCGCCATGACAGTGCATCATCGTTTATGAAGTCGCTTTCCCTAAGAAATGTAAAAAAACAACTTTTCAAGGGGACATGCTACTGAGTTTTGGTAAGAAAAAATTCATTTTTTCATATTTCAAATTTGGTCTTAAAAAAAAATGAATGATTATACGAGGCGTGTCTGAAAAGTAAGTTCCGATCACTGATAAAGAAAACAAAAACATTAATAAGTAAGAAATATTTATTGCAATATTTACAGAGATTCATTGGCTACATCTCTATACCCAAGACAAGCTAAGAAGGAAACCTGCAGTAAACAAAAACCAGTATGTCTGTCTCTCTCTTAGGTTATACTAGTAATGTACTAGAGTAAGACGGGCATACTGGTTTTTGTTTACTTCAGGTTTCCTTCTTAGAACGACCAGACTTTACATAGTCGGCACCATTATTGAGGCATTTATCTTAGCAATGTACCAACAATTGTATGCCCTTGTCATAGGACTCTGCTGCCAGCGGTAAGCAGAGAAAGGTGATGAGTTTTTCAATAATGTTGTCACTGGGGAAGAAACAACATTCTATGCATTTGCAGCATAGTGGTTCACCTGTGAAGATCAAATTCAAGCAGACAATTTCTGGCAGAAAGATCTAGGATTGACGTGGTGTCTTCCTGTGCGAGGGGAGACCGTAAATGCTGATCGGTATTCTCAAACATTGAAAAATCTGAGGAGGGCAATCCAAAACAAGACATGGGATGCTGAATGCAGTGATTTCATGGCTCCAGACGTTGGTGGCAGAGTCCTAAGACACAGGCATACAGATGTTGGTGCAGTGGTAAGATAAATTTCTCAATAGCAGTGGCGACTATGTAGAGAAGTAGCCAATGAATCTCTGTAAATATTACAATAAATTTTTTTGCTTATTGATGTTTTTGTTTTCTTTATTGGCGTATTATGGGTTCCAGATCTCAGATACTGTAATCTTACTAATTTTTGTCTCATGACTAGAGGTGTTTGAAAATGTTTTTATTTTTTGTAAGATTTGTTGTTTTAAAATTCAAAAGGTGGTGTTTTGTGTTTTTATTTTTTTAAAGACACTAAACACGTAGGACGTCATGCATATATGATTATTGTTATTATTATTCTTAGGCCTATTATTATTGTTATTGTCATTAATAATAATAATAATAATAATAATAATAATAACAACAACAACAACAGGCATGTGTTCAACAGAACAAGAAAATTTCTGCAACTTTTTCAAAAAGGTTAAAGAAACAATTTTTAAAAGTTTCGTTTTTGTTTCAATTTTCTGGTTGATCGCAAAAATGTTGCCAAGAAGTAGAAGTTAGAGCAATATAACTACAGTTAGTTAAAAAGACTGTTGGCTACCACAATGGAACAGAACAACACAATCATATAGTTGTGGAAAAACTGTTCTTTTTGTGAAACTGTTTCAACTGTTACTGTTTCTCAAATGAAACAGTTTCAAAATAACCAGCTATTCTGTTGCGGTGGAAGAAACTGTTTTGCCACCATGGTGTTATTTTTCTATTTCTGTGCTAAGACAAAGCTAGAAGAAGCAACTACAAAAAAAAATCGCTGCAGGAAGAGGTTACATAGTTACAGGAAATAATCCCATGACGACCCAAACTATGTGCAGGGCGGGAAGCAGCTATAAAGAAACGGTGATTGCTACATGAAGCAGTTACAAAATAACAGTTCCAGGAGCAGAAGCAGTGACTACTTCCTGAAATTGGTTGGCGTGAAGCTGTTATTTTGAGAAACAGTTTTCAAATAAGTGCTTTATTAATTTTGTCCCGCACATTTTGCATGAGTCATGTGATACCCGTTCCGATTTATGGGGAAAATGAAAAAAAAATACCAAAAATAGGTTTTATTTCGCGGATTATGGCGTTAGTGGTTTTATTTACGAAATTCACGTTATTTCGCGGCTTGCATTTGCCCGCAAATGGTACCTAACATCTTAATATATCAAGATAATGTAATCTTGACATCAGAATACATCATTTCATTTTATCGCTAATCAACAAAAACAAACACCTCTACTCAAGACTATTATAAAAATCAAATTTACTCGGGACTATTTTGTCTTGTAGCATGATGTGTGCTGACACTACTTACTTGAGGATGATGAGTCCCCAGTGATCGGCAGGTTCGGGATCAGAATAGTGAGGAAGTGCCACCAAGTCCAGTTTGGGGAGGGGGAATGGGACTCCCAGGTACTCCTTTAGGAACCCCAGCATCAGGACTGTCTTCTCATGCACATTCTTCAGCTGAGATGCAAAAGTGGGCCGTGCATACACTGTCACCGTAGTTTCTACTGAAACACAATGCAGTGGAATCAGTATGACCCTGGTGTTAACTCCTTTCTACAATGCAAAACAAGTCATTTAGTAGACAGGCATATGTTTATATGAGGGTCATTTCAGAAGTCATGGCAACGTAAGTTCAGCTTCCGAGATAGAGTTATTTCTCTTCTAATGTTCTAATGTGTGGGGAATTGACCTACACAATTTATTTTTCAAGTTCCCCCATAAATAATAGTCACATAGGCTATTGTTAGAAGAACTTAAAGACAGTACCAAAAGAGAAATTAACTCTATCTCGGAAGCTGAACTTACGCGCGTGAAAGAAAATTCCCTAAAAAGGTGCCAGTGTTGTGTGTATGCAAGAGGAAAACATTTCCAACATCTCTTGTGATTTCCAACATCTCTTGTGATGAGGTACGTGGTTATTTTCATTGTAATTTTAACTGTAAATATGAGAACCTGAATCATTACACCGATCGTGGTTTTATTACCGTAGATATTTCACCCAATCACCCGGGAGTTGGAGCTGTGTCTGCAGCGATGCAGAAACCCGCGTCATTGGCCAACTCTTGCGTGGGACTCACTGTACTTTGCAAAACAAGTTATTTAGTAAACAGGCACATGTTTATATGAGGGTCATTTCAGAAGTCATGGCAACTATTATTTATCAGTCAATAAAGCTGCAGGAAACAAAAAAAGGCTACGATTGAAAGTAATTGGAATGTTCTTAGCAACGTTGGTACTAAATTGGGATCCGGATACAAGGCGCTACGGGCAAGGGACATTGAAAGATGCGTAAATAGAGATCACTGCTCTATTCGTATACATATGCCTGTTCACAGACAGACAGACACACAGACATGTTTCCAAAAATAGTACTTTGGGATTCAGGGGGCCTTGAAACGTATATACAGTGGAACCTCGTTAGCACGTTCCTCATTACTACGTTTTCCCGCATAGTACGTCGGTTTTTGGAAGTCCTGGTCCCAATCTTAATAATTGCATGTTTAAATGTTTCTTAACACGTTTTGGTTTAACGCTTAGTACGTTCGTATTTGGCTCACCAACCACACTTTGTCAAACATAAGCTTTGAACACGTGTGATCTATATGTCAGAATTCTTGTACTCTCTGGGCCCTATTTCATAAAAGTTACAATTTTACAGGTGAAAGGTGACATATAATTGTTTTACAAGTTTACATTTTGACAATTCCGTTTTTCATAAAAGCTGACAACTTTACATAAATGTCATGACAATTTTGTAGAATTGTATGACAATTTTACATATTGTTGTTTCTCAAAACTTTTGAGTTTACAGGTAAAAGTCTGACAAATATGTCAAATTTTAGGATACCTACCATTTATGAAACATTACTTTTTGTTGACATATTTACAAATTTACAAAAAATGTAGAATTGTCATTACAAAAGTGACAGGCAATCTTTCATATGTAGGCCAAGTCAGTAGGTTATGTTAATGTGTGGCAGAACTTGGCAAAGTGTTTTTTGTGATTTAAACTTTCTTGTTAATTTGTCTTGTTAATAATAAAAACTAGTAGTAATGATATTGGTAGCAGTGAAAGTGATGAATAAATAGACATGAGACCTCGCAGGGTTTTTAGGCAACGGATTAACCTAACTTTCAATTTTAGTGACTTTGCATTAAAAGAGAAATATAAATCACTTATTTTCGATAGTAATAATCGATTGCTTAGGTATCACGTTCAATGCTGAGATCGATTATCGCACGCGTATATGAGAGCCGTCTACAATGTACTAAAGTAATCATTAGGTGACATAAAATTGTCGTGTTTATGAAAAGGGTTCTTTTAGTCTTGACAATTTACATTAATTTGGCTGTAATGTAACGAAAAGTTGTAATATTTATGAAAAATACAATTGTCATAACATATTGACAAATTTGTCATATTTGACATAATTGTCGTATATGTCACACCTGTAGAGTTTTATGAAATAGGGCCCTGGTGTCCAAGTCTCAATCTTTGCTCTATGGGACCAATTGTCAGCCATTTTGAACCATTGCAGTTTGCTTCTCATTGGCCATTTGACTTGGCGCCGATTTTGCCGAGTCAGCTGTTAGGCCGCCATTTTATATCGTGATAATTTTGAAGTAGTGAAATATATTTTAAATTTCTTACGGTTCGTGTGGTGAGAAGAAGAAAATATTAGAATGTTTGAAGAAATGTATGCCAAAAAAGCAGATCGTGCTTCTCACGTCGGTATTGGATCGCATTTCATTAGCAAATTGTGGCTGTGAACATGACCGTGTACACGACTGTTTACAGAACTCGCACGTGTGAAATTTTGCACAATTACAATATTTCGTGTTTGGTAATAGATTGTGGAGTGCAACTTGTTTCATGTGTGATTTTCAGAATAAAATAGATGCTTTCCTTGTGAATTTCGTCTTGATTTATCATTAAATATGGCTCCCATACATTCCATCAATTTTTGAAAGTTTTTTTTTTCCAGATAAAATTGTTAGGCCTATGTATTCGTTTACATAATATAAATCTCTCGTAACAAATGGCTTGGCATTGAAGCACCTGTGTATCACTGTGGGTATTTCAGAGCCATTAGGATGCACTTTTGGGTGGTTCTGAGCAACTTAGAAAACATAGGCCTATCTACATATTCCCTACGATTTTTCATTTTATTTTCAGTAGTACGTTTTCCCGTTTAAGACGTCTATTTTTTTCAGTCCCTAGAAAAACGTCTTAACGAGGTTCCACTGTATATGCTAAAAACTCAACTTCAAATTGTGGGGTCGAAAACAATACTTCCTCTACCTATAGTACTTACGGTACGGGCAAAGGAAGTAAAAATAATTGGAACTTAGTTTCTGAAACATCCTTGTACATCCTTTACATTGAACATCTTACAGTTCTACAGTACTTGGATATTTTAAAAGATTGCCTCCAAATTGTATACAGAGTGTTAATGAATAACACCGAAATATTTTATGTGTGTATAGAGGGGACATAGACAAGCAACTTTTATTAGGAGATTTTTCCTCTATGGATTCAATTTTTCTTGTTACAGCATAAAATTTCCCAGGGCAAGGCTGCCACTGACTTCTAACATTTGAAAAAATGCAAAACAAATAAGCTTTATTGTTAACGCTGGAGTTATGAATAAAAAAAAATAATGCAGTGGTGGCCAGTCATGTGATTAGTCTGTAAATTTTGAAGATTATGAAAACTCTAAATTATGATATAGCTGTTCATGAATGATTAAGAATCAGGTTTTTATCAATCATTAAGAAAGCATGAAGTCAATTTAGTAACAATTTCAACCCTAGTATTGCTTACTTATTGACTTATAAGCACCAAACTGCAATGACTTTAATGCTCTGTAGCATACACATTTTATGTCATAGAGCAAAAATCTCCTAATAAAAATTGCTTGTCTATCTCCCCTCTATACCAGGTAAAATACTTTGGTGTTATTAATTAACACTCTGTATAAACATCTGTATAACGTCATGTGAAAAAATAAAAGTAATTCATTTTTGGGATAGCTTTCCCAGAATTGATTGATTCTGACCTGATATTAGAGCTATTTTTCTTTCTTTAACACTGAAAAAATAAAACAAGAAAAAACTTTTATTTTCAATAAATTGCCATCTAGATTTATTGGTAGGCTTCCCTAGTAATTAGGACAGCTATCCCTTGTGAACTTTCTCTACTGATAGTAGTTTACTTTTCGTTATTTCATTCACACCTTGAATATAATGCCTCTCTATGGGGAGTTATAAATAGTGTTAGCTTTAACCAATTGTTTTCACTACAAAAAAGAGCTGTTCGAATAGTTGGGAAATTACAACATAATCAAACTTAATAATAAGATTCAAACTTTAAAACTTTAATAACTTCGTTGTAATTTTTACAATTTTACAATTTTATAATCAAACTTGCAGGCATACCTTTCCTAAATTAAAAATATTAACATTGACTGGAATCTACTTACATTACGTAATCACATTTGTAAAAACTAACAAAAATATTAACTTATTTAGGAATGCAGATGTTCATAATCATTATACGAGAGGAAGTACTGACCTATTCTTGAACTCTTACAGAGGTGAATTTGCAAAGAAGAACATCATTTTCTCTGGCTCTAAATTGTATAGCATGTTATCACCCTAACTCAAAGAAATACATTCATCAGGAAGATTTAAGAAAAAAACCCAAAGAATTTTTAATCTCTAAATCTTTTTACACTCTAAAAGAATATGAAGAGTACTGCATGATTTCCAAATTGGATTAATTATTTGTCCTTATCACATATATATTTTTTAATTTAATTACTACTGTGTCCTGATAAATTTGTACCTATACTAGTTCTTATTTTTATTTTTATTTCACTAAATGATTGTGGGTACTATATATATGTTTACATTAAGATAGTTGAAGTATAAAAACACTTTGTGCTCCACTTACGTCTGGAATTAGAATCACAGGACTAGTTTCGGGAGTTACCCCATCATCGGCTGTTGGTCTACTGGAGTTGGAGTTTGGCGATCATGGCTGGCTAGTCCTGTGATTCTAATTCCAGACGTAAGTGGAGCACAAAGTGTTTTTATACTTCAACTATCTTAGTTTAATTTGCCCCACTGTTTACATTACTTCGTTTTAATTTGTTTTTATATGTTTACATGTTTATTTAGTTGATCATATAGATCATAAATTGTATATTTGTGTGCAAAGTAATTTATGTATATTCTTCAGGGTATTTGAATTGTAATTTTGTAATGACGAAGCCAGAAATTGTAATTGTAAAATTTCATATGGTGAATAAAAAAAACTAAACTAAACTAAACATTAATTTCAGTTGTGTGAAAAACAAAAGCGAACTTTGGTAAGTGTGAAATTCGTTTACCTGGAACCCCTTCAGTTGCTGGCATAGGAGAGGTGATGCTCTCCAGATCCAACACTGCGACTCCCACCGAGAATGTGGACATGGGAGGAGATTTCTGGAAGTGAACCCAGGTCCAGTCAGTTTCATTCACCCTGAAACAAAAACTTTTGTTATTAGGAGAGGAGTATCTAACACACTACAGTGGAACAATTACTGACGGGGAGAGAATGAGATAATCCACGTCAATAATTAAAAAGTGATAGTTAAAATATGCTCCATGTCATTTTCTTTAATTAAGTCTTTCGTTTTCTTGAAAAATATTATTTTTCTTATAGAATTAATAGTGTTAGAGCCTGTACAAATAACCACCTGATATACAGTGCTTTTACTGTACGACTTGGCCGGCAATCGCACGGGCCGCTCCACCGTCACAGATAAACCGCATGCGGGGCCAGGCGCGTGACATATCACGGTACTCCCGGCGAATCGTATATATTTCCGTAATTGTAATCACAATAAAATATGAAAATATAAAATAAAAATACAAACTTAGCCTACCTTATCACAGGAGATGTTGGAAATGCCGTCCTTCTGCATCATTACAACTACGGCACCTTTTGAGGAAATTGCTATTCACACGCAGTTCTAATGTATAATTATGTCGTGGCATTTTTAAAACACTTCAAGCAAAACTAAAAACTACTTTAACCATAAAAAACACAAACACTGCTGTAATAATTATTCACGTGTGAACGCAATCAGATCACATGCTAGACTTCAGCAGCGAGACAACGAGGCATCACTTGGGCGCTTGATGCATGAGTCACGGATAGTCGGCCCGCGCGCTTGCCGGCCAAGTCGTACAGTAAAAGCACTGTATTTATCAGCCAGATAGAGAATCTATCTGGAAGTTAGCAAAGAATTTCATACTATGATGTCCTGACAAAATCTGTCTGGAAAGTCAACTATAGCTAAGCTAGCAGGAGGAAGGAGTGGTTCACAAACTACCAACCGCTAGTTAGGGAAGCTTGGTTGAAACAAGATGGCAGCATTCCGAGGCTTCCTGGTCACCTGAATTTCAGAACTGATACTGGAAGATTTAATTTACACAAAAAATGTCATTTTAGGCTCACATATGAATGAAATAGAATTGCACAAATCGATTAATGCACTTAAAACAATATGTTCTTATGTAATTTAACTGTACAAATACAAATACGAGCTGCCGCACCTAGCGGAGACCTAATAAACTACAAAAAACACACGTCTTTGCTCAACGAACTACAGATCATTTTACAAAATTATACTGCGTTCTTGCCGATAGCACTTCAGCGGTGGTATTACAAGACATCTTCCAGTTAAGCTAACTGGAAGTCACGTATCGGGAGGAATTGTCGGCAGGTGGCAATACAGGCATTATGGCCTCAATAACTACGCAGCAACAACGAAGCGACGAACTAATATACGTGTGGAGTACCTAATAAAATTAGTACAAAACAAAGTCCTATTATGCAGTAGACTTTTTTTTTATTAGTACGAATAATCTGATTTAAAATACAATATATTAACATTATACAGCAAAACTATGAGGATCAGTCAAATGAAAACAAGAAAGATGGAAAAAAAGTAAGTAAACTGTTTATTATTTCAAAAGTAATCGCCATAACTGTTCCCACTCGCCATCCCACTGAGAGAAAAGACGGTCAATGGCTTCATGGAAACATGTTTGTGGTTGCCTACGGAACCATGATTCTACCCAGGTGTGCACTTCTTCGTCCGAAGCAAATCGACGGCAACGAATGTCTTTCTTCATTTCTCCAAAAATATGGAGCGAGATCTGGACTGTATGGATGATGTGTAAGGGCTTCCCAGTGAAAATTCTGCAGCATAGTTGAAACAACTTTGGCAACATGTGGGCGAGCATTATCGTGCAACAGAAATATGCCGTCCATCAACATTCCTGGAAGTTTGGACTTGATGGCACACTTCAATTTTTGCAAAGTTTTCTCCATACAGTCCAGATCTTCTGCCCACAGCCATAAAACATCGCTGCCGCGAAGGGTTAAATGCTTATTTCTTGTATTGTGGTTAAGTCTACTACTTCTCTGATTAAGATGACACTTATTTTAATGATGCAAAACAAAAGCTCATTTTCTGTTCTGCTATTACTGTTAGGGTCTTAATGTTGTTATTAATGAAGGTATGAGGGATTAAATACAAATTATAAACTGTTTCCAGGTTGTCAGAAGGTTTATTTAACTCATCAGTAATAATTTAACAAAATTATCTCCATTACGGGTGAGACAAAAAGTCACTGTTTGTTATTCTACATAGTAATTAACCAGACATATTTTTTGAAGTTAATCTTATACCAAATTGTACCTTAAGATATATATTTTCTCAGATGAAAATGGACATAGCTGATTACTCTTGCCTACTTGGTATTAAAGTGTTAAAATCATGCTAAAAATGGCAAAAAAAAGTAACTCAATGCAATAAATAAGTAAATTGAAAGATTTTACACATGAAACCACTTCAGATACACCTAAGTCCTTAATATTCAGTGAATTTGAGGTTTTAAACTTATATTTGACCACCCAATTACAATAATTTTATAACTTCTCTCTTTGAGGGAAAAATTCCCATATTTGATGACATGGCTGTTTTCTTTAATAAAAATTAAACAGTTTAATATATAAATACATGGTAAGGTCAATATTTCCAGCTCAATGAAAATTTAATGAGGTTTTCAAGATTCCCTTTTATTTAATCCTTTAATACATCTAATTTTAAAGTGAACCCCTAAGCGTAAGTTTGTTTTGCCAGATTATACAGTACTACTTTCTGTTCGGCTGCCAGGCCAGCACCTTATCAATCATAAATATGTCGAGTTAGTCTAAAGCTAGAATCAAAGACATTGAAGTGCGCCCACTATACCCCTCCACAGACCCCAGAAAGAAAAATAACACTCACTTGTCTTCAGTGGACTTGACAGGCATGTTGGAGATGGCCTTCATGCGGTCTGTATCAGTGATGGCAACACTGATTTCAAACGGAGTCTTCAAGTCTGGTTCATCAAAGCAAGGAAACACTCTCCTGGCATTGCTCGGAGACATCTTTGTCGCTGCGAACCATCTGAAACATCACATTACAACACAATTACATTCCTTGCGGGACTAGGCCTACGATTCGATTGCTGCATCTTCTATAGTCCAGTTATTCATTGCATGGCTTCAAAGGAATAAACCATTAAGTCGGTCTTCAAATAAATAGGAAGTTTATATAGTGAAGTTACAAAATATCTAATAATACTCGAGATGGAGATTTTACATACATACTTCACTAATTACGGAAAACTAACCTGAACATGTTTCGAGCCTGCCTCTAGACTCATCCTCAGCTATACTCCATCTAAGGTTGGGACAGCAGCTGCGACACCTGGCGGATGTTTTACCAATCTCTTGATTAAATCATCTTCGGCGGGTATTTCAAAATTCATCAGCTGGTCTTTATATCTAAATTTATGAAATACCCGCCGAAGATGATTTAATCAAGAGATTGGTTAAACATCCGCCAGGTGTCGTAGCTGCTGTCCCAACCTTAGATGGAGTATAGCTGAGGATGAGTCTAGAGGCAGGTTCGAAACATGTTCAGGTTAGTTTTCCGTAATTAGTGAAGTATGTATGTAAAATCTCCATCTCGAGTATTATTAGACATTAAGTCGGAGTTTCTTTATGTTAATTGATCTGACTAAATCAGTCTTTTGTTTGTTTGTTTGTTTGTTTATTTTGCAACATTGTTACAATTGTTACAAAATTACAATATAAGTGTAACTTATATAAATATGGTTTTGAACGCCACTCAAAAAAGCAAAGCTTGTCCTCGGGGGGCCGTTCAGTTCAATACAACAAAATAACTTAGACTAAAATAATTATTTAACACCAATTCAAAAATGAAATTTACAAAACATAGAGAAGAATGAGTTACTGTAAATAATATTAACGACAGAACTTTTTTTACAACAGTAGAAACGTACAAGTAAATGCAATAATATATATACTTTTTTATTAAACCCGATACCTTTGAATTCCTGCAAGATTATAGAAAGCGTTTTCCGCTAGGTAAGATTTTATACTTTTTAGCTTTTAGTTACAATTTTATTTTTTTTTAATGGCCTCCGGTAATTTGTTGTATACTTCTTTGCCAATATTTTCTACTGAATGGTTATTTAATGTTCCACTGAGTGAGGTTCTGAAGAAGTCTTCTTTATTTCTTAGGTTATGTTGGTCTATATTAAAATTTTTCGTTAGATGTTGGTTTCCGCTTTCCAAAACAAAAGTAAGGTTGCAATATTCTTTCATTGTTATCACTGACCTTAGTTTTTCCCTCGCTTTAATCAATTCACACGTGTTATTGTTTACTGTAACTTGATCTTGCAACCTCATGTTTCACTCCACGCTGAGTTGACAAGTAGTTGTCACAGCTGTATCAGGACATTCTTAGATTTTGATTGGCTGGGGTGCGGTAGAAATAAAGAACATGGGTTGAGCTGTCGGCAAACTTTTCCTCCTAATAAAAGGAAGTCACCTGGACATGCAATGATTAACTGGACTATGCAATAGGTAGATGGCAGGATTGGGGGGCATGTGGTCAGCATGCTGATTCTCACAACCATTACTAATTGCTTTCATGACCGGAGCTGCCACTTCTTTATCAACTTTTTAAAAACTTTTTAAAACATTTTATTAACATTACTTACTTACATTACATTATTATTATTATTACACATTTAGTACAAGTAAAAACAAATAAAACCAAACATGCCCCTATATGAGCAAAGCTCGTGTTTAGGGGCTATAGTAGATTAATATAAATATAATTACATTTCAATGCACAGTATACTACACATGAAAAATCTAAATTTATGAGTACAATGTATATAAAAATAATTTTTCAGCATTAACCAGTGGTTAAAACAGCATTTACAACAAAAAATAGAATAAATTGGACTGAAACATTGAAAGACCAATCAAAATATAAATTGTGCTATTAATATTACCTAACAACTTTTTTATTTTCCTCTTTTAAAAATGTTTAAGACTGTAATTGACATATTCAGGGTACTCAGCAATAAAATTGTTATACAATTTCAAACTATAGATTTCACCATGTAATTGCCCCTTGGTCGTCTTACATTTTGATTCAGCGAAACAAAAGATTGTCACAAGGCTAAGTGCACCCTGTTTCAGACCTCCCTACCTCAGAAAAATCTGAGCAGGTATCGGGGATCAAACCGAGACCTGTGGATCCTTAGTAAATAACACTAACCACTAGACCAAGCTTTCATACAAGACAATTAGCAAATGAACTATTACATACAATATTTTCCCAGCTACTAGGGCCCTATTTCATAAACCTGACAGGCACTACAATTTGACAATTATGTTATTTTGATAGGCAATTGTCTCTATTTTTAAATTTACAAATTTTTCATACTTTACAGGTAAGTAATTCTAAATTATCAAGGCCAACTGTCAATAGTAACAAGTGTATAATTTTGTCTGTCACAGAATGCAAATTGATTGTCGCAATATGAAAACAATAGATTATAATCGTGCTTTGTGAAACGATCAATTATTAAATATTAATTATTAATTATTACAGGAAGTTAGTAACAGTGAAGTTTTTCTAATATAAGAATTGGGTCAACTTTTGTGACACTTACTTCACTTGAGTCCTCTATTTGGAGACTAGTTTCGGGAAGTTATTCTTCCCATATTCATTCCATTTTGACTGCTGCCTACTTGTCTGCCCTCTGGTTTCTTTAAGATGAATTTATTGAACAGGTCATTGGAGGCGGGGATTTCAAAATTCATGGCTTTGTCTTGATGTTTGAGGATGAAGATTTTTTCCCAATTGATTAATTCTGTATGTCCTCTTGCAGATTTTAACAGTTTTGCTTCTGGTTTAAAGTCATGGTTTTTTATCCAAAAATGGGCTGCAACTGCCGATTTATCTATTTCATGGTTCTTTATGTTCCTGAAGTGCTCTTTTGTCCTGATTTTTAAATTTCTTTTAGTCTTTCCGATGTAGATTATTAGTTTTGATTGACCTTAATCTATTTATTGCTGGGAATAAAACATGTTCGGTAGAACAGATTAATTTCTGTTATTGGCTTCTTGTAATCTGTCCCCTATTTTTTAGGCTCCGATTTTGTTAATTCGGAATTTTTCTTTTCTTTAGCGAGGTGTAGTGTGATTTTTATGGGCTAAAGGGCTCTCCAGGTGGTGTGCATTCTTCAAAGATGGCCCTGATAACCTTTTATTTGTTTGGTCCCACGAAGAAATTCCTGGCTGGGTAAACGCATTGCGTAAGATGCAGAAGTGAACAGCAGTCCGCAGATGGCTATACTCCAACCGAACGGACTTCTATGACCAGGGTATTTTGAAACTGGTATCGCGATGGGAGAAATGTGTTGAGAAACTTGGCAACTATACAGAAAAATAGACAAAAGATGTCCCTTCATGTGTGCATTTGTTTGTAATTGTACCTATTAAACTTTTTGTAAAAAAAATTATTGTGTATTACTCTTTGATCCACCCTAGTACTTTTGTTTGGAATCATTCGAGGGGTCCCATAACATGCATATGTTTAGCTGTTAAACTAATGTAATCTATAAGATATTTTCCCGGGCTATTAACCGGGTGGTGGATTAATTCCGACGTCTCGAAGCCAATCTGAGGCTCCATTGTCATGGAGAATGAAAAGCCGGGACTAGATGGGGTGTATTTATACCGGACTGCTGTAACTGGGGACATCCAGATTGGAGAAAAGATTTATTGGAGATCGACCAATCAGGAAACAGATGGGTGCTGAGAAAACAGGAGTTAAGATGAGAAGTAGAAATGGTCCAAATAAGGGCCAATGGTCATTAGGTAGTGACAATAAATGGAACTCCTTCAGAATAGAGTAGCTAGCAAACAGTGAGGTATGCTCAGCCATTAGCGACCTTGCCCCTCCGAGCCACGGGAAACAGCTGGTGCAAGGGTAAAATTTCCCGTCGCAGAAGAGATTCAATGTGATACATAATAAACCTTGCGCTATTCAGCATATTGCTCCTAAACTAATATAGATGTTCCTAACCTGGTAACATAACCTGTCACTGGCCTAGAATTTAGCTGTCATTATTTAACTAAATGCAGAAGATTTTTACCCTTCCACACCTTTCATAAAACTTCGTTACAACCGTCGTTTATCTACCGAATTCAATCAGCATGTAGTCATGTTTGTAATATTGGCTACATTGTAGACTTGGCCCCATTTGGTATGACCCGGCTGGGACAGCGGTCACCTTATTCTCAAGTTTAGCACAATAAATTATTATTATATAGGTGGTGGTTGGAAAACAAGAACAATTGGAAAATATTTGAAAAATGGGAAAACGGTCCAAATGAGAGCCAATGTTTTTTAATTATTCTGGTGGTTGATTGGAAGATGTGTGGTTAATATAAATATTAGATGGAAATTTACAGTGAAGTGTTCAAATCTGTAGCAAGATTGAGATCGGAAATATACACACAAAACTTCACTAAAAAGGTATATTTACCCAGAATGATCATTTCAACGGGTCTTCCCGCCATCATCAGCTGATTCCGGAATCAGTCGGAATCAGCTGATGATGGCAGGAAGACCCGTTGAAATGATCATTCTGGGTAAATATACCTTTTTAGTGAAGTTTTGTGTGTATATTTCCGATCTCAATCTTGCTACAGATGTGTGGTTAGTTCGTTTGGACCTGAGCGAATCAATAGCATGGAACCAGGCAGGGCTTAGTTGATAATGCTGTCTCTATTCATGTTGTTTGGTTCCAAACGGATCTCCACAGCTTTCCTCACCACTTTCTCCCAGAAGCTGTGCTCCCAGACTTGGCAAGAAGAGCCGTTTCACCAAACTTAATAGTCATAGTCCAGATCAAGAAGTCGTTAAGCAAAATGAAAACAAATGCCCATCTTTATTCATTTAATACCAGGAACAAATCAAATCTCTTCATTTCAAGCCACAATACCTCACTTTATGAGCAAAGCTTCAAACATAATGGACCCATACTATACAACAAATTGCCAAAAAGTGTGAAAAATGTAAACTCAGTTAGAAAATTTAAAGTAACTGCTCGCAAATACTTAATGGACAATGCCTTCTACTCAGCAGAAGAATACACGAATCATCAAGAAAACTTACCTTAATTGTAAATATTGCTATTAATAGATTAAGTTTAGATTTAAGAAAACTTGACGAGTCACCAGTTTATGACATATGTGACATATGTGACATTATGTGACAATAAAGCATTATCTTATCTAATACGGTGACCCATGCTGATGGCGTGTTCCGCTACCGCAGATTTCCGCAAAAATATTAATGTCATCTAATTACAGCCTGGGAAATTATTCCACTAACCTTTCCTCTTTGGTGCGATGGAGCTGGTAGCTAGCTCGGAAGAATCCCTGTGTAGTATCAATGCTAAGAGCTCCTGAGAAAGACAGCTCCAGCTGATAGTCCAAGCCTGTCTTCAGAGTTTCGGCCAAAGTAATCACGTACCACTGCTTTTTTGGGTCCTTCTTGGTGCTTGAGATTACCAGGGGGAATGTGGCTGATGCTGGAGATCTTCACAACAGAAATCACAGCAAGCTGTTAGTAACAACCACATTGAACTTCTGCTTCACATTTTTTTATTCGTCCGTCATCATCATAGAGTACAGAAGTACATGTGATATTGGACACGTCAAAAAAATACAAACCGTATTTTACGAACCATAAGACGCACTTTTTTACTTTGAAAACAGAGCCTTGAAAGTTGGGTGTCTAATGGTCTGAAGTACATTTAAAAAATTAAAATTATGGTAAATATTGCCGGAATACCATAGTTATAAACAAAGTGTTTTAAACAATAAGATTGTTATACATTTTGGCAGACTGTAGGCCTACTTCAGTGCACTTGTCACAATCGTAAAATGAGAGTATTCAATGCGAAAAGAAAGGAATGTTGAGTTCTTTTATACAAAAGGAGTTGTCTCTGCTGGGTGGTTTAAATGAAGGCAATGACCTCTATACAGCCTTGCCATATGCTGAATTAGGGAATAGAGGGTGTGAAAGTATTTTCAGTCTTTCATGAGAAATCCGTTCAGTAGTTAATTTATGCGATGCCACCTGTACAGAAGAGATTTTTGTACAACGCAGGTTTTAAGTTACAGGTGTACAAGGTTATAATTTGTTTAGGCAATGAAGTATATTCCCTTTAAAATTTTTGGTAGAATGAAATTAAATTTATTTTCCTTTAAATTTCTATCCTAAAATCAAGGTGCGTCTTATGGTTCGGAGCGTTTTATGGTCCGTAAAATATGGTAATACGAGGGCTGTCCAGAAAGAAACAGACATTGTGAAATACAAAATAAACAAAGTGAAAAAAAAATTTTATTACATACATTTTGAAGGGATATTTTTCTACATAATCACCATTCAAATTAAGGCATTTATCATACCGTGGCACAAGCTTTTTGATACCCTCTCTGTAGAAACCCGCCGCCTGCGATTTCAACCCCTTCAGAGAATTTATCGGGAAAAGTGTTTCAAAAAAAGCTTTAGACTTTTGTAATAAGCAATTCGTACAGAAAATTCGAACAAAATCTTTAAAGCCATTTTCGAGAAAATCACGAAAATGAAATTATCTTCAAGTAGAGTGATTGTCAAAATGAAGAGAAAGTCTTTGCTACTTCTATGGCACATGTATTCAAAAGTTGGTCCCACGGTATACACAAATGTCTCAATTCCGGTGGCAAATATGTTGAAAAATAGCTGAACACTTGCTGTATCTGTTACAATAAATGTTTCCATTAAATTGTGTTTTGTTTTTGTTAATGGCCCGTGGAAAAAGTTACCCTATTTTACGGACCATAAGACGCTCCGGACCATAAGACGCAACTTAATTTTAAGATGGAAATTTAAAGGAAAATAAATTTAATGTGATTCTAAACGAAATATTTTATACTTCATTACATAAGGTAAACAAATTATAACCTTGTAGGCTACAATGGAATTGGTGTAAATCTCTTCTAACTTAAAATCTTGGTTGTACGAAAATCTCTTCTGTACAGGTGGCATTGCGTAAATTTTTACAACTCAACTCATATCTCATGAAAGACTGAAAATACTTTCTAACCCTCAATTCAGCATGCGGTAAGTGTAACGGGACAAGGCTGTTTAGAGGTCATTGTATTGATTTAAACCACTCTGTGAAGACACTCCTTTTGTATAAAAGAACTCATCATTCCTTTCTTTTCGCATTGTATACCTGGCTACCCCCATTTTACAATTGCGACAAGTGCAGTGATGTACAGTCTGTGCCAAACTTTGTAACTGTCTTATTGTTTACAACACCTTGTCTATAACTATGGAATTAAAGGTAATATTTACCATAATTTAAATCTTTTTAGTGTACTTCAGACCATTAGACACAAGGCTCTTTTTTCAAAGTAAAAAAGTGCATCTTATGGTCCGTAAAATACGGTACTTTATGGACTTGTATCATTGTAGTCATTAAGGTGTGAAGAAATATACACTTACCCTTTGTGATTGAAAGGGTACTCTGCTTTTGCAATAGGGTCCTTGGGTTGTGATGCAGGTCTTCCACCGAACTGCCTAAGTGTAACCTCATCATGCACAATGTGCAGGTCTTCATGTGCATGCAACGTGAGGACGTTTGTGGGCTCGTTGCAAGTTATGTTTATGCGCACGGTGCCCTTGAAATGACCCTCCTCTGGGAACGGCTGAAGCTCCAGCTGGTACATAGTTGGGATCACATCTCTCGGTAGTCTGGAGTCTGCTAGATGGTCCTTCGCATCTGTCAAGTCCACGCTTCTTCTTGAGATCTGGTGGCTAGATGAGGAATGTTTGTCTTCCTGACCACCTGATGACTGTAACACAAAGATTTATATCAAAATCCATTAAAAGTAATTACTTACAGCAAATATTTTATTAAAAATAAATTCAATCACAACGTTTCGGCTCTGCCTTCGAGCCTTCATCAGGTGTACTTAAACCAGTAACTCCACTCCTGGACGAGGTAGCATCCACATTTCTCATCGGCTTGTCACTATCGATAAAACATATCGCACATCTCGCACACCCTTATACCACAAAAAATTATTATCGACCAAGGACGCTAAACACTTGCCATGGTAACCTCAAGCGGATGTAGTTCCAGCTATGGCACCTAGATGTCTCTACAGTGTCTCCCAGCGTAAGTTAAATTTTACATGTTAAAGGGTTTTATTGAACGTTGTCTATTAACAAGCATAGGATTTTGTATTTTATTTTGAATATGGTGACGAGATCTATAACAGTTTTGTTCTTTGATCAAACTAATAAATAATAAGATTAATAACACACACACACACAAAAAAAAAAAAAAAAACCCTTCTCATTTAGAAATCTTGAATTTAAGAAATAAATCCCATAATAATAACTTTTTATATTTTTTATGACTGGTGATGGATGCGAACCCACAAACTTTGCATTACTGAGCTGTCGCTTAGTCCCCTAGAACATGAGTGCTAGTTGTAAGATAGGACTTCAAATGAGTCACGATTCAAAATCAAAACATGTAAATATTCACACAGTTCTCTAACTTACGACGTAAAAACTGTCCATCACAGGTAAAAGGGCATTAGTCACAAGAAAACAAGGCATAATAAGTTTCGTTGCAGAAAATATGATAAAAATGATGCGTAATTTCAATTAATGTAAATATATTTAGTACAATTAATCAACATTACTATCTTAACAATGTCTTTAAATGTTTTTTTAAGGAAAAGAAACAATCCACAGCAAGCGAAGTTTATAAATATGCACTACTGCTACAATTGCCATTATCTTTGCTTACTTTATGCAGAATCATTGAAAACAATGAAAAACTGAGCTCACTAGTAGTAAAATTACATAACTTAAAAAAAAAAAAAAAAAAAAAAAAAAAAAAAATGTATGCACCAAAATAGCTCAAGTGTTAAAATAATTAATTGAAGCACTATAAACAGTAGAGCATGTTGTAAAACTTGTTTTACCAAAATAGTTGTTTCAGGACTACAGAACCAGAGTCCAGAAAAAGGGATGTCTGGTCAGTCTACTGTATACTTACTTTGGAATGAAGAACTTTTCCCGCTGGACTGGTAGAAACTGTGGCAACTAACAGGATCACTGCTGCCAACCCAAGCCACTCTCTTGGTGGCATGGTTGCAATTTTAAATTCTTCTGATAAATCGCTGTAAAAACAGAGAAGTGCAAATCAAAACATGTAAATAATCACAGTTCTCTAACTTATGAAGTAAAAATTATCCAGCACAGGTAAAAGGGCATTAGTCACAAGAAAACATCCATATTGGTCTTGAATTCCACTGTGTCAAATACAATTACAGTTGACTACCTCTAGTCCGGCCTCGGATGGTTCGGCCGACTTCTTGGAATGAGCCATCTACGCGAAGGGTCTCTCACGGCAGTAATCGACTAGAATAAACATGTATGTTTAGTTTCCAGTCTTAAGTGTAAACAAATCATATCAGTTCACTTGACGATTGCGTTCATTTCAGACGGCAAAATTGGCAGTGAAGAGAGAAACAGCGAGGGAATTTTGACTCATGCTCAGGGGAGGGCAGCACTGGAACTGGTGACTATGTCGAGTAACAGGCTGGCGCATCAGCTGTCGATGTAATGTTCATGAAGAAGTGGCATGATTATGCTTTCAAAGAAACAGTTCAACTAAAAAAGCAGAAGAAAATAACAGATTTCTTTTAATTTTGAAATTGTAATTGTAATACTGTATTTTAATTTTTGGGTAAGTACGCTTTAAAAAATCGACAAAACCGTCATAAAAGTTAATTTTTGCTTTACATGTTTAAAAGACCACTGGATGGTCCGGCCATTTTTTAATCCGGTCCCGGGGTGGCCGGATTAGAGGGAGCCAACTGTAAAAGACTTTTTTTAAATTATTTCAAACCAATGGATAAAAGTTAAAACACAACGTTCTGACTCTACCCTTGAGTCTTCCTCAGGTGATACACCTCACTAGACTGCTCATAAGGAAGATTGAGTTTTGTCATGGTAACTCGTTTGTCCACCATCGATAAAAACATTGTTCCTAAAATACCTCTCTTTCCATTCCTTTGGGATATCATATACTGCTTCCTCTATGGATTCCACAGGCAACCAGGGAATTTTTACCATCTGATTTTCCCTTCTCAATCTCCTCAATACATCCAACCACTTCTCACCTATATCACCTTCATATCTATTCAAACACACCCCCAGGTGCTGATTATACTTTAGCAGACTCATCCAGTATTTCAGCCTCGGCTGCAATACTAGATTCGTCCGCTAAAGCCTTATTTTGTGTACTTGATACATAAATAGCTATTATCTGAATCAGGTGTTGGATGTCTTACATAAGCTAGACATGGATGAAATGTAGGAAGCTTATGGTATTCCTGTGACATGGACATAGATTCCACCATTACTAACTCGGACAGGACATACAACAACGAGAGACGCTCCCAATGGCACAGCAAATACAACAGCTCCTCCAATCTCTATATATATAAGAGGCTTTGTCCTGACTGACTGACTGACTGACAGAGAATCAACGTACAGCCTAAACTATAACAGGTAGAGACTTGGAATTTTGACAGTACCTTCGTTTCATAATGTAGGCCTAAGTGCTCACTAAGAAAGGATTTTGCAAAATTTTGATTTTTAAATGCCAAAAATTATATGTTTTTGAGAATAGGCCTACTTAATCCCTTTTTACACAGAATTATCAAAACAAAATCACAGAACATTTTTTTTGCCAGTGGTATCAGATGGGTTTGGAAATAATTGAAGTGGAACTTTTTAGAAAAGCTATCAATATTTCATGTTATAAATAAATATTAAATTATGAAATCCACGAAAATAATGCAGTCACATAACTTCCTCTACCCTGGACATACAGAAAACAGTACGAGGTATGGTTATATGTATATTATTTTATTGCATGTTTTTGGGGAGGGATGTATGAAAGTAATATTGCATGTCTGTTTAATTTCATCCCCAAAACGGTTTTATGGTAACATTAGAGTGAGAAATAAAATATTCCGCAAAAACAATACAATTTTATGTTACCGGAATTTCTGTTTCTTCTTATTTGAACCCCTATCAGGCTTGCTGTGTACAAGCGATGGGATCCAAAATTCTACATCCTCTATTAGCCGTAAAAAGCTGTATCAAGCGTTTTCTGAGCGAATAGTTTGATAGTTTGAGTGTGATAAGTCATTCTTCCTCATTTCAAATTCTAAATACCTATAAAAGGACCTAGAATTTTAAAATCGAAAGTCCTTCTTTAAGTTAATTACGAATTACAAAATACAAAACCCGAGCGACGCCGGGCCTTTTAAGCTAGTATAAAATGAGTCCACAGAAATAATACGGTAAACGAATGACACCCTACAATAAACAAGCACTGTTGGTATAGGTGCTGTTTTCAGACTTCAAAGCAAGAGTAAAAGCAGCCAGTGAAGAAGTTTCCCTCAGCTGGGAACGAAATGTCTGGCAAAACATGCACTTTTTTTAATAACAATAACATGTTCCATTACAGTAATAATACTACAAGTTTTGGTGTGCTCCATTTTTTGTACAATTTGATCTTAATTTCTAATTATTGTCTACTTAATCTATAGTAATTAACAAAGTGACAGTTAACACCGGACATGGACCAATAAAAGTATTCTTTCACAGATTTAAAATAATACAAGACTCTACTTGTTCCTGCAACGAAGGAGAAGAGACGATTAATCACCTCTTGCTGGAGGTACAACGGAGAACAAGATCTAATTTGTTAAGCATATGTGAAGGAATATGTGGGTGGTGTTACTTGTCAAAGCTAACTGTATTGCAATTTTCAAAGCCATATATGAACACTGTAAAACAGTATGTTGTCATGATAACTGATTTGCATTTTATAAATTCTTTCTAATATATTACCATAAAACAGAAACTAACTTGGACATTACTCCAGTACTGGGCAACCGATTTGGTCCAATATCAATAAGCTTCTTCCGATGCACGTTATAAATGCGTATACCAACTTTTATGAAAATCCGATAAAGTGTATTCAAGTTATCGTGTGTACAGATGGACAGACATTACCATTCTGGCACTTAATAAATAACCAAACAAACTACAAAATGGTCCACTGTCACTTTTTAAATTTTTAGTACGCCCTGTTTTCCCTAATAATGCACACTGGTCTCTAAAATGCTGAATTCTCTTTCTGCTGCACGTTTGTTGAATTTTTCCGCAAAACTTATCACCAGGGCCCGGATTCTGATGACCTAAAATTGTTTGAAAAATAACCTATAAAATGACCCTAAACTTTAAAGAAAATGACTTAATAATTATAAAAAATGACCTAAAAACTGATATTTTATTTATAAAAAAATTATTATTGTACACACAAAGTTATAGACTAGTTTGTACAGTAAAAACTGTAAATAACTGTAATGTTCTTTTCTCACGGAAATTTATACTGACACTGAGGAACTGGTGAGCAAATCCTTTTGTGGTCTGCCGGATTATATTGTTTATTGAGGTAAAACAGTAGTTTTCACTCTCAAATCCAAGCAGGTGGCAGACTATGGTGCCAAGTCAATCTAATAACAATAGTAACATAATACAAAATTTTGGTGTTTCTTTGATTCTCATTTCCGACTGAGACATGTCAACACTTTAACGCCGAATTTTCCCTTCTTGCATTAAACAAACAACACTTCAAAGACAGCACCGCTAGTGACGAAAATAGTTCTGTACCTCAGAGCCAAACGAGCGTAACTGCCAAAAACTAAATTTTACAGGAGGAGCGAAAAACAAAATTATGAACAATAAAGGGGAATGGAGTTACTACTTTTTGGCTCTCAATATCTTGGTTTCTAATGAAATTATGGATTTAATATTAATTGGTTCTATAGAGGTCAATAAGTTAGTACAGAATATGAAAAAAACAAAAAAATATGAAATTTGGAGTTACGTTCCTTTGGCTCTGAGGTACAGAGTTAATACACTCAATGTAAATACATGAAAATTACTAAATAAGGAAGCAAATGACACGAAAATGACAAAATAATGACCTAAAATTGAAATAAATGCCCTAAAAATATAAAATTGCATAAAATGACAAAAAATGACCTAATAAAAATGCATTTCTATAATCTAGAGGCCATGATTAGGATTTATCCACAAGTTGGCAATGCCTATACAGCATCAATAAAAAGATGACATGTCATTGGAATCCGGGCCCTGCTTATCACTTTTAATTTGTATGACACTTAGTATTCATTATTCTTCTCTCTCACCTTAAAATTTCAACACAAGTAAACACTACGGTAGTTTAGAAGCAACTGTAATACCCTAGTGTCATCACTGCCTCTAAGGCAGTGGCGACTCCTGGTTTTTTAGTTGTGTAGGATGGTGTGGAGAGAGCGAATTAACCCATTCACTGCTATTGACGTACATAATAATAATAAATAATAATAATAATAATAATAATATTAATAATACTTTATTTAACCTGGAGAAGTTAAGACCGTAAGGTCTTTTCTTCCACTTCACCAGGGACTAAAAGTATGCGTCGCCGTAAAAAATACATAAAGGCTGAGATGTAAATTTAATACAATAATGCTTTATCCTAAAATATGAAAAGATTTAACCACGTATGAAAACTGTCGTTTACGGAAATGAGCTATTCCGCTATAATTTTCATAGTTGATATCAAACTTTATATTACTCCAGGAATACTTATATTGAAATATAAACAGCACTGTAAAGTTTAATAATAGCTAGGCCAATAATATATACCAAGAAATGAAATAAATAAATATTAATAAAAATATGATCACTCCCCTCTTAGAAAACAAGCTGTCGAACGTGAGGAACACAAAACACATGTGAGGAAGGACTGTAAGACGTCCTCAACTTCGTCCATATGAAACTGGCTTCTCACTAACTTTTCTCTTCCCACCTCCCCCTTCACATGCCCAAGAGCTTTAACAACGGCATGGACTACGTAACATCAACAGTGAGTGACTGAGGCCATCCTCGCAGATACCAACCTGCTCAAAAAGGAACCGCTAACTTCCTTCCCGAGTGCTCTGCAATAACGCTGTTTTGTCATTTTATTGTTTTAATTTTGACAATGAATGCTAGTAAACATTTATGTTGATCAATTATGAAGTGTAGGATGATCCTCACATCCTATATGGAATAATCGCCACTGCTCTAAGGTACCAACATAATTTAAAAGGGCAAGCATCAGTGTTGAAGTAACTTTGTGAAGCAAGTAAAGGAATGTAGTAAATGAATGATATCTACCATGGAATGCGAGAAAGGACTAAAAATTGCAAAATTCCTACCACACTGTAAAAGAAGTAAATGTGCATATAATACATGGAGCTCAATGCTCTTTGCCGATGACACAAGAGTAATTAACGTATTTTACAGACTACAGTGCTTTTACTGTACGACTTGGCCGGCAATCGCACGGGCCGCTCCACCGTCACAGATAAACCGCATGCGGGGCCAGGCGCGTGACATATCATGGTACTCCCGGCGAATCGTATATATTTCCGTAATTGTAATCACAATAAAATATGAAAATATAAAATAAAAATACAAACTTAGCCTACCTTATCACAGGAGATGTTGGAAATGCCGTCCTTCTGCATCATTACATCTACGGCACCTTTTGAGGAAATTGCTATTCACACGCAGTAGTTCTAATGTATAATTATGTCGTGGCATTTTTAAAACACTTCAAGCAAAACTAAAAACTACTTTAACCATAAAAAACACAAACACTGCTGTAATAATTATTCACGTGTGAACGCAATCAGATCACATGCTAGACTTCAGCAGCGAGACAACGAGGCATCACTTGGGCGCTTGATGCATGAGTCACGGATAGTCGGCCTGCGCACTTGCCGGCCAAGTCGTACAGTAAAAGCACTGTATAAGATGCTCCGGACCATAAGACGCACCTTAATTTTAGGATGGAAATTTAAAGGAAAAAAAATGTAATGTGGTTCTAAACGAAAAAAAAAAAAAAAAAATGTTAAAGGGAATAATATACTTCATTGCATAAATAAATTATAACCTTGTACAATGGAATCAATGTAAATCACTTCTAACTTAAAACCTACGTTGTACGAAAATCTCTTCCGTACAGGTGGCATCGCGTAAATTTTAACAACTGAACTGATTTCCCATGGAAGACTGAAAATACTTTACACCCTCTAACCCTCAATTCAGCATATGGCTGTTTAGAGGTGTTTGCCTTCATTTAAACCACCTGGCGGAGACAACTTCTTTCGTATAAAAAAACTCAACATTCCTTTCTTTTTGGATTGCATACCTGGCTTATCGTTGTTTATGTATGTATGTATTTATTCACACTGCAATTGGGGTTTGCCTGGTGGCAGCGGTATCAATTACATTTCCATTACAAGAAAACATGAAAGATTAAGAAAACATTAAAAATTATTACAGATACTCATTCTAATAACTAATAACCTAATATTCCTAACAAATTATGGAATTAAATAAAGAAATTAAATAAAGAAATTAAATATGAGTTAATTAAGAAAAATACTTAAAAACATGCCAAATTAAATTTTAAAAAAATTATATAAATACACTACATATCAAGTATAATAATAATACACTTCTAACTAAACAGATACAAGTTAAAATAATTGATTATGAAGCAAAGACAGAAATAAAAGAGCAAAGAGACTCATATTAAACAAAGTGGCTACATGGAATCTAAATTACACATTTTAACTTTCTTTTGAAGGTTCCTAAGGAAGGACAGGTCATGAAAACCTCTGCAGGAAGTTCATTCCAATCATTTATTGTTCTGTTTAGGAAAGGGAATTTACCTACATCTGTTCTTTGCTGTACAGTTTTAATTTTGAACTCGTGATCGTTTCTTCCGTAATAGGTTGGTTTTTCCTGTGATATTCCGGCAATATTTACCATAATGTAATTTTTTAGTTTACTTCGGGCCATTAGACACATCCAACTTTCAAGGCTCTGTTTACAAGGTAAAAAAAGTGTGTCTTATAGTCTGTAAAATCTCTATATATATAAAAGGCTTTGTCCTGACTGACTGAATGAATGACTGACTGACTGACTGATTGACTGAATGACAGGAATCAACGTACAGCCTAAACTATAACAGGTAGAGACTTGGAATTTTGACAGTACCTTCGTTTCATAATGTAGGTGCTCACTAAGAAAGGATTTTGAAAAATTCTGATTCTAAATGCCAAAAATTAAATGTTTTTGAAAATACTTAATCCCTTTTTACATAGAATTATCCATTCCAAATCACAGAATATATTGTTGCCAAATGGTATCAGGTGGGCTTGGAAAAAACACATGAAATGCACTTTTGACAAGTAAGAGAAGTTATCAAAATAATTCATGTTATAAATAAATATTACAGAATGAAATCCACTAAAATAATGGAATCACATAACTTTCTCTACCCTGGACATAGAGAAAACAAAACGAGGTATGGTAATGTGTATATTATTATATTATATCGCAGGTTTTTGGAGAGAAAAGTATGAAAGTGATAATGCTTTATGGTAACATAAGAGTGGGAAATTTCCCGCCTCGATATTACAATTTTATGTTACAGGAATTTCTGTTTCTTCTTATTTAAACCTCTACCAGGCTTGCTGTGCACTGTACAAGCGATGGGATGCAACATTCTAGATCCTCTATGAGCCATAAAAAACTATATCAAGCGTTTTCTGAGGGAATAGTTTGAGTGTAATAAGTCGTTCTTCCTATTTCAAATTATAAATGCCTATATAAGGACCAAGAATTTAAAATTGAAAATCCTTCATAAGCTAATTTCCAATTACAAAATACAAAACCCGGGCGACGCCGGGTCTTTTAAGCTAGTATGGTATATCAGGTCAGGAGATTAGAAGAGATCAAGAGAATAGGTTAGCGATAAACAAAGAAAAAACAATTCTTTTATTTTCATTATGTTCAAAACGGAATTCCCCAGATTCCAGTTATAAAATCAGATGACACGATAATAAGTTATTCAGTCAATACTAAATTCTTAGGGATGTGGTTAGATAAACATTTGAACTGGATTATGCATATACAAGAAATATATAAAAAATTAGGTAAAGCCTGTTTTGTTATAAAGATGATACATAATATAACTAATTTCAATACAGTAAAAGTGTTATATTATGCATATTTTCATTTGATCATTACTTATGGAATTATTTTTGAGGGAAATTCAACACATGCTAAAACAATCTTCAAACTACAAAAGAAAGTGATTAGAATTATGATGAAAGTCAGCATAACAACTAGTTGTAGGCTATTCTTCAAAGAGTTAAACATATTACCTCTACCAAGTATATATATATATGAAAACTTAATATTTATGAAAATAACTTGCATGCATATTCAACTAACTCAGAAGCACACTCCTACAATACTAGGAACAAGTACAAATGCCTACCAGAAAAGTTTTCTCTACACTGGCCTCTACATGTATAATAAGTTACCATCGTGCATTAAGGAAATACATACATGCCGTAAGTTAAAGACAGTATTAAAGAGATTTCCATTGAATTCCTGTCCTTATGATATAAACGAGTTTATTGAAATGAGTAAAGAATAGAAATTTTAAAGTATCTATGTAATGATCTATCTTTAGTTATAGTAATTTGATACTATTTTCTAAATGTGGTGTAATGTTTTTTTGATCCTAGGGTATTTTATATATATTTTTCAAATGTACGTAGGCTAGGTACTTTATTTTGCATTTCTGTATATATTTGAGACGTATCCAATGTCATTTGTAATGACGTAAGTGGAAGAATAAATACAAATACCATGGAAAGTGAGAATTGACCTGATGAGAAAGGACTAAAAATTACAAAATTCCTAGCACATTGTAAAAGAAGAAAATGTGCTTAATACATGGAACAAATAAGATGGATTACAGAACTTAAGGAAGATATGGCAGAGCTACATATTACAATAGAGGATTTAATGTACAAGACAGACACATTCAAGATATTGAAAGACAAACACACTACACTACAGATGAAAATCAACAAACAGAGAATAGGAAGGGTATTTCCAGAAGCAGAAAGAAAATTGCGGTCAGAAAGAATGAAGAAGTACTGGGCTGACAAAAAGAAGAAAAACCTCAACCAGAAACCTGACTAAAGTGGTCCTATGAAGGCCAAAAAATTAAAATTAAATTAAATTACATGGAACACATTTGAAGTTCAAAATAGTTTGAAAATTAAGGTGTGCAAAATACGCAAAAATTACACGATCAAACACAGTATGTATGATCCCAGAGCATTTTATATATTTTTTTGCAAATGTATATAAGCTATGTATTTTATTTTGCATTTCTGTATATATTTGAGACATATCCAATGTCATTTGTAATGACGTAACTGGATGAATAAATACAAATACAGATATCTACCATGGAATGCGAGAAATGACCTACGAGAAAGGACTAAAAATTACAAAATTCCTACCACATTGTAAAAGAAGAAAATGTGCTTAATACATGGAACAAAATTGAAGTTTAAAATAGTTTGAAAATTAATGTGTGCAAAATATGCGGTGTCAAGAATTACAACGAGCAAACACATATGTATATTTCATTTTATAGCTTATTAACAAAACAAATCACCTAGAGTTACAGCAGTAAAGCGAGTAGTGCTTGATAAATTCAGCTTTAATGCCATTACCTTAATTAGATTAAGATGTAACTGTGACATACACATCAACAAACAAACCAGTTTAATTTTATTGAGTATCGTTGTAAAGTTATGTGTGGAGATTCAATATAACCAATATCAATATCAATAATCTTTTTATTGTCGTCCAAAAATATATACATTGTATTGACAAAGTCCATTTATTACATAGGTATAAAAGATCTTAGTTGCCAATTCAAACTTCATTTTCATAAAACGAAGTAAAAACCAAGATAAATACATTTAGTAAAATAAATTTAGTCAAACCATAAGACAAAATAAAATCAAAATGAATAGAGTCAGTAAAATCACAGTAGGCTTATCTACCATATTTAACATGTTTAAAATTCTAAGTCATTTATATTAAGCACTAACATTTCTTCAGTTGAATAAAAGCATTTCTTTTTTAGCCATTTAATCAAAACATTCTTAAATTGTTTTAACGGTATGTATCGAGCTCTGATAGGGAGTTTGTTAAACAATTTGACTCCAATGTATACATAACTTTGCTGTGTTTTCCTCAATCTAGTGAAATTTACATCAATTAAATTTTGGTATCTAGTATTATATGAGTGTTGTGTGCTTCTTAAATTATATGTATTTAAATTTTCCTTGATAAAAATTAAGTTCTGTAGAATGAAGATGCATGGAAGTGTGAGTATACCAAATTCAGTGAAATAGGGTCTACAAGATTCTCTATTACTGATACCTAGCATACTACGTATAGCTTTTTTCTAACTTTGTATCTCGTCTACGAGTTAGCAAAAGAACCCTTCTTCATCGAAGAAATACGCACCAAGCTATTGCTACCATCTACCCCAGCAGAGCAAAGACACCTGGAGACCAGAAGAAAGAAAAGAGAGGATATATGGTTGGAATTCTACACGACGGACGCCATGATGGACAGAAAATGGGAAAAAGAGAACCATGACTTAAGACACCTATTCACAAGACTAGCCATCCACGGGTTCCACCATAAAATATGCAATAATGACAAATACCACACTCCAAGTGAAAACTGCATGTGCAAACTATGCGGGAGTCGATGTGACAGATACCACATCAACATGTGCAAGAAAAGAATTAAATCACTGAAGGACTATGGAAAAGACTAAGAACTTCCTTTTGCACGGTTGTGCGCTTTATCTTGTTATTAATATAACTTTGTATGATAATAGTATTAGCAACAAAAGAATATTAATATTTCAATCAAAATGTATGTTCTAAATTCGCATTTAAGTCATGTTATTTTGATTTTATCTTGGTACCTATTAATTTTATAAAGAAATCTATTTAACACAAAATATTCTTTTTAATTTTCTCTACATCTTTACTGAGGTATTTTTTTATTGCCTACTGTAATGGAGATAATCTAGAAGAATTGAAAATGGATACGAGTAAAGTATCTCCTAAGTCATTTTTGCAGAGAAACAGATATAGCCATTTCATTAGTCAAATATAAGAGTTTCCTATTTTAAATTTTTATTAAAATCGTTAGAGCCAATTTAAAAAAATCAGAATTAAAAAAAAAGTTTTTATGGAAAGTCCCCTTAATATTTCAGTTATAAAACCCAAATTCTGGGCGGTTCGATAAAATTTCGAAAAAGTTCTTGATTAAAAAAATGAAGTAAATACAATGGACCGTTTATCCGCTGTGCTTGTCCACAGACGGACAGATAGACATCATTCCAGAAAACACTTTTTTCAGTTTCTAGGCATTGTGAAACATGCTTTCCCGGTGTTACCTCGATTTCCATTTTTTGTCACGATCACAATACTTTCTCTATACTACGTATATGCGAGGAAGTAAAATGTGTCAATTATCCTCAAATATAACAAACACTGTTAAAAATCTTTATAAAACATGTAAATCTGAATTTAGTTTCTCTCCTATGAAACAAAAAGTATATGTGTCAATATATTACAATATATGTGTATTGTGCTCACCTGATAAGTCCAGTCTATTCTGCACACACTGTAACACTGAAAGATCACAACTGGTGTAGCTAAGTTTTAATAAATTGCTTATGACCTCTGCCAAGGGTAACCGTGGCACATACGTATGGCTCATCTTCATGAGGGGTTGAATCTGTCGCGAATTAAGCAATCCAGTTATCCAATTACTCCAGGGATATCCAATATCTCCTCACAAGAGTGTACGTAAATTAATGTGCAATGCCCATGCGAACACAGATCAGCAGCAGGCTGGAAGAAAAAAAACAGTAGAAACTGTTAACAGTGTGTCTAACTGAAAAGTTTTAAAATAAAGGACAGACACACAGAGTGAAAAGGGGGTGGGGCAAAGCTAAATACAACACATTATACTAATATACCGTTAATAACAATATGGTACAGTTTGGAGTTTGTTTTTATCGCTGCTTTCATCTGTAGCAATTGAATAAGAGTCTGAACAATCTGAAAACTTGCAGAGTTCTTTGGAGGAAAAGTTCAGCTTAAATTTAAGTTTTTAAACGTATTACCTATTAAATAAAGGAAATAGTATATTCTTTTTTCAAAATGTCTTCCTCTTCACCCCTCATAGCCATTCCGTTCCTCCCACAGTTTTAATTCTTTACTTTTTATCTTTGTAAGTTTATTTTCTACATTTATAATTGATTGTACACATTATACAATAACATACGAATACAAAACTCTGCTGAAATTCGCTGAAAAAAGGGACAGCACTAAAAAAAAAGATAATTAAAGGACTTTTTTAATAGTCACCATTTTAAAGGTTAGTCCTTTAAAAAAGGACTGTTGGACACACTGTGTTAAGATCTGATTTAATAGAAAAGGTACAAGTTCTGTACATTTTTAATGTTCAGAAGATCTGGCTATTATCCTATGTACTTAAATTATTAAACTCTTAAAGTATAAAATTTAGAAGAAGTTAGCAGTATTCACATATCCTTGTTCAGAATCGCAAGACACAATTTTACGCAAACTTTCTACAAACAGTGGATGAACAGTGGGTGGCATGTAACAACCCTTGAGAGAATTTTTTCGAAAAAAAGTTTCAAATGAAAGTTTTAGCTCTCACTATAAGCTACACATGTGCAAAATTTAAAGAAAATCGTTTGAGCCGTTTTCGAGAAAATCGCGAAAAACGAAAATTTCTGAATGTAAAGTCCCCTTAAAAATAAGAGAAACTTGTTGCCAAACTTCATCTCACATCTTCAGAAGGTACTGACCCAAATACAAAATGTTATTTTCATACGATTTTCCGTTTTGGAGCTAGCCTGTTCACAGACAGACACACAGACATGTTTCCAAAAATAGTATTTTTGGATTCAGGGGGCCTTGAAACGTGTACATTTGCTAAAAACTCAACTTCGAATTTTGGGGTCGAAAACAATACTTCCTCTACCTATAGTACCTATGGGTACAGACAGAGGAAGTAAAAATTTGTTGGACTTATATTCGGGAGGTCCCAGGTTCAAATCCCTTGGCCGGCCAATTTGACATGGTCTTTTTTTTTTTTCTTTCTTTCTTTCTTTTTTTGTTTGTTCATGGTTTCCCCAGTCATAAAGGAAAATGCCGAATTGGATATTTACATACCATGAATCATCCTCACCATATCATCTTGTACCATATCCATTTAAATTAATATCAGTAAATTTACTCCATAAAATATACTAACATAGAAAATAATTGACAATCAATAGTTCCATGGCCTACCCTAATGTATAGACACACATCTCGAACTCCTGATATGGCTTTGTAGCTAAAAGGAGTATAAACACAGCTGAAATAAAAAACTAAATTGACAACAATAATACCATTGGAGAAGTTTCCATTTTATGTGTCGAGTAAATTAAGTAGATGAAGAGAAAAAGGCCATGTACACAAACTGCATCCTATGTATCAACGAAAAATATCAAGATTAGTACAAACACTGATAAAATAGATCATGAAGCAAAAACTGGAAATATTATATTTAGTTTAAAATTACCAATGTTAGAGAATAACTATGTAAAACTCTTAGGAATTTTTCTTGACGAGAAACTCACATGGGATGCTCATGTATCAAATATCATTGTCAGAGTATCTAGAGTTCTAACTGAGAAAATTAAGGTCATGTGTTAATGAAGCAATGCTTCTATTAGCCTATTATGCCTTCTTCCTTCCTCATCGTATATATGGAATTAAATTATGGGGTAATAGAGCTGAAGCTAATAAAGTTTTTGTAGGTGCTAAGAACAGACAGAGATAGTTGTGTGGATTTTTTGAAACAGTTAAAAATAATGACCTTACCTACCCTTTACATATACTCAAACATAATATCAGTCAGAGAAAATATACATTGTTACTCATTAAGATCACATATAAGAGGGATAATCAAATGAAAAGCAAAATTATTTTTTTCCACTGATTACTGCAGGAAGAATGTTTGCTTGTACACTATTTTTCTACATAGTCCCCTCCCAGATCAATGCACTTACGCCATCTGATAGGAAGTGCTTTAATACCACGTGAGAAAAATTCTTTTGGTTGACACTGTAGCCACTCGTGCACCGCCTATTGGACGTCTTCATCTGACTTGAACTTCTGCCCTCCAAGGGGCTCCTTTAATGGACCAAAGATGTGGAAATCTGATGGTGACAAATCTGGCGAGTATAGCAGATGTGGGAGGCACTTGAAGCAAATGTCATCGATGGTTTTCATGGTTGCACGAGCAGCATGAGGATCGGCATTATCATGTAGAAGCAAAACACATGCACTCAGCAATCCCCTTTGCTTTGGCAAAGGAGGACAATATTAAAATAGATTTAAGGGAAGTAGGATTTGCTAGGTATGATTGGATGGAGTTAGCCCAGAATAGAGTTGAATGGCGGGCTCATGTAAAAGCAGCAATGAACCTCTGGGTTTCATAAAATAGATAATATTCCTTTAGCTTAATAAACAAATATTGTAACTGGGATTCACAGTGAAGTAATCAAATACACACAATTAATTCTCTTTTTCACTCAACTTCACTAATATAAGTAATGACTTACACATAATGCATTTCACAGCTTCTTAGCTGTATCATCAGATGAGGTCAACTGCCGCGTTTGCTGGAAGACTGGTCTTCCGGTAAGTCATTACTAGGGACCGGATTTTTAGGTCTTTAAAAACCCAGTTTTAGGTTTTCCATTTGGTGAAATAGTTTTTTTTTAGGTTTTTTTGTCCAAAACATCGTTTTTGGGTAGAATAATTGGTTTAATGAATTTGAATGTGCTACATAGAATTCAATACATAATAGGCCCTACTTGTAAAGTTTAACTTAACAAAATTAACTTAAATTTGTGTAAACTTGCTTTAGGAGAATATTATAGACAATTGAAGAAAGAAAGCATAAACAATCACATGACGTCATAGGTGCGAATTTCATCGAAGCAATTACGACAGGTTCGAATCGGACGAAAAATTCCCCTTTTCTAGAAAGGTAAATAATACTTACGTGTTTCTGGCAGGCTTGACAAAATATTACTTTGCCTATCTGTAGTGAAATTCAGGTCGTCGCCAATCCACTGCCGTAATAAACTTGATTTAATTTGTTTCGGCTTAATTAACACCACTTTATAAAACTTAATATGAATAACAGGGCAGTACTAAAGGCAAACAAGCGCTTTAGAACACAGAAATCTATATCCTTGTTCATGCACGGCAACAATGGTTGTTCGTACGAATATTTTAAAAGGAATACTCCGGTACTCTTACACTTCCTCTCTTGATACTGTCCATCCTAGACGACAATGGGTTGAACGAAACGCTGGTGGTATTTTAACCCGACAAAAATTGTCTCCGCAAAATATCGATTTCTCAACTGACAAACAAAAAAGACAAAAAAATAGCCTAATTTAGATATTTTAGGTTTTATATCCCGTTTAGGTTTATTTAGGTTTTTATACCCCATTTAGGTATTTTTAGGTGCCACAGAATTAATGTGGGTGAATCCTATGGACATGATTCGAAAAAGTGTATGAGCGCTTTTTGTTTTGGAAGTAAGGAAAAAAATAGGTAAAAACCTAAGAATCCGGTCCCTAGTCATTACTTATATTAGTGAAGTTGAGTGAAAAACAGAATTAATTGTGTGAATTCCTTTAGCTTGCTTAGGAATTGTCTATTGCCAACGAGTAAGTTTTATTAATGTTCACCAAAAGACACTGAAGCACAACAATGTGTTATAATTACCAATTTCTCAAGGAGTTAACAAAATATAGTTGGCATTATAGTTGTTAGTTTTAATTTCCTTTCATAATAGCTATTTATGTATAAAGTACACAAAATAACGGTATAGCGGACGAATCTAGTATAGCGGCCGAGGCGTAAGCCGAAATCCATCATATGAATATATAATAATGCATACAAACTAGCATTTATGAAAAGCTTGTGAAAATATGAGCGATAATCCCGAGAAAATTTCCATCTAAGCCAGAAACATTGAATTGGAGCTGCTGCTAGTAAAATCTCGACAGCAGTTGTAGACTTTGAGAAGGAATATATTGCAATTAAATGCTGGTGCATCCATGGTAAGCAACGATTCTCTTGTTGGCTTATATTTGTCATTATATGATGAAGTAGGCTAACATGTTTTGCAAAAACCCCTGGTAAAGTTACTGATCATCATAAAGAAACATGTTGGCTTAAATTTGTTGTTTTATGACCAAATATATTCTTAAATACATTTTAAAGTCGGTGTGACTGGTCAATGCCATCTGGATTTTGAATGCAGTTTTATGCAATTTTAATGGCCTAGGTTGCTAAAATGCAATTTTTCAGCATGTTACCGGTCTGACAAGCAGCTGTTTTAGAGTGTACTAAAAAATTATTACACATAAAAATATCTTTATACAAATAGTAAAATAATGTATTTAACCAAAAATCCCACTTTACACAATTTTTATCAACATATTTTTAAAAAAGCAGGATATTTATGAGTTTTCCAAGCCATTTTGAGGGTTGCAAGGTTTTAAAAAAAGTATCCAGCAAAAGCACGACATCTATAAGTACATGTAGAGAAAGTAGAAAAGCTATTTGAAGGTAGCATACACCCAGACTGCCATGGAAGGTGTCATATATTTCCACTTCAAGGTGATTGAAATGTGGGCGGGAGCTGTTAGCTCATGGCCAGCCTTTTTAATAAATATAACAAGATAATAGGCCCTTCACACTCCACTTATCTCGTTATCCTATCAGCTTCATTCCCTGCTTGGAGTGCCACATCAAGAGGAGCCAGTTCATGTGACATTGATGAATGGCTATCCTCAAGAATTCATGTTTCCTTTAAGTGTTAAAGTTCAGCTTCCAAACAAGTGTTTTCAGGAACCAGTACAGTGATACTTCGAGATACGAGTTTAATTCGTTCCGTAACCTTGCTCGTATGTCAATTTGCTCGTATCTCAAAGCAATTTTCCCCATTGAAATTAATTGAAATGCCATTAATCCGTTCCAGCCCCAAAAATGCTACCCCCAATTGATTTTGTTACGTGTTTTTTAATAAGAAAAATGTATTTATAAATGACAAATATTGTATAAAAACATAATAAAAGAGAATGTAAAGCAAAAAAACTGGTTTTGTAAAGTGTACATACAGATGTTACACTTTCTTCAGACCCATGGTTATAAAAAGAAATGTGATAAAGTATGTAAATGCACAAAAAGCGCACAGCCCTAGAAAAACTTAGCAAAGATGCTTCGACAGCGAGGTAAACAAGCACACTGGGGGAATACGTGGGATAATGCGCGAGACGCACGAGGCACAGGCGCAGTAAACTGGTGGGCTGTGTGCAGCGTCGCAGCTGGCCGTTCCTCATATCTCAAATGTCGCTTGTATTTCAAAACAAAACTTCGCTCGCTCGACAGCTCGTATCTCAAATAACTCGTATGTTAGGGCACTCGTATCTCGAGGTACCACTGTATTATTATTACCAGGGTCGCATTGACACTATCGCTACCCTACTTCTTTTGACAATGTGTGACTTGAGGCTTTCCCAGTGTCGAGAATATATTATTGTTTCTCGGGCTTCCAACCGGGTGAGTTGGAGGTTTGGTTCCAAGCTTTCGGCAGCTATCTCTGCTGTCATCTTCTGGGAGAAGTGGGAACCAAACTTCCAACTCACCCGGTTGGAAGCCCGAGAAACAATAATATATTCTTTTGACAAATCATAAAATGATTAAATAAGTATTTTTAAATGACTGTAAATTAATGTTTTCAACAGGTAAGTTAGAAAAAAGGAGTGCAACATTTTTGTAGTTATTTGAGTACTATTCTTAGTAGAATTAGTAGAATTTCATGAGTACTGTGACTTCTATTTTTCTTATATACAATAAGTTGAGCAATATTACCAAAAACGCTTGTAACTGAGTATGATGTATTGGATAATGGACTGCTAAAGGAAAGTAAAAACAATTAAAAATTTTATTACTGGTTGAAAAATAGTTGCTTGCAGTCTAATACTGTATTAGCCAACGAGTGGTTCATTGATTCACAGTTACGTATTATTTATGAATAAATATTTTTAATTCTGTTTTGTAATGTATTATCTTATATATGAATAAATAACCTTCATTTAATTCCTTCGGCTATTGTTATGAATTCCGGGGTCCGCGGGCAAAGAGAGTTAAGTCCACTTTTTTGTTACTGAGAATTAGAGTGACTTAACACACTATACCAGCCCAACATAGCTTTAGAGATGGATAAACCCATGAGGCACACATCCATAACTACCGTACAATTTTGATTATGACTTACTGGACTTAACACAAATGTAGAGAACATTTTTATCGATAACTGTATGGACATATCTCAATTTTTTAGGATGGTGGACTTAACTCTCTTTACCCGCGCACCCTGGAATTGGTAAATATTATCAGATTAGCTGCGTCCCGAAGTGATCACAATAAGTGGTGTCCACTGCAGTTGTATACTGATAAGGACCTGATAGACATTCATTCACCCTCTCTTTCCCCCATACTCACAATCTGTCATGGTGAAGACGGCATTCACAAAAAACAGATCAGTGTTGACTGAGCTTGGTGCAATGCATCAACACTAAGAAAAATGAAGAAATACCTGAAAAGTTTTGAAATGCGATGGTGAAGAATGTGGACGGACAAAGTGACATATGAGGAAGTCCTGAGAAAAGTGAGCGGGAAGAGATTGATCCTGAACACACTTCTTCATAGGAAATCAAACTGGATAGGTCTACTGCATGATGTCATCAAAGGAAGTTGGAGGGAACTCCAGGTCTTGGAAGATGAATATAAATGTTACACGATTTAAAGCAGAAAAGAAAATACTGGTTAATGAAAGAGGAAGCCAAGGATAGGAGAAGATGGAGAACAAAATTTGCAAACTTGCCTATGAGCAGAACGATCAATATGTCATCATTCTGGCAAAAGCCACTAACTCCGAAAATGGCCATTTTGAGTTATATATATACACACACACATATTTATATTACTACATGATGAAAGGATGCTTTATAGCATACATGGGCATTTACTGGTTCGCGAACCACTTGCGGTTCTTGAACTTCCCGCATAACACACAAGATGGCATTGCGGACATTTGGTGTACGTGGTAGATTATTCCCATGCATTTGTCATACTCTCTTTGCAAGCAGTGACGGGTCGCGACACAGTTCCGATTGGAAAGGCGTTATGGCACATTCTAAGCCTTTGTATGATGAAATAATTGCACACGTAAAAGAATAATTAAAAATACAAGATTGTTTGTATTATTTGTTTCTTGTAGTGTACATTTTAAAGTGAAATTAGTGTTTCCCTAAGAATGAGCAACCGCCACTGCACTTATTGTCTGCTTGTGTCTCCATCTATCAGTTCTTTTCGAACTATGTCTAAGTTGACAAAAGTTTGTGGGTTGCGTGTCAATGGATAGGGGTTTGCCCATGTCTGCTTTATAGGCAGGTAGAACTCACTAATTGATATTCCGACCCACTTCCAAGTAACTAATACTTCTATTTTCACCAAGTCCACATAGGCAATGGTTTATTCTAACTTTAAAACAGCTGTATCTCAAAATTAAAATTTTGGACTTAGTGACTTCTGCCAGAAATGACAAATAATAATAGGCACTACATACAACTATTCCATATATCAGGTATATTCCATACATCCCCCAGCATGGATGGGTTATGCTTAAAAATTTATTTGTGTATCAGACGTCAATGCATGAATTGTGCCAACTGACAAATAATTCTAAAATAAAAACCTAAGTCTAAAATCTATAGTTCCATCTTACACAAACTAACCTACTACACACACCTTTATTCCCTACTATTGTAAAAGCAATGTCAGCTGCAGTGATTTAGAGGTAGCATGCCCACCACTAGCTCCGAAGGTAAATTTAAAAATCTTGGAAGGGACTTTAAGCTGGGGGTGGGGGGCATGTCATAGATTTACGGCACGTAATAGTATATTGCGATACAAGGGCCGTAAGGCATGATTATGGATCGAGATCCGTAATGCGCTTACGGCACGTGTATTTCATGCTATTTTTTGCACGATGATTATTTATATCAATTTAATTATATTAATTGTGATATTACCTGAAAATCTTATGTATATACATTCTTGAAGATTGATGTTTATTTCAGAAAGTGATTTGCATTTGTTGTTGTTTATGGGAACCGAATATTTGTGCTGAGGGGGGCCTTGTCCATAAAGGCATGTATAATGAGGTGTGCCGTTATATTCATAACAGCACTGAAACGCTTACCGCACATAGCAACAAGATTGCGTGTGGGAATGTCAACTTACGATCCACGGCAACAACGTTCGTAAGTATTATCGCCGCGCTCAATTCGTTGACAGTTAACATCAAAGAAGTCGCCGCCGCTTGGAGTAGTTGCCACACTGCACAGTGTCAGGAAACAGAGCGGGAAGATGTAGATGCAGCAAAACACTTACGTGGCAATGACATTGAGCAATGAAAGAATTGGCAACACGAATTCAGTCAGCGGTTTCTTTTGAGAAAACCTTTTACAGTAACAACAAGCATTGTAATATGAGAACAAAGCGAGCCGCCCGTCAACGTTATGGGTGAGGCGATAATACCACTAATTAGTTAAGGAGTGCAAAAAAGAACTGAAGCATAATTAGAGCCTCTGAATAAAATTTCTCGGTCCTTTCAAGTTTCAGGAGGGGGTTTGTGAGGTGATGGGCTTACCATCTGTCACTCTGTCCTCTCTCAGAAAATAAGTGTAACAAAATTCACTTAGGTAACAGAAACCTCCAATTGGAGGCATTATGCCTCAACACTGGGGCAGTAGGAAAACAGAACAGAACTGTAAAAACAATAGAAGAGATATTTTTCTTGAGAGCTTTTAATTTTGAGGAAACAAATTTCATTATCATGCTGTTTTTTACAAACATGCTAATAAAGTAGGTCCATAGAACAGTAAAATAACCTTTTCTACAAATAATGAGCACAATGATAATGCTAAACTCCTTGAAATTTTTATTGATTCCAATCTGATTTGGGAATGCCATGTGAACTATGTAATGACAAAGTTATCAAGAGTAACTTACCTATTAAGAAGTTTAATGAGAGTGCTGCCTATGACATATATCAGAACAATGTATTTTGCATTTTTCGAATCGAATCTAAGATACAGTATAATACTGTGTGGAAACTGTAGTAAAGTAAATTCCGTTCTAAAACAACAGATGTATGTACTGAGGTTAATAAACAAATCCATTGCGAGAGAAAGTGCGAAACCTTTGTTTATAAAATACAGAATATTGACTGTGATTAATCTATATATATTGGAATTGATAATGTACATCAGAAAAAACGTAGAATGCTTCAAATGTAGAAGTAATACTCACAATCATAACACCAGATGTAAGGACAACCTAGATGTTCCCTTTTGTAGACTCTCAAAGACAAATAGAAATTTTTATGTACATGGACTGTTGTTATACAACAAGCTACCGAAGGATTTAAAAGAGCTGCACACTAATGTTTTTAAAATGAAATTGGAAACCTGGTTGCTCAAAAACCCATTTTATAATGTGAACGAATTTGTTAATTGTAGCCTTTCCCTTGTGGATTTTTAATATTTTAGTTTTTAATTTACTTGACTCGGCCTATTACATGTTTGGGTGTTTAATGGCTTAGGAAAAATTTGTAATTTGTAACAAGACTGTATAAACAGAAAGAAAATTTGGGCTTGTGTGGTTTTTGTTTATTATCGTGCCAGTTGTATTATATGGATGTGAGACACGGTCGCTTACTCTTCGGGAAGAACATAATAGTAAGGGTAATTAAATCATGGAGGATGAAAGAAAGACATAATCTCAAAAGTATTGACTGGGAGACCAGAAGGGAACAGACCACCTGGAAGACCTAGATGTAGGTGGGAGGAAATTATTAGGACAGATTTAAGGGAAGTAGGATTTGCTAGGGATGATTGGATGGAGTTAGCACAGAATAGGGTTGAATAGCAGGCTCAGGTAAGCGTGGCAATGAACCTACGGGTTCCATAAATTAGATAATATTTCTTTAGCTTGCTGAGGAACTATTGCCATTGAGTAAGTAAGTGAGTAAGGTGATATATTACCAGTGATATATTAATGAAGAGAAGGAATAAGATGAAGTATAAATATTCCTCTGCAGAAATAGAAACATGACATTTATTAATATGAATACACTGCATAAAGGCTTGCACCAGCCACCAGTGTGGTCTTGGACAGTCTCTTACTTAAGCTGCAAATTGAATTAGACTCAGGAGATCCTCTAGTGCAAAATAAATACCACATGGTGAATCACATCCTGTTACAGTCATCTCTAGAAAATCCCAGTCATCACCACGGACCAAATTTTAATGTAATTACTAGGGCAAGGCATTTGATGATTTTGCATCTTTTTTATATGAAAGTTAAAAGATAGCTTGAGTATAATATATAAATGTGCATAATGAAATAATTGATTAAATAAGACCAATTTGTTTTTGCATTTTTTTTCTTTATTGTGCATTTTTTGTCATTTCCAAGATATAAGTCATTTTTTGGCAAATTTTAGGTCATTTTCGGCATTTTTAGGTCATTTTCGGCATTTTTAGGTCATGTTTCAGTGGAGGTAGAGAGGAGCTTTTCTATATACGAATCGTTACATTCAGACAACAGACGATCGTTTTTATTTGAGAATCGCTGCCAAATGTTCATAGTTCATTTTAATTCAGGTTTATTGTAAACACCACAGCAGTTTGTTTTGTAGTAATAAAGGTTTTTTCTTTCTTTTTAAATAACACATATTTGCTAGGGACAATTTGATGGGCATGCCAGTTCAGAAAGAATTTCTTTTTCACTAAGGGTGTCCAAGTAGTATAAATTTTACTTACTTCTTTAGTAACAAAATAAGTGTTTTATATTGTAAATTCACATATAATGCACTGTCATCCATTAAACTGCTTTTAGCAATTCATTATTTAACAAAAAACTAATTAAAAGTAATAATGTTAAATTTATTGGTAATTTTCTTTTAAATTTTGTGTAATTTTTTTCACTTTTTTAGGTTATAAATCGTCGCTTAAGAAACAATACCGCGTAACTGACACTTTTGGTGAAAATGACATTTTTATACTGTTGGCATCACTGAAATAGCACGCTTATGATGAAATATCGGTCAAGATAAAATTTTGTGTCATGACCTTGTTTATTATCCTGAAAATGTAAACATTGTACGACGCCTAATAGCAAAAATAAACAGTCTTTTGCTTCTCCTGTAAAATTTGTGATTTGTTAGTTACGCGGTATTGTTTCTTAAGCGACGAAATGCATTTTTTTGCTATTTTATGGTCATTAAATGCCTGGCACTAGTAATTAAATATTCTTTTCCTTTCAACCAAACCGAATTAAAGAACGAATCTTTGTAAATCTTACCATTAGCAGTGATATATTCTTTCTTCCTTTATCGTAGTTTTACTTCTCCCTTTTAGGAATTAAGCAACCCAAGCCGCCAGGCACCAGTGATATATTAAAATTTAATATTACATATTTCTACATATTTAACCCATAAAATGACTTAATTTATGTAATAATAATAATAAGGAAGTATTTGTTTGTCTGTCTGTGATGCCCAGCCAAACCTACACCATGCAGAGATCACAAACTTTTAACATAGATGGTCTGAAGGATGTCTGAATGCACCTTGAAGCCGAATTTTTAATTTTTGCTCTCATTTGCAAATTATGAGCAGACCCAAAAGGAAAAGACCACTTGGAAGACCTAGACGCAGGTGGGAGGACGATATTAGGATAGATTTAAGAGAAGTAGGATTTGCGAGGGATGGTTGGATGGAGTTAGCACCGAATAGGGTTGAATGGCGGACTCCGGTAAGCACGGCAATGAACATACGGGTTCCATAAAATAGATAATATTCCTTTAGCTTGCCATTGAGTGAGTAAGTAAGTTAGTAAGTAAGGTATCTATTCCAAAGTGAAGTTTTGTGTATTTGACAATAATATTCATTGACTTCACCATGTTATTCCCAATATTAGTTATCTATATACGTAACTTGTCTTTCTGCTGTGGTACCTTATACTAAGATTTTACTGATAAATTTCTCAAAGAATTCATGAACTCAAATCTTCCATAAAATTTTTTAAACAATATGAGGGATGAGCAGTGGCCACGCATGTACCCTAGTACATTTTCATAATTTACACAAGATGGGTGGGTCATTTGCCACAGGAAGTAGTAATCAGAATAACACAAATTAAATTCAGCGTTTCACCAAAAATTTATGCATACATAACGTATTGGCCCGAATATAAGACGACCTCGCATATAAGACAACCATGATTTTTTTTAAGGATAGTTATGAAAAAATAAATAAAATAGCTTATTAGTACATTTTGCTTCACATAAAACAGAATTTTGAAGTTCATATTTAGACCTGGGATTTTAGGCTCTAAAAATATTAGTTTTAGGCACCTAAAATAGGCTTTTAAAACAAGTAAGTAGGCTTTTAAAAGAGAAAATAGGCACTTAAAATATGCTTTAAAAATGTGTAAATATGCAAAAAATAGACTTTACAATACTATAATATGCTCTTAAACTGTAACGTGATCTTTTTTACTGAAGGAAATATGGTATACCTATTCTTAACAGAAATAATTGCAAAATTCACACAGTATTACAATAGTATATTGCGATACAAGTGCCGTAAGACATGATTACGGATCGAGGAAATAGTTTGAAAACATGAGGCGCTTGCGACGAGTGTTTTCAATTTTCCGAGATCCGTAATGTGCTTACGGCACATGTATTGCATGCTACTTTTTGCACGATGATTATTTATATCAATTTAATTATATTAATTGAGATATTACCTGAAAATATTACGTGTATACATTCTTGAAGAGAGATGTTTATTTCAGAAAGTGATTCGCATGTGTTTGTTGTTATGGGAACCTTAGCAACACAATTGTGTGGGAATGTCAACTTACGATCCACGGCAACAACGTTCGTAAGTACCACTAATTAGTTAAGGAGTGCAAAAAATACATTTATCAAAAACAGTTTTGGATTATATGTCCCTTCTTACTATATACCTGCTACTTGTTGTTTTGAGCTCCTCCTCCTTCAGTCAGCATTCCTTTGGCATTTTAGGCACTAAAGGCTCCAAAGGTCCAAATAGGCATTTTAGGGCGCTATAAAACTCTGTAAATATAAGTGATATATCATGAAATGTCAACATATTTAAAAGTTTTCATGTTATTTCATAAGGAACAAAATAGGCATTTGCCTTGAAATCCCAGGTCTATTCATATTGTAACTTCTTTTCTCACCTTCATTTACGCATTGAGACAATGAAGACTGCCATGACTGGTGGTCAAAGCTTTACGCATAGAGAATAGAGAAGTAACAGTGCAATACGAGCAGAAGCATGAATTCAGGAAAAATAAAATTCAGTAAAGTTTGGTGAATTTCCACAGGACTTTGACCTTAGGTCGGATGCACATCATCGCATGAGAATTCCTGCTGCACAGTTGCATTCATGAATGGAGAGTTGTTGAAAATGTTAGGTTGTGCGTATAAGACAAGTATAGTTTTTATAAACACCTTTTGAGGAAAAAATATCATCTTATATTCACACCAATATGGTACATGAAGAAGGAAGAGTTCAGAATATCTGGATAGAGCCATTTTTTGAATCTGTGACAATGATATCCAAATCGCTTGTTACAGCAATGCCTGATATGCCAGAAAACTTCCCTGGGCTCGATCCCCTACCACCAAAAGATTTGACAAACGTGTAATTGGGTTTGAAAACCTGTATTCTAGCATTGCCACTGTCTCCCACTAAAATGAAACCGAGATGGTCAATCGCGATGCATTCGGGTGCTCGGAACTGTCCCCTAGCCTCACCCGTGGACCCGAATTCATTGAGTTTCTCCCCCTGAAGAGAGTAAGTCTTGATCCTGCGGTTTCCCAGATCAGCGACCACTACTTTGTCCTGGAACACTGTGATCCCAGTTGGCTGGTTGAATTCAGTACGCATGTATTTGTGTCCAGGTAAAGGATCTAGGATGCCTATTACTCGGATAACGTTGCCGTCCTGAGGATCCAGGACCTGAAATACAACACCATGCCATTGAGTTTCTGTCTGAACACCTGCCAAGAATTATTTGTTTTTATTGTGGATGAGCTTAAAAGGCCCGGCGTCGCTCGGGTTTTGTATTTTGTAAATTTGAAAATAACTTATGAAGGACTTTCTATTTTCAAGCTCTAGGTATATACAGGTATTAAGAATTTGAAATGAGAAAGAACGACTTATCACACTCAAACTATTCCCTCAGAAAACGCTAGATATATGTTTTTATAGCTTATAGCAGATCCTGCAGCTTTTCCCACAATAATTAATCGGAAGATTAAAAATTAAGAGCAAAATAATAAAAATGTTATGTTTATTAACACTTTGCACGCAAAACAATCATAGGTCTAAACTATACGAATGATAGGCCTAATTAGTGAAACAGCTATAAATCCAGCTTTGAAGTGAATTCCACGATTAGAAAGTTCAGCATGGGATAAATAACCTCAGATTCGAGTTCCTTGGCCCAGAATACCCTGTATAGTGAGTTTCGTCCAAATCAAACAATGTTTATCCATTTAGGCCTATATTCATTATCCTTCTTCCATCGAAGGTGAAAATTTCAGATGTTTGCCTGCCTTGACATTATAAACAAATGAATCGACCAGTGTGGGCTTACAACATTCAAGTGATCACTATGCTTTTATTTCCAAGGTATGACAAAAGTAGACAAAGCCACCTGACAATTAAAATGTATTACTGAAAACTGAAGCTTCAAAAGCGCAAAAAATGTACATTTTCTTCCTGTTTTTCACTCATAACTCGCAAACGAAAGCTAAAATTAAAAATGTACTATGCCAGAAACCTTCACAGGAGTGTAATTAACAACTTCCCAAAGTTTCATGGCGATCGAATGAATGGTGTAGTAATGCATAAAGGACAGACAGACATACATTCGTTTTTATATAGATAGATAACCAACAGCTAGGGATCCTAGTTTATAATCAATAAAATGTAAAATTTCGGTAAAAAGTTGGGTTAATTTCAGTGTTATTTTGCATTAAAAATTAAATACGAGGCACGTCCATAAAGTAAGTTTCCCTGGGGCCGTTTACACAAACAAAAACAATATTTCATGGAAATAGTTAATGCAACAGATATAGCAAGTGTTCAGCTAGTTTTAAACATATTTGCCACAGGAACTGAAACATTTGTCATATCTTGGGACCAAGTTGTAAACATTTTTGTCGTACAAGTCTGCCGCCTGGGATTTGAACCATGTGTGACAACCATCTCCGCTTCTCTGTCATTTACAGATGTTGAAACATCTACTAGCCGAACTGTTGCAGGAAACTTGCAGGGAGGTGTTGAAGCCTCCACTCTACAGCTTGGACCATGCACCCAGAGATTTTCATCTTTTCCTACCCCTCAAGAAATAACAGAGAACGGTTCAGCTTCCGAGACAGAATTAATTTATCTTGTGATACTGTCTTTAAGTTCTTCTAACAGTATGTGACTATTATGTATGGGGGAACTTGAAAAATAAAGAGTATAGGTCATATTCCCATATGTTAGAAGAACTTAAGACAATATCACAAGAAAAATTAAGTCATCTTGGAAGATGAGCTTCAGCGCATGAAAGAAAATTTCCTAAAAAGGTGCCAGTGTTGTGTGGATGCAAGAGGACATTTCCAACATCTTTTGTGATGAGGTACGTGGTTATTTTCATTGTAATTTTAACCGTAATCGTGAGAACCTGAATCGTTAGACCATTAGCAGCTTTATTTGCGTAGATATTTTTCCCGATCGCTCGGGAGTTAGAGCTGTGGCTGCCGCAATGCAGAAACCCGCATGATTGGCCAACTCTTACGTGAAACACACTGTATATAAGCATCAATAGCACAATGCGTGCTGTAGCAGGAAAAAGGTTAAAGTAATAAATAACAGCGAACAAGCACGGGGTCAAAAATTAAACATTACAAAACAGTAATTAAACCAGAAGCACTGTACGCGGCAGAAACGCTAAACATGAATTTCAAAGGCCAGATGGAAAAACTTGAACTAAAGGAAAGGAAGATTTTAAGAAAAATCATAGGACCGAAATTTCAGAATAATAATCAAGAATGAAACCCTCTACAAGAAAATTGAAAACCTTTCAGAGACTATGCGAAAAAGGAGGATAAATTTCTATGGTCATCTTCTAAGAATGGACTCTGATAGATTAACCAATCACATCTTTGACTTCTTCTGCAACTGCAAAACAAAATTCAACTGGTTTAAAGAAACTGAAAAAGACCTAGTCGAGTTAAAAATTACAGAAAATTCACTACTCGATCGAACAGCTAAAATAATAACTAAAGGCGAAAATACAAGGTTCCAACACTGAAATCCAAACCTATTATTTCAGAAGAAGAGAGGAAAGGAAGATCAGAAAGAATGAAGAAATACTGGGCACTTAGGAAGGAACTACACACAAAGAAATGACTGGTTCAACATATCTCAAAGAAGAAATACCAAGACTTTGTTTCAAGAATGGCTTTTATTGTGCATATAACTGCATTTAGGAAATTTTCAACTATTGTAGCACATTTAGTATGAATATGCATATTTAAGTAATTTTTTTGGCATATTTGTGTGCACATTAAAGAAATTTTGAAGTTTCGTATCATATTTTGTAAATTTTGCATTATAATGATACTTTCTGAGAATTTACAGATATTTTAAATAATTAACATTATATTTTAATAAAATGAATTGTAATGAAACTTTAAAAAATCCCTTTAGGCAGGCCTACAGGCGGAGGTAGATTTCGAAGTGCTTTTGGTTTAATTTATTGTCGCTGCATAGCACTCTTTTTCTTTAGCCTTGGCATGGTAAACCTGCAGTAATAAGAACTGAATTCGGTAAAGAGGAAGAGCCTACAATCATTTGTTTTGACAACAAGAATAGGATATAATATTCTGGGAGGCCGTGCGCAAGATCAGCAATGAATAAAATTAGCAAAGCCGCTAAACAAGACAAAATTATGATATAATAATTCTTTTAAGTGTTATTATTTTCAAACATTAAAATCTCGCGTCATATGAGAGCTATCAAGAAACTATTTATTGATTTGTAGAGTACTCATCAAGAGCTTTTCAACGATACCCCACAAGACGTGGTTTCAAAAGTTTCGAATTTTCATCCCCCACCCCCACCCCCACCCCCACCCCCAACCTCACTCGAACCCCCGAATTGTTGGTGTCACTGTGAACTCCATAGGGAGTACTCTAATTTATTCAAACAAAGTTTCCCTCTATACTTCATAGGGGCCGAGATATAAATGTTTTAAAATTTCAACCCCCTCCCCCGACCACCCCCTTGGGCCAATTTTGCCCATTAACGAACTTGTCCGAACTATTGGGCCTAGAAATAACATAATAAAATTTGGTTCAAATATCTTCAAAATTACGGCCGCTATCGTGTAAAGATATATATATATATATATATAAATATCACAAAATTTTTTTTTGAACGGGCGGTGGTTTCGTACTTAGGGGAGCATGAAACGTAAAGATATGAAAGAATTTTTCGAAAATCATAAAGTGGTATCCATTTTCGAAGAAAAATCTACCTAAAAATATACACAATGTTTAAGTGGTAAAGTCATATTTTTAATTCTATTGGTCATATTTCAATGTTTTTAGGTCATAAATGCATGCATTTATCCTATTTTTTAGGTAAATCCGCCCCCTAATAATAACTAAAGACGAAAATACAGGGATCCAAGACAGGTCGACACTGAAAACCAAACCTATTATCTCGGAAGAAGAGAGGAAAAGAAGATCAGAAAGAATGAAGAAATACTGGGCACTTAGGAAGGAACAACACACAAAGAAATGACAGGTTCAACGTACCCCAAAGAGGGTGAAACAAAAGAAGAAAGAGAACAAGCCATACCTGTACACGGTCATTCCCAGTGTCACACACGTATATGAAGTTGTCTTCATCTCCTGATCTTGTTGCAATTCCCTCTGGTGACTGAAACTGTCCTTCAGCATGTCCCTTCTTCCCCAACTGCCTTAGGTATACTCCCTCTGCACTGAATACATGCACACAATGGTTCCACTTATCTGAAATATAAATGAGACGAAGATCATGGTTATTGGAAAAGAACTCAAGAAGGTAGACGTGAGAATTAAGGATGAGGTTATCGAACAAGTAGACAGGTTCAAATACTTGGGTTGTACAGTCGGTCAAATAAAAAACGTCGGGCGGTATTTGATTAAGTATCATGAACGAGCATATGCGCATGTACAGGAAGACTTAAGGTTAGGTTCACACACGCCTCTTGTCTATCCATGTATTTTCTTGATTATTTAGTCAGTTTTGTTCCAAAACAAACATGTATAGAAGGCTGTGGTTATATGCCTCAAATCCGCCATATTCTTGGTTGCAAATTTTTATAATATTAATAATTAATAGATTCGTGAGGAATATGTTTATTCAAGGAGCATTTTTTAAAGATTTTATTTTATAATACCGGTACTTCTAGTGCAAAATCAATTACTTACGCTCAACTTCTGCAACCAATCTAGCATCGAAATACTCCACGATTCCTATGAAAACTTCTGGTTGCATTAAAGTCAAATTCCCACCACTAAGCTGCTCTTTTATAAATATGGAACCTTCTCGCTGCTTCAGAGGCCGAAAAATGCAGGTCAATTATAGCCCTAACTACACTTTCTCTCACTTTAGCATTTGTATGTGGCGATGACGCATAGCAAAATGAATTATGACAATACATTAAGTTGAATATCGTGTGTTGAGCTTTCCGCGTTGTTCATTTTTTCCCTCGTTGTTCATTTTTTCCCTCCTGTCGCATGGCCTCATATGTTCCGAAAATGACCCGTATTTTATGTTTTTTATAGGAAACTTGTGAACTAATGCGTTAAAACTTTAATTTTAACTGCATACGAGTCCCGACGTTTTTTATTTGACCGACTGTACTATCAGTAGCAACATGAGGTGTTGTCAAGAAGTAAAACAGAGGACAGCAATGGCAAATAAGTTCTGTGCTCTTTTGGAAAAGGCTAGTGAAGTGCTTTGTGTGGAGTGTAGCGTTTAATGGTGCAGAGACTTGGACATTACGAAGGAATGAGAAGCATTTGAGATGTGGATATGGAGAAGAATGGAGCAATACCATGGACAGATAAAGTTAAAAATAAAGATGTGCTAGACAGAGTGGGAGAAAGAAGTGTTTTATTGGAAGTCATTAGGAAGAGGAAAAGAAATTGGAAGGGACATTGGCTAAGAAGAAATTGTTTGCTGAAAGATGCCATACAAGGGATAATAAATGGGAAGAAGGTTCGTGGCAGAAGAAGGTACCAGATGATAAGACAACATTAAAATAAATGGACCATACACAGACACAAAAAGGAAATACAACAAAAAGATGTGTTTAAAATTATTACAAAATCAGTGGATAAAGGTTAAAACATTAAAACACAACGTTTCATCTCTGCTCTTGAGTCTTCCTCAGGTGACTTCTCACACAGTACTGATCATGAAGAAGAATGAGTTTCGTCACGGTAACCATCGATTAAACATTGTTTCTAAAATATCTGTTTTTCCAGTTCTTTGGATGTCAAACATTTCCTCCTCTATGCATTCCGCAGGAGGCCGGGGAATTTTTACCACTGGAATTTCCCTTTTCAGTCTCCTCATTACATCCAGCCATTCGTAACCTATATCACCATCATACCTATTTGAAAGACTGAAAAGGGAAATTCCAGTGGTAAAAATTCCCCGGCCACCTGCAGATTGCATACAGGAGGAGGATGTTTTACAAAAAGGAAAGCTGAGAGAAGGGAAGAGTGGAGAATGCTGAGTTTGCAGTGAAAGACCTGCCCCTGGGCAATCTGAAATTGTAAGAAATAAAACTGATGGATTGTGGCTTTCTGTGAATTTCGACTGATATTCAATTCTAATGGATGTGATAAGAATTAAACAGCGGCCCTGAGTCATGGTAAGTAAATTTCCAATTCAGCATTTGCCTTTACGAATGGGGAAACGATGAAAAAAACCCATGTCAAATTGGCCAATCAGCTCACTCAGTAGACTGTTTGTTGTTATGTGTATCTCTAATTACATTAAATCTGTGTCGAGATGACCTTTAATTGTAAAATAATAATTAAAGAAAGTGAATTTCTGTCTTCAAGAAAATGGTATACATTACCAACATCTGTAAAGCTGCGTTTCCACAGATATACATTTAACACCAACATGTCAATATTAACAAGCGGATATTGACATGTATATTGCAATTTCACGTTCCAATTGACTTGGCATGCAAACCCAGCATGTTGCACTTAACATTTTCAGATGTTAATTTATTTTCCGGAGAAAATGGACAACATATGAAGTCAATCGGCTGCTGGATCGGCTTTGGTCCGGGAGTTTCCGGGAAAACAAAAAGCAATCGACAGCTTCCTCAATATTGCTGGCATCCATTTTGTATTATGTGAGTATTTGGTATATCAGTGTTCTCAATAGTTTTGAATCTACTTTTAAAATTATTTTTTATGGCATACTCAATTGTTGAAAAATGTGATAGTTATTTTGAAAAGATCAAGACATCTGTACAAAATTAGTCTTTAAGAAAGTCATAGACAGTTAACAAGAAGACAATAACGACTATATAAAATTACTCTCATTTTGTAATGATGCGTTTTCTTTTTGAATGTTATTTATTAATTATTCATTAATTTCCGTTCTTAACCGTGCCAACCCATGTTAACCTATAACAATGTAGTGGAGACAGACAAACCACTTGACTTGTATACGTCAACAAATTGATGACAAACATTTAACATATGTTAACTGCAACATGTTGGTGTTAAATGTATATCAATGGAGACACAGCTTCGATAGGTGAGTTTTATGATACTTCTAGTAATTCTTACTTCATAAATGATTGTAGCAGAACATTATACAGTATATCATTGTTCATGTCTATTGCAATATGTTAAACAAAATCCCTTTAGTCAGGCCTACAGGCTGAGGTAGATTTCAAAGTGCTTTTGGTTTAATTTATTGTCGCTACGCAGCACTCTTCTTCTTTAGCCTAGGCATGACAAACCCGCAATAATAACTGCAAAAAAGAGGAAAGAGCACTTTTCCAAACATTAAAATGTCGCCTTATGTGAGAGCTATCGAGAAACCAATTATTAATTTGTAGAGTACTCATCAAGAGCTTTTCAACGATACCCCACAAGACGTGGTTTCAAAAATTTCGAATTTCCATCCCCCCACTCGTACCCCCAAAACCCCCGAATCGTTGGTGTCACTGTGAACTCCATAGGGAGTACTCTAATTTATTCAAACAAAGTTTCCCTCCATACTTCATAGGGGCCGAGATTTAAAGTTTTCAAAATTTCAACCCCCTCCTCCGACCCCCCCTTTGGGCCAATTTTGCTCATTAACGAACTTGTCCGAACTATTGGGCCTAGAAATAACATAATAAAATTTGGTTCAAATATCTTCAAAATTACGGCCGTTAGCGTGTAAAGATATAAATAAATATATATAAATATCACAATTTTTTTTTTTAACGGGCGGTGGTTTCGTACTTAGGGAAGCATAAAACGTAAGGATTTGAAAGAATTTGTCGAAAGTCATGACATGGTATCGATTGCAATAGGTAGATTTTTCTTCGAAAACTACCTAAACAATACTGGGCCCCTTACCTGTGACATAGACCTCATGAAGGGGCTTGGAGAATGCAATGCTATGAGGGTACATCATGCTGGGAGCTGTTAACTGGTTCACAATCTTCATTCTGCTGCGGTCAATCACCAGAACTTGTCGGGAATCTGTGCCAGCGACATACATGTGATTGCTGTCACCCCAGGGAGCCACACCCACTCCGGCTGGCCGCTGCATCACCGTGTGATCCAGACTGAAGCGAGGTGTGAACGTGTGGGTCCTAAGATGAATTTTCTTTGTTAATGAGTTTCACAATGTCCTTGGCCATCTCTAATATTTATTTTTTTACTAGGACTGAAGATGACAGACTAACTGTGGAAATGCATATCCATGAGAGAAAATATTAGTAACTCCAGGGCTTTTAGTAATGCTAACATTGGAACAAACAAAATAAAAAAACAAAGTGTGCGTGGAACGCCACGCGACAGAAGTGAAACTTGTTTTAATTTTTGAATTTTTTTCAATTTTTGATTATTGGATATTTTAACTTTTGGATTGTTGGACTTTTTAATATTGGGTTTTTGGACTTTTTAAATATTGGATTTTTTAATCTTTTAATTTTTTTTTGGAATTTTGGATTTTTTTTTTAAATTTTGGATTTTTAAATTTTGGATTATTTATTTTTTATATTTTGATTTTTTTAATTTTTAGATTTTTAAATTTTGGATATTTGGATTTTTTAATTTTTTTAATTTTGGATTTTTGGTTTTTCGATTTTTTTAATTTTGGAATTTTTGATTTTTTAAAGTTTGGATCTTTGAATTTTTTATTTTTTTATTTTGGATTTTGAATTTTTTAATTTTGGATTTTTAGATTTTTAATTTTTAATTTTTTTAATTTTTGATAAGCGTAATCATTGAGTTGATTGTTTTCTGTGCAGCCCGTTCCGTTACACCTCACTAATTTCGTGACGATTTTGAGCGTTACACTATTTTCGTGATGATTTTCAGCGTTATAGAAGCTCTCGATTTAGCCCTACCGCGGCTAAAGAAGTTTCACTTCAAAAATGGCTCGATGAAAACCTTCTACTGTATCTTAAAATATTGATAAAACAACATATTTACCTTTTTCATTAAACTCTAAAGGACTTTCCTCGATAAATGCTCAACATAACATAATCTTACATGAAATCTCTTGTTTTATCCCATTTAGTTGTAAATGTTCAAAATTAATTTCATCAACGCAAGTAAAATACTTAGGTGTTATCATTGATCAAAATTTACAGTGGGAAAAACATGTTCAATATCTGAGTCTTAAACTAAGGAAAACTATATATAAATTTGTTATATTAAGAAACATTATGCCACAGGTACTTTAAGATCAAAATATTTAAGTTTAGTCCAATCATTTATACAATATCTTAAAGAATCAACAGAGGTGAAATATTTGGGAATCATTATAGATCAATACTTAAAATGGAACAAACATATATCATATTTATGTCCAAGGATCCGCAAAACAATTTATAAATTTGTAAGCCTACGTCAATACTTGCCTACCTCTGTTTTGAGGCTTGTATATCTAGCTATAGTTGAATCGGTAATCCAATATGGCATATGTGGGTGGGGAGGTACTGCAAAAACTACTATTGAGCCACTGATCATATTGCAAAAACGTATAATTAAAATATGCCTGAATAAACGAATTGATTATCCCACTAACCGGATATATAACGAATTTGAGCAAATTTATAAACACACTATATTGAATTTCTACCATAAACATCGAAAAAAATATCAAAAGCATCCTCATGATTACACTACAAGACGCAATCAAATACCTACTCTAATTGAACCTAAATGTTTCACATCGGCAGGACTATTACACAGCTCGAACTCTGGTCCACGGCTATACAACTCGATAATGAAACTTCACCCTGAATTAGCCATGTACAAGGATTTCATTTTCAAATCCAGAATTAAAAAACTAATATAAGACACATTAATATTAACCACATTTCACACTTTCCCTTTTATAATGATTTATATGTTCTTCTTTCCTTTTTCTGAATAGTACTGGTATCAATATATTTTATTGTATTTTTAGTTTAATTTGATTGTATTGCACCTGTATTCATTTACATGTTATTTGTATTTGTATTTTTAACTGATGTAATTTAAAAGGAACTAACCCCAAACACGAGCTTTGCTCCTTTGGGGTAACTTAAGTAACTCTTTCTGTATTAAATTAAAAGAGTAAGTAGTAGTAGTAGTAGATAGTTTAGTTTCAGATAACTTGGAGGTACAAGAAAAAGTATATATTCTTAAAATAGAACTGGATATTTTATTGCTAAACACGAAGAGAAAACCTTATAATAAAATAATATTCTAAATATGGAATAATAGGATGGGGTGGGATATGTCAGACTGCACTCCGCCCACTGTCGCTGTTACAGAAAAGAATAATCAAAATATGCTTAAAAAAATCAATCTACTATCCATCTAAAAGTTTATATAAAGATTTTGACGCACTGAATTAAAACAATTATACTCCTTTCTCCTACACTTTATTAAATTATTTCCATAAACACCATGAAAAATTCATAACACGAAATCACTACTATAATACAAGGAGGTATAATATCTCTCGTCCTCTTTTCAAACCTAAGTGTACTATAGAAGTAGGTCCAAGGTCCAAGGCTTTACAACAATTTTACTAAAAGAAACCCTAATCTGACAACACTAAACAATAAATTCTTTAAAAAAAATCTGATGTGAAAGTCACATAACTTCCTCTGCCCAAATAAAAGTTAGCAGTATTCACATATCCTTGTACAGAATCGCAAGACACAATTTTACGCTAATTATTTTATAAATACCTCTTCTTTCAATGATGCGACTAAAAGCGCAAGGCTATATAACAAACTTAAAAAAAAAAAGAACAAGTGACTGCAGACGTTTATTGAACTTTCCGCCATAAAGAATAATTTCCGAAATTTATCGAATATTTCCCTCAGATACTTCTTTACTCTATGCATGGCCAACAATACACCTTTCTCACTTCACATTCTTATATAGAATAAGAAGCCGTGAAAGAGCGCGTATTCAGTTGTTCATCACGCAAGACAAACTTCCTACAAACAGTGGATGAAAAGTGGGTGGCTTGTAACTACCCTCAGAGAATGTTTTCGAAAAAAAGTTTCAAATAAAAGTTTTAGCTCTCAGTAAAAGGAACACATGTGCAAAATTTAAAGAAAATCGTTACAGCCGTTTTCAAGAAAGCCCCAAAAAACGAAAATTTCTTCACGTCAAGTCCCCTTAAAAATAAGAGAAACGTGTCGTCAATCTTCATCTCACATCTTCAGAAGGTACCTGACCCAAATACAAAATTTTGTTTTCATACCATTTTTCGTTTTGGAGCTAGCCTTTCACAGATATCCACACAGACAGATACACAGACATGTTTCCAAAAATAGTATTTTTGGATTCAGGGGGGCCTTGTATATATGCTAAAAACTCAACTTAGAATTTTAGGGTCGAAAACAATACTTCCTCTACCTATAGTACCTATGGTACGGGCAGAGGAAGTAATAACTTATTTTCTGCATATCATAATTGCAATTAATTTATCACTGATTAAACAAAAGCATTCTGGCACTTTGTTACATCATTTTACCTGATTTTATTATATGATTAATTTGGTTAAGTACAAATTGTTATTAGTCTGTGATCGATAGCACTTTATATAACCAGTAGCGGCTCGTGGCTCAAAACGAAAGTGTGCTGCAAATACTATTTCATACAGCAAACTTAAAATATTTTTAAAAATTATTAGTATGCCTATCTAAACTGCTCGTCTCTTAATCCGTCTCTGGGAACTCTCACGCGATTTTCTCTGCCCTAATTATTTTTTTGCTAATTTCTCTCGTCTCGTCGAACGTTGTGTGAGTTGTGTGACGAGAGAAAATAGCAAAAATTAAAATTAAAAATAATAATAACAATAATAATAATAATAATGATAATAATATAAATAATAATAATAATTAGGGTAGGGAAAATCGCGTGAGTGTTCCCCGAAATGGAATAAGAGACGAGAAAATAGTATTTTTAATGATCGAGGTAGAGGAAGTCGCTTTGTGTTCCCAGTGCGACAGAATACTTAATCGGGGTTGTGGAATCCGGGTATTTCTGAAGTTAACACATTCGAATTTGGCGGTGAAGATGAAAAGCATTGCTTACTCGCTACATCACTGTCCCCTACCGTCAGATGGTGGAAGATCTTCTCACATAACTAACAGCTCGGCCGCCGGCGAGACGTGAACCTACCTCAGGATCCCACTCGGCTGCCTCTTTCGCAGCCCATTTTGCAGGTTAAACTCCCATATACGCAAAGCAGCCAAGGTCGAGCATGACGTCACACCCTCCAAACGCTGCGCTGTTCATAAACTGCACTCACGAATACGGGAAAGATAATATTCACATTACCGACTTCCATTCTCCAACGTCAGCTAAGGAATTCTCGCGTGGACGCGCCAAGTTCAAAATCTACGCAAAAGAAAATATAATATTGCGTTGGAAAATAACATTATACGACGAGCAGAAAACAAGCTGTGTGCTGCAGCACTGCAGCACATAGGAGAAACCGCCACTGTATATAACTTAATAAAAGAATGGATTAAACTTGAACAAACTTAGCAATATATTTCAGGTAATGGCATATGAGTCACAGAAACTTTGATTTGCACTATATAATAAATATAATGATGTAAAAAAAGTTACATGGGTAGGCCTATTAAAGAAAGATTAATATTTTAAAACATACATTATCATACTTAACTTTAATAACAACATTATGGAATATATTGTTTAAAAGGCCCTGCTAAGTGCTAAGTGCTAAGTTTACGAACCATATAGATTTTTGTTACACCTAAGTGTTTGTTAATCATAACACAGTAGGCAAGCAGTCCTCTGACTTATCATTGAGAAGAAGATCTAATAATTCTGTTTTTCGGTGATTGTTCCCAAATTCCTAACATACGGTTGAAAAAATTTGCAATAATATCATTGTCATCTATCCCCCCAGAAATTAAGTCTCTCAATTTCGTACCTAAATTCAAACATAATCTTTATAAAACACTTTATATCTCATCTAGCCTCCAATAATTAATTAAAAGATTACTAATAATTAAGTATAGGCTACTACAGTTGTAAGGTTTGAATCTAATACAATATAATATAATTTTTTGAAGTGAAACTTCTTTAGCCGCTGTAGGGGTAAATCGAGAGCTTGCGTTACGCTCAAAATCATCACAAAATTAGTGAGGTGTGACGGAACGGACTTCACAGAAAACAATCAACTCAATGACTAGGCTTATCCAAAATTTAAACAAATCCAAAAATTAAAACATGTTTCACTTCTGTCGCATGGAGTTCCACGCACACTTTTTTTTACTGAAAATTTTTTATTGTGGTTTGCTAAGTGGTTCAAACTGGGTGAACAATTTGTTTTTTGGCAGAAGAGTGCACTTTGCTCACTAGCTCATTTATTGGAATAGTATTTATAGAAGAGGCACAGAAAGAAATTTAGGATGCATAAAAAATTACTGATCATTTTACTGTGGACATTTGTAAAGACAAGTGCCATTACATTGCCAGAGAACTCTGCTACTTTACTAGAAAAACAGTTATCACAATGCATTCTAAACATCAGCTCAACATACTTTCGAAAGGATATGTATGTTCTGATACAAACTCCAGGGACGTGGTTCCCGAATTTTACCACAAGTCACGGAGGCATGATAGATGGAGATATTCTTCTAAAAACTCTCCATGAAAGTCAGGATGTGTCGACAGTGACATATGGCTCTGAGAAAAATAGACCTGTACCGGAGGAAGTGAGAGAAAAACCAGGATCTTATGTGATACTTATGAATGGATTGGAAAGAACTATGGAGATGAAAATGGCATTGTATACTATTTTAAATATCCGAAATAACTATACAAATTTGAAAAGTCACGTAATCATAGCCACAACGAGAATTACAAAGAATGAACATGAAGCATTTAAGTTAGCACACACTTATCTTAACTTTGTTTGGCAAATAACTGGGATTGCAAATGTTATAATTCTGATTCCCTCATCAGAGTATTCTGGTTTTAATTTTCGTGTACCTGTATTTATGTGGGACCCTAATGGAGAAGGAAAATATATATGCACTAAACGTTTAAGAAATATTGTTTACGTAGATGCCTGGAATGGAGAGAAAAAGATGTTTTATTTAAATGAAAATCTTTTCCCTTCAAAGGAAATAAGTCCATTATTATTGCATAGATGTAATTTGAAAATAGGCATGGTCCAAAACCTTCCCATGGTGCATGTAAGTAAAGATCAATTTTTGGGCATTATTCCTTATGCATTGACGATTATTGCCAGAGTGTCTAACTTTAAATTATCCGTAGCTAATATAAAAGAAGCGTATATACTTACCGTAGTGGTGGGTAGGTCATTTAATCCGGATGGATGTTCTGATACATATCCTCATTTTAAAGATCATTTGACTTGGTTCGTACCAGCAGGAACACCAATTCCTCGTTGGAAAAGTCTGGTAAAGGCGTTCACCCCCACTGTGTGGATTTTGGTTTCAGTGACATTTATTATTGGATGGATTTTATTGCTGGTATTTGACAAATTAAATTATATGTATTCTTGTAAACCTGTAAGTACTAGTTTGACTGAAACATTACTCAATGTTATATGCTGCCATTTAGGAAAAGGGATACCATTTAATATGAACACAGGGGCTGCACTGTTCTTCACAATATGGTTGTCCTATTGCCTGGTTATCAACACTGCCTATCAAGCAGTACTTATTGGATTCTTAGTCAATCCTGGAGAGATTCCACCAATGAAAACTATCTCAGAAGTAATAAATTCAGACCTAAGACTTACGCGAGCTGTAGAATTTCATAACAATGATGGAGAACCAGAAATGGAAAAAATTCTCAAATATGAACCATGTGGAATGTCCGCGTGCCTTGCCATTGCATCAGAAAAACATGATCTGGCACTTTTGGCAACGCGACTTTGGAGTGAGTGGGTTATAATAAAGGAATATGAAACATCTGAGGGAAAAGCTACCATTGTTCCCATTGAGGAAAATGTGAGGGTAATGTATTTCACAGTTTCTGTGAGAAAACTGGGATGTTTGATTTATGATCGACTTGACACTATGTTACACAGAATGGTAAGTTCTGGATTAGCTGGCAATATTAACAAAAAGTTTTGGCAAAGATTTATAACTAAGGTACATTTTATGAAGACATTTATACCACCTGCAGTTAAATTTAATATGTCCCATTTACAAGGAACATTTTACATTCTGCTAATCGGACTTATGCTCGCGGTTCTCATTTTTGTTATGGAATTAATTGTTCATACCATTAACATTAAGCTTGATCATTCCTCTCTCATACATATTGGCAGAAGGGTCTGGTACTAGTGGTTTCCCTATTGGAATGAGAGACCATGAAAGACAATGTTTTTGGGAAAGAGATAGACTGTATAATATTTCATTTATTTAATATACCGGTACAATTTCTTTTAGCCCTATTTCACCAAAGGTACATTAGGGCTGTAGTTTTATGTCAATTACAATGTATAATGTACACAAATCAGCAACCGAGCGCTAACTTCTAGAAAAACTCGTAAGACTGAAGATGGTATAAATTATTAATACCGAAATGGACCTCCTAGCCTATCATCTTCTTCTTTATAAGACAAATAATAGTGTATTCCTGCAAGGTTTGAGAAATTAACTTCACGAATGCAAAAACATACTCATCTGTCAACGTGCAAGATCATACTTGTGAATCATATGGACGCAAATCAATAAATTAAAGACATTCAAGAAGACTTTCAGCATGTAAAATGCTCTATTATCTTACATATATTTTAACTAATTAAAAGAGCCTTAGTCTCTGCTGGTGTCCCGACTATATTGGAGCCAGTTGGCCTTAGTCAATCTGATGGCAAGAGACCCGACGGGTTGACCTTGATCCCTTGGGTCAGGGGTAAATCACTTTTATGGGATGCAACCTGTGTCGACACACTAGCTTCATCACATTTGCCAGTCACCTGCAAAAATCCTGGCTCGGCTGCGATTTCTGCTGTATCTTTGAAGTTAAAGAAGTACTCTCACATAATTGACCAGTATCATTTTGTTGTGTTCACTGTGGAGACACTTGGTACTTGGTGTGCAGAAGTTAACTTCGGAGATAGGTAGAAGACTTGCTACTGCAACAGGGGATCCTAGGGCAGGCGAATATTTGAGGCAATGTATCAGCATTGCCATACAAAGGGGAAATGCCACTAGTGTCATGGGAACCTTTCCTCCATCTTCAGCCCTTGAGGAAATGTATTTCTTTTAATTATTGTTATTGTTATTCATAATTCATTGTATTTCTTTGTTGTATAGGAAACATAATTTTGAGGTGTAAAATGTGTTAAAATGTAACCAATGTGTTAAAATGTAAATGTAAATGTTATGTGATTACAAAATGTACAGGTGATTTAGTTCATAACCTAATTCTTCATAAACTAAGTAACTAAATTTTTTTATCATTGTATCTATAAATAGAGACAAGAGATTTTAGAAACAAATGACTTGTAAATTATAGGCCTACATTTATTAATATTTACCAATTTTAACTAGTATTAGAATATATAATCAATATTAAAAATTAAAATGAATTGTACAACGGTGGATGCCTGTTTTATACTGTTTTAAAGGTATCCACCGTTGTACAATTCATTTTAATTTGTAATTTTTAATATTGATTATATATTTTAGCATTCACGGTGGAAATCAGGACCACAATATGACTAATTGTAACTAGTATTAGAATTATGACCAATATCATATATTATATAGGCCTGTTTTTAACTAATAACATAAAACTACATAATTATAAAGCAAAAATCTCTCATTGTAAAGGTAGTCCACAAATTTATATATATATATATATATATATATATATATATATATATATATATATATATATATACTTCCTGGCCTTTTATTGCTATTTGAGGGTATAAGGCGTAAAAAGTTTTTAGTTGATCAATCAGTGTGTTTTCCCTCAAAGAAAAAAGATGAAATTTATCAATATAATACACCTGTTTTTTTTTTTTTTTTTGTATACCTGTTTTGCTAAAGTTTAAATAAATTATTGTAAACTCTTAAATATAGGACATATAAAAATAGTGGAATTCTCTACAACAACAATCCTTGCTAAAAATGTTTAAGAGTGGTTTTTCGTATTTAACACCACAATAGTTTAAGTGTCCTGTTAACGAAAATCTTTTCCTTTCAAAGAGTAAGCAGTCAAAAAGTAGATGTTCTACGGTCTGTTTTTCTTTACAAATACATAAATATCCATTCGCCCTTATAATATTAAACCTTTCAAAGTAAGAGCCAAAAATTCCTTGACCTGACAAGAATTGAGTTAATAGAAGGGTGATTCTTCAAATACGGGAACATTTGGAATGTGTAAAATCCAAATTTTTTACTTTGTTTAAAAAATCTCAAAAAATCACTAAAATACTTCAGGGGTTACTTGATTATAATATGACACCAGCAGAGCTTAAATGTTTATATTTTTAATTATTTTTATTTCTTTATTTTTTTAAAGCCATGTGAATGACATTCGTGTACATGTGGATGGCAGAAGGCCACATTAATGACTAACTTTGGCAACAATCTGCTTTTCTTTATGTGATTTCATATTTTTCTCTGCATACTTCAGTTGATTTTGCACCAAATTTGCAAATTTGTGTGCATACTCCGGAATTAATGTAATTTTAACGAGACTGTGTTTTTATGGTTTTGGGGAGGGGGGAATCAAGCAGAAATTCATTTAATCAGTTTTAAGATCTTAAGTACAGGTCACAGACACGGCAAACACAATAGTATCCTACATTTATTATCTACATGACTTGAGAGTCATCCACATACCCCTTCATGAGACATGTGGATGACACAAAAATCAGGCATGTGGATGACAAAAAAGGAGTTTAAGTGGTCTCAGCAAGCCATTTCTAAACCTCTGTAAGCTCAACTTCAGTCAAGTACTTTGAATTGGAAGGTTTATCATAGTGCATAATCAAAATTAATAAATATTCACTTTCTGCCTACTTTCTAGAAGCCATGTTAATGACGGGGAATAAAAACGCTTTCCTTGAAAATGATGCAAAGTCCTTTGTTAATCCCAAACTGTTTGTAAGCAAGCAAAATTCAACCTTACAATTCAACCACAAGGTGCCCTGTTGGCTTTCTAACACTGTTGCCAGTTATACAAATTTCTCATTTCTGCAGAAAAAATTCCATTCTTTTCAGCCATGTGGATGACCAAAAACCCTTGGGACATTCTTTATGTTCATTAGGTGGGGTGACAATTTTATTTCATTTTATTTTTTAGGGGTTAATATTCTTCACACATTCATACTCATTGACAGGAAAAAAGTTGAAAAGGAAATAACATTTTGTTTTGTGGAAAAATGCATTAGAATATACAAAACCGAGGTTTGGGACAGGGCATGTGGATGACATTTCATTGAATTAAATTTGATTTTGGAATATCAGAATTTAAAGTTAGTGACATTTCAAAGTGATAGTTGTAGTATGGGAGTAGTAGAAACAAACTTTTATTTTAATTTTTTTTTTAAAGTTGAATTTGAAGGGAAATATCACTCCGGAACACAAATTTTCCCGTATTTGAAGAATCACCCAGAAATTCAGGTTCAATTTTGCTTTGCAGTCGGATTTCAATATTTGGAAAAAAATAATTCTTTTGTAATTGTTCCTTTAACACTAGATAGCCACTGATTGTTCCACCTAGTCTTAATTAGATCCCACATCCTTCTTCGTACATAAGAATAAGGACAAAGAGAGTAGCTATAATTTAGATTCGAAACTGCGGCGGATTTGGCAGCAGCATCGACGCTCTCGTACAATTTACTTCTACATGCTACCGACTCACCCACGGCGAGTTATCGTATTTAACACCACAATAGTTTAAGTGTCCTGTTAACGAAAAACTTTTCCTTTCAAAGAGTGGGCAGTAGATGTTCTACGGTTTGTTTTTCTTTACAAATACATAAATATCCATTCTCCCTTATAATTTTAAACCTTTCAAAGTAAGAGCCAAAAATTCCATTACCTGACAAAATTTAGGTTCAATTTTGCTTTGAAGTCGGGTTTCAATATTTGGAAAAAAACAATTCTTTTGTAATTGTTCCTTTAATACTAGATAGCCACTGATTGTTCCACCTAGTCTTAATTGTGATCCCACATCTTTTGTCGTGCATAAGAATAAGGACAAAGAGAGTAGCTATAATTTAGATTCGGCCAAGTTGAATATGAAACTTCTTAAGGGATCTTCTATAAAACATAGTATCAATCTTGTGAAGATATAGCCTATATTTCTTTTCCTCTTTTTAAATAGTAGTTGTAGTTACTTTTGAAATTTGAAAATTGTTTTATTTTACTTGTATAAATATGTATTTGTATTTGTATTTGTATAAATATGATAAAAAAAATAATAAAAAAATAAACTTTAAATTTATCTGTTCAGAATACTTAAAGAAGCTCAACAGATAAGTCTCAAATCAACCTGTCTAGACATGATGCAACTTGGATCAAATTTTTAGTCAGCTTCGACAACAGTCCATAGTTTGACTCCTCAAAGCATTTAATGTTTTTCTTTTTTACTTCTGAAATGTGTTGTATCTTTTTACTCGAAACAACTAAGTTCGATCTTGTTCTGTTTATGTTGCGGTCATTAAATTAATGGCAGAAATAGCCTATGTGAAATAAACATATTCTACATTTGTATATATTATTTTGTCCGATTCCAAGTAGGAAATTATTAAAATAAAACACAGATAACATATGATATAACACATCATCTCCGATTTCATGTTTAAATGTATTCATGTACAGTAGAACCCCGATAATTCGAGCTAATTGGGGCTGAGGCTACCTCGAATTACAAAAAACTCGGATTTTACGGAAATATCACTAAATCAATGGATAAATCATAAATAAATTTTAATGAGCACAATAATGGTTTAAAAAGTAGATAAATAAATAATATAGTAGGCCTACATACCTGTCTTACGCCTGTCTGTATATTGGCAAACATTTCCAATTTGCTACATCGACATCCTTTGAGGATAAAGTCATTGTCTGACCCTAATGGAGTGGAACGGGAAAGCGGCGCTACTAGGAAAACACTTTTAATTACCTTTGTCGTTGAGTAGGGATTACAGTGACAGTACCGTATTCTTTTCCGAAAGGATGGTATGCACTGTACAATTGATTGACACGAGGTCCCGACAAAGAAAGATCGAACCTAACGGTTTCTGTCAATCTGTAATAGATATGCATTAGCAGTCTGAAGCCAAGGTTATTTCTGTGTATTATGAACGAAAACTCAAGTGGGACAGTTTTACCTGCAATTTTATACATGGAAAAACTGAAAGAAAGCTCAAAATGTAACACATTCGGAAGTGCGTAAACTTACATGCGGACACCGCATAAAAACGGGATATTACTCTAGATTTATGGACAATTTTAATTTTCTTAAGACCAGCTCGAATTACACGGAACCTCGAAATACCGGGGCTCGAATTACCGAGGCTCTACTGTATTCTGAAATAAGTCTGCTCGTATTGAGGGACTCTATACAGATCATGCGTGGCCACTTTCGTACATAATGTAGGTTATACTGAAACTACATACAAGTACTTTATTTCATTTTCTAATAGCGTGTGTTTCTAGGATTAATGTTTCCATATGTTTCGCAGTTTGCATACTGTTTTATTTTGTTTCAGTTCGTTGATTTTGTGTACTACATATTTTTCTACTGTGGTTTGTTTTTCCCTCTTTGTTTAATTGAAATGGTATTCTTTGTGTTTGCAATCTGTAGTGACAGAAAGAAATTAAAATAAATAAAATTGTTTAGACAAAATTGTAAAATGTTTATATATTCACAAAAAATAAAGTGTTCGTTAAGGGAACAAACATAAAAAACAAAAAACAAAAAAATCTAAAAATGGCTGGATTTCCATATTAGCAATTCGTTGCACCCTGCCTTGTTTTCATAAATTGTTGTATGTTTAATTAAATATTCCTGAGTTTTTGCACACAGTTGACCACAGCAATGTTGTCGGGTTACCACTGCTGAGTCTTCCTCCATCCAAATTAGGGTTACCAGATGTTAACCTTCCGGCAGGTGCACCTAATTTTGTCAACTGAGCAGGCGCACGTTGTAAAATTTACAACATGGACATTTTATAGTATATTGCGAAACAAGTGCCGTAATCGATGCATACGGATCGAGGAAAGAGTTTGAAAAAACGAGGCGCTCGCGCCGAGTTTTTTTCAATTTCCGAGATCGGTTATGTGCTTACGGCACGAGTATTGCATGCTATTTTTTGCACGATGATTATTTATATCAATTTAATTAAATTAATTGAGATATTACCTGAAAATATTATGTATATACATTATTGAAGATAGATGTTTATTTCAGAAAGTGATTCGCATATGTTTGTTCTTATGGGAACCGAATATATGTCCTGGGGGGCCTTGTCCATAAAGGCTTGTATTATGATGTGTGACGTAAGTAAATTCTTACCGCATGGAAATGTATTTTGTTTGCATAGCAACAAGATCGTGTGCGGGAATGTCAACTTACGATCCACGGAAACAATATTCGTAAGTACCACTAATTAGTTAAGTCGTGCAAAAATATAATGACAAGCCCGCTATACAAATTGGATAGTATATTGAAGAAAACAGTACATGTCCACTGTTATCACATGCTATAACAAAAGTTTAGCTCTTCATGATACCATCTTATCCAGGTATTCTGAAACACGTTCACTTTCATAACAGCTTTCACAAATAATTTGTTTTAGTCTGCTTTTTACATGAAAGTTTTTGGCATCTACCACATTTAATTGAAGTGGATGAATTTTTTTGATGTCCACAGTGTTACAGGTCCCATGGTTCTTTGCCGGAGGTTCAAGGATCTGCTTTCAGAAGTTAACGATTCAGCTCAGAATTGCATAAGAAATACAGTGAGATCAACTTGCAGTGATTTGAGTTCTTTCATAAGACCTGCTAACTTCTTTTGACTACACTGACTACAACATGACAAAAGATGGAGTGTTAGGGATCGGAAGGAAAATATCCGTTCCGTAAGGAGCAAATGTACGTAGGTGAAAGGAATAAATCAGGAACGAAGTGAAACAATGTATGTGTAAGAAATAGAAGAAATCTCTGGGAGGAGGACCATTTAGAGCAAGAGTGGACTATGTATCGAGGACACTGGATTCAGAGATCCCAGGAATTATATTGGTTTAACAATCTAACATGTTATGAAACTTGCACTTTATTAACACTTGTAAACACTTGAAGAAATAATATATGAAAACTAATAATAACTAAAGAAACACGTTGAAAACCATGAACTAGAAAATGGCGCGCGAAAGTGTTGCACCACAGAAAGTAATTTCGTAAATTTTATATTTTACCAATGAATTATATATGAAATTAAAGGTAATAAAATTTACTGTAGATTGATTATATTCACAGTTATTACAACTTGATTGTTCACGTAATGTAGCCTCTCGGATGAACAATGACGTCACCACACTTACACTGCCGTGGAACTTATAAGTGAATCTAATGCACTTTGAATATTTAAAATGCGTAAATTATGTTGAATAATTTACTTAAACAAATAAAACTTGTAATGAAAGTTTTATCCCAACGATTTCTAGTTAAAATACAAAGGGCGCGAAGAGGCCTTTGTTAACTAGGAAATCAGAGCAGAATCAGGGAACGTCCGACCCGTGAAACTGCAGACTTAATACTGACTTGGCTTCCTGACGCTCTTCGAGGCGTCCCTACAAGCGTACACCTGTCACAAAGAACTCGTGATCAGGATGATGTAATATTGCGCCTACTTAAAGCTGAATTGGCGCAAGAAAGCACAGTGGATGATTTAAATTAAAACTATTCACTGCACATACTAAAGATGATGGAAAAACCCTTAGCTTGCGTTGACATGGAGTTTACGTTGGAGATAAAATGTGTGCCTCTTACTCCATTTCAAGAATTACAAGATGAAATAGCGTGCTCACTCCCTCGCTCACTTTGTGAGACATCAGGTATACTCGGCAATGTTCATCTCTTGCAGTCTAAACTTTCATGAAGAGTACAAAATTATTAGAAAACAGTTTCTTTATTATATAAGGCCTAAGTGAAATGAACACAATGAACAAGTATTCTAATTTTATTTTTACTTACAATTTTCATAGCTCTGAACCACAAACATTTTTAATAAATTCCAGTGTAAAATTCTTAAAAATCCTGGAGTCAATTAATAATGGCGGGCGAAGCTGAGGGCACCAGCTATAATATATATATATCGATAGTTTAACCCTGAAGTATCGCGGACAATAAAAATCCAAACAAACCATTCCTTCCCTTGAAAAATTATATAATTTCTGAAAATTACACTGAATTTATCAAATAAAATTCACATCATATTCATCTGCCAACAAACAGTTGAGAAACAATACGTATTATGTGTTCACAGGTCCCTTTGGAACTGCATTTAAAGGAAGAATGAGAGTATATTAAATGAAGATACACAACCCCCTGTTTGAATTAGCCAGTAAGATGAGTAAGCAGAACAACACCAAAGCTAGCGACCAGTACACGTCCAACAACTCAAGGAGCAATATGTAGCTTGCAACTATTCTTTCTACAAAAATAAAATATACGTTAAGTAATAAATACCACAGAAAAGCCATACACCACTCTAAACATAATAACAAAATTTTAATGCCTACAATATGATTATTAGAACTGAAGATGACGAATTAACATCGAAACACATCGTGAAGAGGACAGCACTGTAATTTTAACATTAGGACTACCAATCTTTTGAATTATTGGTGACAAGTAACCTATGTTTACATTTTAATAAAATCAGGTAAACTGATGTAACAAAGTGCCAGTATGTTTTTGTTTAATCAGTTACGATTGCAGTTATGATATGCAGAATTAAAAAAAAAAGTCAAATTGGCCGGTTTCGGGATGTGAACCATGGAACTCCAGAATGTGAGGCCAAAACGTTACCATCTCAGCCACCTGGGTCAGTTTAACGGTCTAGTTGGATAAGAGCATTTAAAGCAATAGTGTTGTCATAGCTAACTGTATTTTAATTGCCAAAGCCTTATAAGATCACAGTAAAACAATTGACTATGTTGTCATGATAACTGATGTGCATTTCATAAATTCTTTCGAATACGTATATTACCATAAAATAGGCACTAAATTGAGCATTACTCCGAAAGAGGTCAACCGATTTTATCCAATATCAATAGATGTCTTCCCATGGACATTATAAATGTGTATATCAAGTTTCATAAAAATCCGGTAAAGCGTATTTGAGTTACCGCGTCTTTAAAATAGACACTAAATTGGGTTTTACTCCGGTACCGGTCTACCGATTTTGTCCAATATCAGTAGACGTCTTTCCATGTACATTATAAATGGGTATACAAAGTTTCAGGAAAATCCAATAAAGCATATCTGAGTTATCGTGACTTCTTATATATTAACATAAAAGGCACTAAATTGGGCATTATTCCGGTACTGGCCAACCGATTTGGTCGAATATCAATAGACGTCTTTCCATGGATATTATAAATGCGTACACGAACTTTCATAAAAATCCGATAAAGCGTATTTGAGTTATTGCGTCTTTAAAATATACACTAAATTGGGTTTTACTCCGGTACCAGTCAACAGATTAGGTTCAAATTCAATAGGGTACTTTTCATGGGCGTCATAAATGCGTATACCAAGTTTCATGGAAATCCGATACTGCGTATTTGAGCTATGGCGCCTTTCTAATATAATCTATTAAAATAGGCACTAAATTGGGCATTACTCCGGTACCGGTGAACAATTTGGTTCAATATCAATAGGGTTCTTCCCATTGACATTATAAATGTGTTTTCCAAGTTTCATGCAAATCCGAAAAAGCGTATTTGAGTTATGGTGCGTACAGACACACGGACAGACATTTTTTCGTCCACCACACAATCTCATAAAGTACCATAGTGGCACTTAATAATTGTAAGTCATTTTTATTGTTTTCATTTTGACTCTTATAGTGTACACATCCGCCGGCGTGGTCTTGTGGTTAGCGTTGCTGACTACAGATCGGTCGGCCCGGGTTCGATTCCCGGTACCTCCTCGGATTTCTTTGAGGTAGGGAGGTCTGGTAGGGGTGCACTCAGCCTCATGATTCAAATTGAGGGGCTACTTGATAGAGAAGTAGCGGCTCCGGTCAAGAAAACCACCATTAACGGCCGTGGGTGTCGGCATGCTGACCACATGCCCCCCAATCCTGCCATCTACCTACAGGAGATGACGCAGCGGTCGGGTGGTAGGCCAAGTCCCTCCAGGGATGTAGCGCCACGGAGTTTAGTTTAGTTTAGTGTACACATATAAGTTTAATTATAATGCATATTATAATTTTTAAATAATATAAATAACAGCAATAGAATAATTATACAATTACTAGCTTAAAAGGCCTGGCGTTGCCCGGGTTTTTTTATTTTGTAATTGGAAATTAACTTATGAAGGACATTCAATTTTTAAATTCTAGGTCCTTATAAAGGTATTTATAATTTGAAATAGGAAGAACGACTTATCACACTCAAACTATTCCCGGAAGAAAACGCTTGATATAGCTTTTTATGGTTCACAAATGATGTAGAATTTTGCATCCCATCGCTTGTACACAGCAAGCCTGGTAGGGGTTCAAATAAGAAGAAACAGAAATTCCGCTAACATAAAATTGTATTGTCTTTGTTGAATATTTATTTCTCACTCTCATGTTACCATAAAACCGTTTTGGGGATGAAATTAAACAGAAATGCAATATCACTTTCATACTTCTATCCCCAAAACATATTACCATACGTCGTATTGTTTTCTCTATGTCCAGGGTAGAAAAAGTTATGTGACTGCATTATTTTCGTGGATTTCATTCTTTAATATTTCTCTATTTTGTCAAACTCCCGTTTCATTTATTTCCAAACCCATCTGAGACCACTGGCAACAATACGAGTATGTTTTCATGTGAACTGTGATTTGGATTTGATAATTCTGTGTAAAAAGGGATTAAGTATTCTGAAAAACATTAATTGTTGGCATTTAAAATAAAAAAATTTCAAAACCCTTTCTTAGTGAGCACTTACATTATGAAACGAAGGTACAGTCAAAATTCCAAGTCTCTACCTATTATAGTTTAGGCTCTACGTTGATTCTCTGTCATTAAGTCAGTCAGTCAGTCAGGACAAAGCCTGATACTTCATGTCCACCTTTACCTGAAGCAGAACTAGACTTTTTCTTTTCTTTTTCTAACAATCTTTGCAATTTTGAACTGTTAATTTTTAAGGTCAATTGTAAATATTCTTTCATGATTTTTGTTGTATTCTGGATCCTTAGTGGTCATCCTCGTTGGAGGTCGGACGATTTATGTACTCTAGTAATAAATCTTACTACTATATACTACCCGCGCGCGATTTCTTGAGCGCTCGGCTCCCTAGTCCTCATTCGGTAGGTTTCGTTCAACTTCGTAGGTTAAGCTGACAACATTGAAACACAAAGCACGCTATACATCCTGACATCTGGTGGCTTCAATACTAAGCTTTCATTCTGTCTCAGGATTCTTATTTATTTATTGACATTATCTTTTCTGACGCATCGAGTTAAGGGGAAAAATACAATCTTTCGAACTGCTGATTTCACAAACACTTCATTGTACATCCAACACTTTCCTCACCTCTTTAAGAATTCCGTATGTGCTAATTTCTGACGATCCCGTGAACTCTGATGTCAATTTCATGGACTGAAAGTTGAGCGAACTTTTCACAATTTGTATTAAATACGTTTAAAATTAGGCCTATATCTTTCTCCACTTTTAGATGCCTTACCTCTCTTACGTTTTAAAACACGAAATGGTGAAGCATGTTCTGCTAAGACTCTTCTTTATGCTTAAAATTAGTCATCCAGTGTAAAAATATTGAGCCTATATTATGCATAATATTCTTATTTGATGACTTATTTGATAACCAAGGCTTATGACGTGTAATTAATTGTTACGCAATACCGTCACCACGTTATATTATTGGACTGCATTAAAATCGTTGTATATTAAAGTCACTACATAAAATACCATACGCGCGATTCTGCTGAAACGTTATTTCTTTGGTTGACAACACTGCAGAAAGACTGGCGGAATAGCTATGTTTTGTTCCCCCGACCCTCACTTCCCCGTAAATCCAGCGCCCAAGAAGTGGCGCGCGGGTAGTATAGAGATTGTAGTAATTGAGCATAGGTGGAATATTGTGTATATTGGAAACAATAGAATCCTGCTCAATTGGACAATGAAAATAATTGAAATGTGAATAACAATTACCTGTAGAACTGAGATAGAGCATCTGGTGAAGTAACTGGGCCACCATTACGAGCATTATCATCATAGAAAACATCATCGATGTCTTCACTCTCACTGCCCATGTTGGTGACTTCTCCCATGTCTATCTGGAAACTGTCCTGGTTGAATGTGGGCCGAGCTTCTCCCCAGCGAGACACCTCCTGCAGAAGCTCCGATGTCATGCGATGAAGCTGAAGGAATTTGTCTACCTGCAAGAAACATGATCATTACCCTGGCATTCTATTTCTCCAGCTTGGTAGTCGACAATACCCCAATGAAATGAGATGAGTGAATATGTTATAGGCCTTTCCAACTGAGGTGCTGCCACGGCAGTGGCTGGCCCCGGAAGCAGCACCAGTATATCACCAAAGGCAGCTCCACAGGTCTAGCCAGCGTTCAACTTACGAAAACAATTATTAATAACAATTTTGTGAACACATAAATACACCATTTATTATTTAATTAATGAAGGAAGTTTACACAGTGAAGTTATTAAATATGTAAGCATATGAGTGGAGACTTAATACACTGAACTTCACTAAATATTTGTACTAACCTGGACCGGTTTCGGGATTACAACTTTACCCCATTTTCAACGTACTTCGACTCAGTCGGAGTACGTTGAAAATGGGGTAAAGTTGTAATCCCGAAACCGGTCCAGGTTAGTACAAATATTTAGTGAAGTTCAGTGTATTAAGTCTCCACTCATATGCTTACACCATTTATTCTCTACATATACTGTGTTTGCTTTTGTGTACATTTAGAATTGAAGTCGATTGTTAACATCGTTTTGCCACAATTAATTTACCAATACTGGGTACAATCGATTTGGCAATGGAAATTCTAAGTTCGGCCTCTAAGGCACCAACAGACAGAGAAGTCCTGGTTTTACTTTTATTTAAATTCATAATACATCTGTTCGCATGTATAAGTTGTCTTGAACATTGACATAAATTTTAAGGCAAGTGCGTGAAGCTCGGGAAATTTCTGTGGATAAATACCTTTGTTAAATGAAAGTAAATCGCCGGTATAGTGGCAGTACCTGTACTTTTATCAGCTCTGTTTGGAAACATGATGGTGATTTTGAAGACAAATATTTCAAGTTGAGGTGCCATATCATTAATTTCTTTGAATCAGGCATTGAATTCACCATGCAAATTCTGTAATGACATCTGATACTTTCCAAGGTTTTCATAAACAGACAAATTTAATGATTTTAATGAAGGGAAATTGTCAAAATTTCTGGCTTTAAGTTTATCTTCAAATAATAAACTCTTCACTTTGAAAGCCTTAAATTTGCCACACATAATGGTACTTAACTAATTTCTCCCTTGCAACTAAATATTTAAACCATTTACCGTATTGGCCCGAATATAAGACAATGTTTCTTCCCTGAAAATGTGCTTTTAAAAACTATACTCATCTTATACGCGCAGCCTAAGACTCAACAACTCTCCATTCATGAATGCAGCTGGGCATGTGTGCAGCGGCGATGCAGCGGGTATCCACAGGCAAATGACGTGTGTCCGACCCAAGGTCAAGTTGCGTGAACTTTACCGAACTAATTTTTCCCGACTTCGTGCTTCTTTTTGCACTGCACCAGCCCCTTCTGATCCTGACTGCACTGTTACTTGCCTGGCGTCTCTATTCTTTATGCGTAAAGCTTTTATTTGACCACCAGTCATGGCAGATCATGTGGAAAAGAAAGCATCTTCATTGTCTCAATGTGTAAATAAAGGCTAGAGAAGAAGTTACGAGATGAACTTCAAAATTCTGTTTTATGTGAAGCAAAATGTACTAATAAGCTATTTTATTTATTTTTTCGTAACTACCCTTCAAAAATTCAGGGTCGTCTTATATTCGAGGTCGTCTTATTTTCGGGCCAATACGGTAAATAAGACGTTATACCACCAAGAAAGCGAGGTCAGCTACCCATTGTACTGTCTCTGACGCACACATGCAGTCGCACTGGCCGCTACATGAGGATGAAGAGCACTGGTGTTGCTGAGTGCTACGCTGGTGCACCCCAGCGCCAAGTGCTCAAGTTGGAAAGGCCTGTTATAGTACATGGGGACCGGATGTTTTGGTAACAGGAATAGATGTGAAATGTACCTTAACTATACTTAGCTTTATAGATGGATAGTCCTTTCAGAGCTGAATTTACACATTAGCTAGCCTTACACGCAAGCTTTTTCGTACACGCAAGGGAACGTGCAAGCAATAGTGGGGGAGAGCCTGCAGGCAATCGCACCCGGTGAAAAAATGCAGTCTAAAGTGCCTGCACATTCTTTCTCGCAAGACAGTGTCAACAAAAGAACACATGCAAAAGATTGTACATGTAATGATAACATGAGAAGCTATTATAAAAACAAAAATCTGGTGTGAAAGTCACATAACTTCCTCTGCCCAAATAAAAGTTAGCAGTATTCACATATCCTTGTACAGAATCGCAAGACACAATTTTACACTAATTATATGGTAAATACCTGATAACCTCTTCTTTGAAAATGATGCGACTAATAAAATGCAGACTATATAACAAACTAAACAAAAACAAGTGACTGCAGACATTTATTGAAACTCCCATCGTTAAGAATAATTTCCAAACTTTATCGAATATTTCCCTCCAATACATTTTTCTCACTTCATTCTTATATAGAATGAGAGGTCATGAAAGAGCACATATTCAATTGTTCACCACACCAACACAAACTTTCTACAAACAGTGGGTGATCAGTGGGTGGCTTGTAACTACCCTTCAGAGAATTTTTTCAAAAAAAAGTTTCAAATAGAAGTTTTAGCTCTCACTATAAGCTATATATGTGCAAAATGTAAAGAAAATCGTTAGAGCCGTTTTCGAGAAAATCGCGAAAAACAAAAATTTCTTCTTAAAAATAAGAGAAACTTGTCGCCAATCTTGGGCATACATCTTCTGAAGGTACTTGACCTAAATACGAAATATGATTTTCCGTTTTGGAGCTAGCCTGTTCACAGACAGACAGAGAGACACACAGACATGTTTCCAAAAATAGTATTTTTGGATTCAGGGGGCCTTGAAATGTGTATATATGCTAAAAACTCAACTTTTAATTTTGGGGTCGAAAACAATACTTCCTCTACCTATAGTACCTATGGTATGGGCAGAGGAAGTAAAAAGGATGTTTGGTTGCTTGATATCAAAGTTTGCTTACCTTCCTTTTATTATCTGACACTGTGCCGAAATCTGTGCTGGAAGAAACAGTATCCTCAGCATACTGAATTCTTGTGAGGAGACCCTGGAATGACTGCTCTCCTTGCTGCAGCACTTCATGAGCCTTCTGGTTTAGTCTGTCTTGTTCGACTCTGAGCGACTGTATCTTGAGCTCTACAGCGACATCAATGTGTTCCTTGAGCTTGTGACACACGTCTCGAAAGTCCTCGCTGCGATGCTTGAGGCTATCTTCGGCCACACGCAATTGATCCAGTAATCTCGGAAGCTGAGACTTGAGATCAGAAATGTGGCTTGACCAGCAGACAGTGCAGAATGCCTGGAACAGAAATGGAAAGCAAGACACATTAAAATTACTGAACAGCTCTGATTTGGAGACTTACAATTATTCTGGGGATGGCAAAGAACCACCCAAAAGCTGGGCAAGAGCAGTCGTTATACCTATATATAAGAAAGGCAATAGAAACGACTGTGATAATTATAGAGGTATTAGCCTGTTAAATTCTGGCTACAAAATCTATACAACCATCATAAAAAAGAAATTATACAGACACTATGAGACAATTTTGGGAGAAGAGCAAAATGGATTTCGGAGAGGTAGATCATGCTGTGATGGGTACTTCACCTTGAAACTTTTGATCGAAAAGCATAGAGAGTACAATGTAGAAACACATATGGCATTTGTAGATTTCGTTAAAGCTTTCGATAAAATAAATCGCAGCAAACTATTTAGTATATTAGTAGCAGACAATATACCACAACAAGTTATCCAAAATATATACAATCTGTACAGAGAAACTATGATTGCAGTCCAGATAGAAAACAAACTATCTGACTGGTGCTCTATAAATTCAGGAGTAAGGCAAGGCTGCGGACTTTCTCCTTTATTGTTCAACATATATATGAATGCCATTATCCGTGAGTTCAGACGAACAAGACATGGCCACATATATATAAACAGGAATTTAAGTTTGGACACTCTGATTTTCGCTGATGATTTAGTACTTTTCGCTACCACGGAAGATGATTTACAGAGATCAACACATAACTTGTCATTAATTGCAAACACCTTTAATATGGAATTATCACCTCATAAAACAAAAATCATGGCCTTCTGTGGCAAAGACCTAGTACAAAGCAAAATATGTATCAACAATAGAATTTTAGAACGAGTTAATGATTTCAATTATTTAGGCTACAAATTATCATTTTACTCGGACATGGACATACCCGAGAAAATTACCAAATTTAATAAATCACTGGGTATAATAAATAAAGTTATGAAACCTTCCCTAGTCCAGAGACACACTCGACTCCGTTTATATAAAACCCTTGCAAGACCTGTCCTCTGCTATGGCAGTGAAGCGTGGACTCTAAGACAATGTGACAGGAGTAGAATTACAGCCAGTGAGATGAGGTTCATGCGTAGGACAGCGGGCCACACCAAATATGATCACATCAAAAATGAAGATATACTACAGGAACTCCACATGGATCCAATTCTAGACTACATCCAGAAATATCAGGAGGACTGGCTGCGGCATGTAAGACGGATGGCCAGAGACAGGATCCCCAGAGCAATCTTGAACTACCAACCACATGGGAAGAGATCACTTGGTCGCCCTCCAAAAAGATGGACGGAAAATTTTTTGTAGACGTAACAGTTCTTACAGGACTACTACGTGTCAGGATAATGATGATGACAATTATTCTGGAGTCTACATTTGTATGCATATAACCCTGTGTCCATACTGTAGCTTGAGGTACACATTTATCTGATGAGGCTCCATGGTTAGCAACATAAGACTCAAACTCTTTTTGTTGTTGTAATTTTAAGTTTAAAACAATTAGAAGTGCATTTAACTAAAACTAGAATCTGTGAGCATGTAAGGGATATAGGTAGTGGTAAATAAAGGACTCAGCCAACATATGATAGAAAACAAACATAACATTGGTGATGCAGTGTGTCCAAGTGAAAAGTTTGAAAATAAAGGACAGACACACCGAGTGAAAAGGGGGGTGTGGGAGGGGGGCAAAGCTAAATTCAACACATTATACTAATATACCGTTAATAACAATATGGTACCGTTTGGAGTTTGTTTTTATCACTGCTTTCATCTGTAGCAACTGAAAACGGACCTTGAATAAGTCTGAACAATCTGAAAACCTGCAGAGTTCTTTGGAGGAAGAGTTCAGCTTAAATTTAAGTTTTTTAACGTATTATCTATTATATTCTTTTTCAAAATGGCCTCCTCTTCACCCCTCATACCCATTCCGTTCCTCCCACAGTTTTAATTCTTTGCTTTTTATTTTCATAAGTTTATTTTCCTTTAAAAAAAGGACTGTTGGACACACTGGTGATGTAAATATTTTAAGAATTGAGGATGATTGCATAAAGAGAAAGTTTTATGAGGCATGGAGTATAATCGGCACCCAGGGGGTGTGTTTGAATAGATATGATGTGGATGTAGAGGACGAGTAGTTGGATATAATGAGGAGATTGAGAAGGGAAAATCCGGTGGTAAAATTTCCCCGGCAGCCTGTGGAATGCATAGAGAAAGCAATATATGATATTCCAAAGGGATGGAAAGACAGATATTTTAGGAACAATATTTTTAATCGATGGACAAATGAGTTAACATGATGAAGTTTAATCTTCCTTATGAGTAACCCAGTGTAGTGTGTCACCTGAGGAAGACTCTATGGAGGAGTTGAAATGTCATATTTTTTAACCTTTATCCATTGATTTAGATATATTTTTAAATACAGTGAGTCCCACGCAAGAGTTGCCCAATGACGCGGGTTCCTGCGTCGCGGCTGGCACAGCTCCAACTCCCGAGCGATCGGGTGAAATATCTACGCAAATAATGCCGCGGTCGTTGTAATGATTCAGGTTTTCACATTTACAGTTAAAATTACAATGAAAATAACCATGTACCTCATCACAAGAGATGTTGGAAATGTTCTCCTCTTGCACCCAGAAAATACTGGCACCTTTTTAGGAAATTTTCTTGTACGCGCATAAGTTCAGCATCCGAGACAGAGTTACTTTCTCTTGTGATAGGCCTATGTGATATTGTCATTAAGTTCTTCTAACAGTATGTAAATATTATTTATGGGGAAACTTAGACAATATCACAAGAGAAATTAACTCTATCTCGGAATCTGAACTTACGCGCGTGAAAGAAAATTCCCTAAAAAAGGTGCCAATGTTTTGCGTATGCAAGAGGAGAACATTTCCAACATCTCTTGTGATGAGGTACGTGGTTATTTTCGTTGTAATTTTAACTGTAAATGTGAGAACCTGAATCATTACACTGACCGTGGCATTATTTGCGTAGATACTTCACCCAATCGCTCGGGAGTTGGAGCTGTGCCAGCTGCGACGCAGAAACCCGCGTCATTGGCCAACTCTTGCGTGGGACTCACTGTACTTCTTTTAATTTTGTTTCATACAGTGGAATTAAGGATGAATATGGATGTTTTATTAAGTTTAAAAATTGGGGTGCGCATTAGATTCGATTAAATAATGTCACTCCATAACAGACAAAGAGAAGATGATCTGCATACCTGCCTGCAGTGATGGCACAGAGACGCTCCCACTGTCTGACACCTGACACATCTCGAGTCCTGGCCAGGTTTTTCTGCTGCTTCCTGCTGAAGCGCATTGAGGAGGGAGTCCAGATACAAGTTGGGGGGCAGCTCAGAAATGCCATCTGGTCCTGGTGTCTTCAACTCTGTCAGCTGCCCACAATTATGACACTGTATACCTGTAGAAGAAAGTTAATCTTTTATAAGGAAATGGAATTGTTAGTACCTAGACACTTGTAATTGTTGAAATTTCACATGTTCTTATGATCGGAACTTACTTTCCAGAAATGCCTCATACAACAAAAATGATAAGAGTTTTGCGTGAACTGAGAATATCTGAACAATCTATTTAGTTCGTGGACCACAGGTTTATACACAGAAACTAAATCAACCACAGAAACATTTATACATCAATTTCACACAACTCAAAAGCTTGTTAATGCTCAACAAATTAAAACAATATTTAAGAATATCTCAATTATTTTCATTTTCATACTGAGATATACAATAAATTACCACCTATGCTCAGTATTTAAAACCTTAAAACTTTTTAGCCTATTTTGATAAACATAACTTATTTTAACACAGTCAACATATATAAGTAGCGTAAGTTACTAGTCTAGAGGTATAAAAACTTGTGATACATACATTAAATTAGTCAAAAGTATTGCTAAAAATTCTTAAAACTGTTAAAAAATGTATTTCAAGTCCATAAAATAGAAGTCTCGTATTAACCCTTTTGCTCCCAGCGTTGCTTGAGACCTACACGAATTTCTTTCACTTAGTACATTATGTATAATTTAAATTCAGTTTATTTTTTATGAAAGCTGCCATCTCTTGGTAGAAAGTAAAACTAGAAACATGTAGATATCAAGATTCATTGGAGTTTGGAGGAAAATTTAAATGTTATATAATGCAATAAGTAAATGAAATTAATGCAGCTCAAAGCAACACTGGTAGCGAAAGGGTTGAAATGCAGATACTGTCCTCTTCCTACTATGCGTTTCGATGTTAATACATCATCTGCAGGTGATTTTCTGCATGACTTGTGGAAATTATGTTGTGGGCTGGATATGCAGCCTTCTGTCATTAGACGTGTACGTGGAGTACACGTGGAGTATACGTCTATTGACAGAAGGCTGCACATCCAGCCCACAACATAATTTCCATAAGTCATGCAGAAAATCACCTGAAGATGATGTATTAACATCAAAACGCATAATAGGAAGAGGACAGAGGACAGTATTTGCATTTTAATACAAGACTTCTATTGAATTGAATGTTTTGATAAGTTCCGCCTATATACCACTAAATATTAAAACAATCAGCTGAAGTCTACATGAGGTAAGGAGAACAGTTAATTAACAACACGTGTTTTGAATTTGACTTTTATTGTGTTCTTCTAAACGTATTTTTATTGTATTAGATTTAGTCTATCACTTAATAATATAAACATTCACCGTAGAATGTTCAGCTCTCAAGACTATCGGCGTGACTGATGATGATGCATATGACGTCGAAATGCATCTCAATATATTGAAAAACAACGAAAGCTGAAGATTACAAGAGATAAGTATCTACACTACTCAAGATCCGCTAATCTAATCCAAGAAGAAGGACCACATAAATTACAGTTATTCACAATATGACATTGTTATAATTGACTCTCTAGTAATAATAGTCACACAACACAAATACAAGAAGAAAGAAGCTAAGTGCATTTTATCCAAGAAGACAATAATTTATGACATACACAGACATCTGTGTGCTATTTTAAAACAATTGACAAATCCCGGTTATGACATAAAATTTTTCAAGCTGATTCTTACTTGTATTAATATCCCAGACATGGATTTAATGTCTATTTCCTTTCCTTCCACTTAATTAATAGTATATAATAACTAGGCTTCAAAGTACCTACAAGAGTAGGACGCCATTTGGATGTGTGTTCTCGACGGAGAGAAACCTCCCGTGGTTTGCCTTGTCTTCTGAATCAGTTGAGGAATTTGATGTCAGACTGGCATGTTGTCATGGTAGCTCAATGGTAGAGCATCGGCGTGTCAAGCCGAAGATCCGTGTTCAAATCCCGGTTATGACATAAAATTTTTCAAGCTGATTCTTACTTGTATGAAGTATTAGAATACTTTATCTGTCTAAGTTTCATATATGTTTAATTTTAATTCATATTTTAACTATTGTGACAAGGTTAACTTCGTAATTTTATTTCTAATTATTGTAAATAATCTAATTTGACAACACATTGAGCTTAATGTTATTTTAATATTTTATATTATTAAGTAATAGACTAAATCTAATACAATAAAAATACGTTTAGAAGAACACAATAAAAGTCAAATTCAAAACACGTGTTGTTAATTAACTGTTCTCCTTACCTCATGTAGACTTCAGCTGATTGTTTTAATATTTAGTGGTATATAGGCGGAACTTATCAAAACATTCAATCTATAATTATACCACTGGAGAAATATGAAGCTAATTAACAAGACTTCTATTTTATGGACTTTTAACAGTTTTAAGAATTTTTAGCAATACTTTTGACTAATTTAATGTATGTATCACAAGTTTTTATACCTCTAGACTAGTACCTTACGCTACTTATATGTGTTGAAAGTGTTAAAATAAGTTATGTTTTTCAAAATAGGCTAAACATTTTTAAGGTTCAAAATACTGAGCATAGGTGGTAATTGTAATTTAAAAACAAATATTTCAGTTCCTCATAAAATGAACTGTAGAGTAAATGAAAAATAATTCCCTAAGTGTGTAGAATATATATCAGAGAGGATAAGTCACCTTTATCAGTGTGTGTGACTGTGACTTGGAGACAGGCCAGGCAGAATGTGTGCTGACACAGCAACATCTTGGGCTGGCTGAGTCGTTTCTTACAGAGCTTACACTCCAGCAAGTCTTCCACCACATTCACTGACATCCTGCAAACAAACAAACAAACAAACAACCACATAAATATTTTTGTGAGGCACACTAATTTAATGGTACAGTAGAGTCCCGTAAACTCGGCCTAATGTGGACCGAAGGGTGGCCGAGTGTGTGAAAATGCTGGGTTATCGGGAATGGTTTTAAAAAAGAATAAGTACGAGTGTTTCCTCAGAAAATACAGTACTTGTATGTATTGGTTGCTTGAGAATACATAAGGCATAAAGCTGTCTATAATGAAAATTAGCTAGCAGACTTTGCAAAAACTGGCTACATTTTTTTAAAGAAATGCGTAATATCCTGTTGTTTTCCGCATTGCACACTGCGTTTTGCTGCTTCATCACCCTGCCAGGGTGTGGCCGAGTTATCCGGACTGCCAGGTTATAGAGTGCCGAGTTTTCGGGACTATACTGTACTGGCTGGTACTTCATCCATTTTATAGTCTAAATAAGTTCTTGGAGTGTATGGATGTTATAACAATGTAATTTGAATGGATACCATCTCATTGTGGAATTCTGGGAAACGAGAATGCTGATGTTTTAGCTAAAACAGGCAGCACAGCTGCTTACAGACCTGTCATCAAATCTACGTTCCACTCTGTAAAAAAAAAATTATCAAATCCACATATAAGGACATCAACAAACAAAACCTGACAACGGAATCTCAAGGGAAAAAATGGAACTCCATGTATCAAAACCCACAGATAATTCCTGATCTACCACACAAATCATCTGTAGCTGCCTTTAGACTGGCGACAGGTCATGACTGCTTAGCGAAACATCTGCATAGAATTGGAATATTTCAGTCCCCCAAACTGCCCACTGTGCAATTCAAACTGGAATAACATAGTTATAAACAAGGTGTTGTAAGCGATAAGATAGTTACACATTTTGGCACAGATTGTACATCAGTGCACTTGTCATAATTGTAAAATGAGGGCAGCTGGAAGTCAGGTGTACAATGCGAAAAGAAAGGAATGTTGAGTTCTTTTATATGAAAGGAGTTGTCTCCGCCGGGTGGTTTAAATGAAGGCAATTCCCTTTAAACAGCCTTGTCTCGTTACACTTAGGCTTACTGAACGTAGGTTTTAAGTTAGAATGGATTTACACTGATTCCATTGTGTAAGGTTATAATTTGTTTATGCAATGAAGTATATAGATTGTTACAGAAGCCATAGAAATTAGTAAACATCCTCATAACATAAACAGGGAAGATGGGTACAAGATCAGTGACATCTGGCAGGAAACTATTAAAACTTTAAAGAATGCACCCACTGACGTCATGACAACTGCGACTGTTGATTCTTCATTACAGGCACTCGTTTTAGTGTGAATCATTCTCCGAAGTAGGACATGACAGGATGTCCGAAATGTTAGATACTAAAAACACGATGCGGCCCAACCCGGATAGCCAACACAATCAGTTTATATATGACACTGGCCGTGGAAGCCTATGAACTTATTTAATGATTTTCATGATTTTTAATATTTTTCAAATTATGGATTAAAAAATTAGGGGGTCTTATAGGCGACGGGGTCCTATAGCCGAATAAATATGGTATATCTACATTTGAAAACATTATTAACATAAAATCAGGTAAACTGATGTAACAAAGTGCCAGAATGCTTTTGTTTAATCAGTTATAACTGCAATTATGATGTGCAGAAAATAAGTTTTTTAAAACTGATTTTAGAGTTAAGCTCCAGATAGATTCAATAAGCGGGGCTTACGGAAGAACAATTTTTTTAAAAATCAGATTAAAATCGTCCAGCATTAGCAGAACTATACAGATTTGTGTTATCTTGACAATTGCATACTCACATAAAAATTCAAAAGAAACCATGTCAAATTGGTTGGCTACGGGATTTGAACCAGGGACCTCCAGAATGTGAGTCCAAGACATTACCATCTCTGTCATCTCGCTCAGTTTAACGGTCTAGTTTGATAAGCGTATGTGAAGGAATAATGTTATTTGTCATAGCTAACTGTATTGCAACTTCCAAAGCCGTATATGAACACTGTAAAACAATGAGAACTGATTTGCATTTGATAAACTCTTTCTAATATATTACCATAAAATAGGCACTAAACTGGGCTTTACTCCAGTACCGGTCAACCGATTTGGTCCAATATCAATAGGCACCTTCCCATGGACGTTATAAACGCGTATACCAAGTTTTATGAAAATCCAATAAAGCGTATTTGAGTTATCTCGCATACAGACACACAGACAGACAGACATTTTCCCATCCCGCATACAATCTCACAAAGTACCATTCTGGCACTTAATAACTCCTGTTCTATAATGTGTTCAACTCACCTGTTTGTAAGAGTGGGTTTGTCATCGCTCAGCGTTGTCTTTGCCCGCAGCAGAGGTGGCCTGGCTGCTCTGCTAGTGGGTTCTATCGTCACACTCTTCAAGCGACGGAACTGTGGTTTGGATGGTGTATCATCATCTCCTGAAGATGGTTGTGACTGGTGACGAGAACGCAGTGGTACTGACATGATACCTGTAAAAATAAATTACGTTAATACCTGTATTTTTGCCTAAAGTTAGTACAATAAATAAATTAGAAATGTCCTGAATATGTGACCGAGTTGAACAGAATTCGTACTGGAGCATTACCCCTGAAAATCAGTCATAATAACATTAACTGTAAAAATAGATATACTGGTACTACTAAAAGAAGAAATTGAAGTGCCAGGGAAATAAATTTAGCTTTGAGTAACTAACTCCATGGCACTGCATTCTCAAAGGGACTAGGCTTACCATCTGATTGCTGTGTTATCTACAATAGACAGATGTGAGGATTGGGGGAATGTGGTCAGCATTCATGATGGTTTCTGTGACCGGAGCACTACTTTTTAATTAAGTAGTTCCTTAGTTTGAACCAGAAGGCTGAATGCACCCTGTTCCAGACCTTCATACCTCAAAAAAGCCTGAAAAGATACCGGGTCTGCAGATTCATAGCTAGCTAAGAGACCAGGTAATACACAGAAATAAACATAAGTTATAGGAAGTTTGTTTAGAAAATTAAAATGACTATGAAGTATTAAAGTTAATGAGGCACAACTGCATTATGCATTATTTGCCCACATCACCCTGTATTCTTCTGCGTCTGTGGGAAGTCAAAGTAAATTCCAATCCAGCATTCCCTTTACAAGGAGAAAAACTCTGAGAAAATTCCCACAGCGAGATTGGCTGGCCACATTATGAAACACCAGCAGGTGCCTGCGGCTTTGCCAGCGATTATTTACTCAACTGCTAGATGTTTTGTTTAACAGAAAAATAATTAAAACATGACATAAATTTTTTTCTGAATTATATTGTTTAACGTTAAAAATATAAATAAATAAATGAACAAAACGAATCTTATGCTGCCATATGGGCATACAAATTCCAGATGAAAAGATTAAAATGAATAGATTCATGAACCACACCCAAATCATGCATAAACAATTTTACTATAACGATTGATCATTAAAAAAAAACTAAAAACCTGGCTTTGAGGTGCATTTCATCAACAAAGTGCGCCGCCCAGGCAGGGGAAAAAAAGACCTCAGATTCAAGTTCCCTAGCCCAAAAAACCCCCGCACAGTAAGTTTCATCCAAATCATTTAATATTTTCCCATTTAGGTGTGTTTTCATGATCCCCTTGGGGCCACCCATGTAAAAAAAATTTCTGCAAAACGTAAACAAATGAATCAATTATTAACTTCACAATTGAATACTGTCTTGCTAATAGGAATGTTTTCCACAACAATTGAATTGCTCGTGTCTTTCTTATTAAAGATATTTAATTTCCTCGAAAACATTTGATTTTTGCATTAAAAATCAAAATTTTGCAAAATCCTTTGTTAGTGCGCACTTACATTATGAAACAAAGGTACTGTGAAAATTCCAAGTCTCTACTTATTATAGTTTGGGCTCTACGTTGATTCTCTGTCAGTCAGTCAATCAATCAGGACAAAGCCGCTTATATAGACAGAGATGTAAATGTTTTCCTCCTTACAAGAGGTTCAAAAAGGCTTATCAATATCTGATCAGTAGCATGTAATGTATCAGCTTATCAACTGAGGTATCAGTATCCTTCTGTGAAAGTGATAAGAACTGAAAGCAATCTAACACTTAAAACAAACTCTGAGAACACACCCGACTTACTCAACAATAACATTAGCAGTAGGGATAAATTAATAATAATAATAATAATAATAATAATAATAATAATAATAATAACAACAACAACAACAACAATAAACCAGGCAAGACCGAATCTCTATAACAGTGGGTGGCTTATAATTACTCTTCCGAGAATTTTTTTGAAATAATGTTTGTTTTAGCTCCTGGTATAAGAACCCCATGTACAATATTTAAAGAAAATCGTTGAAGAGCCGTTTTCGAGAAAGTGATGAAAAACAAACTTTTCATTATATAAAGTCCACTTAAAAGTAAGAGCAAGTTGTCGCCAATCTGCAACAACATTTTGTTTTCATACGATTTTCCGTACTGGAGCTAGGCTGTTCACAGATACACAGACACACAGACATGTTTCTGAAAATAGTATTTTTGGATTCAGGGAACCTCAAAACATGAATTTATATTAAAACTCAACTTCAAATTTGGGGTTTGGAAACAATACTTCCTCTATCTATAGTACCTATGGTAAGGGTAGATGAAGTAATAAATCAATATTCACTTATTATAATATGGTTTAAAAAACACACTTAAACTTCACTAATTTCATACCTTGGTAGGACTACGTAGTTTCAATCACCATTGTGATTATCCTCGGCTTCTTCTGAAGTTTGTTTGATGGCACTGTTGTCCTCAATTGAGGATAATCACAATGGTGATTGAAACTACGTAGTCCTACCAAGGTATGAAATTAGTGAAGTTTAAGTGTGTTTTTTAAACCATAATATAATATTATGACTTCACTGTGATCTTCCCAATATCAGTTTCTACAATATTCACTTATTTCCTTTCACTTGCCCTCCAGTAAGAATCAACGGTAAGACTCTACCTCAGTCAGAAGAAGTTAAATATTTGGAGTCAAGCTTATCAACTACGAACAAACTTCTAATTTACAAATGTATCCTTAAACCAATATGGACATATGGAATTCAACTTTGGGGTACATCAAGCAACTCCAACATAGAAATTCGAGAATGTTTCCAATCAAAAACGATACAAAGTATTGGTAAAATTCCCTGGTACATCAGTGACAAATATATTTATCAAGATCTTGAAATACCAACAGTAAAACAGGAAATAACTAAATACAGTGTTGCCTACCAGAATCGTTTATACAAACATCCCAATTCATATGCAGTGAATCTCCTGAACAATGGGACAAACACGTGTAGGCTCAATAGAAATAGTTTTGGACTTGATCTACATTAATTAATACGCCAGATATTAGTCAATGGGCTATATTTGTAACATGTTCATTATTGTATCCTTATTAATTATTGTTCATCGTTGTACAGTTTGGAATGTTCAAGAGACATTAAAAAAAAAAAATAATAATAATAATAATAAAAAACTATTTCTTTTAGGGTGAGGTCAGGAACTGCCACTTCAGATCTGTGTACAATCTACAAAATATATTGCAGTAATAGTAAAGAACCAATCCATGAGAATAATCCTCACCTTGTTATATTCGCCTTGTCTCAACTACTGATAATAGCAAGAATGATAAAAGCGCTTTCAGTTCTCATCTGATAAAACAACAGATTGATAAGCTTCTTAAGACAGTATCTTGACTTCCTCAAGTGCATAATATATTTTTGTGACAGGTTTTCTCATGCCATCTATTCCACCAGTTGTCCTCTTTTCTGATTGGTCTCTTTACATCAATGTTTCTGTGTATTGTAGGTTGGCATTTTGTTTTTGTTATGGTTGGAAACAATGTTCTGTGCACCATTTGTGATTCTTTTTGTTCTCTGCGTTTCACAGTATAACTGGAGTGGAGTGTTCCACAGCACCATAAATCTGGAAATTCTTTAACTTACTATAGGCCTAGGTACAGCGATTTGGAAAGTTACCTCTGCATCATTCCACACAAAATTTCAAAGGTTATCACTACGGTTCGGATGTTTATGACATATTTTTATCTTGACCTCCACTCTAGCCACAAACACAAATGAAACATGAATTGCACATTTGTTATCTTAATCGGACCGTTTTTATTGTGCATATAAAGTCATATTTTGGTCTTTCTTGTGGTCCTGGTCATATTTGTAATTTAATGTCATATTTCAGTTATAAATTTGGTAAAGGCGCACAATTATACAGTGTATGTACTACATGGTCGAGTTAAGTTTAAAATTGTTTAAAATTATTTTAATATTTATGCCCAATTAATAGGTAACTTAAATTTTAAAATGAATGCGATTGTTCATATTTTATAGGGACACGCAAGGTCTACAAAATATTATGAGGATTTGGAGCTGATGAAGCGAGCAAACAGGAGCAAATTCTTTAAAAATAAAAGTTCATTACAACTGTAAATCACCAAAATTGTTAAAAAGTGATTTTCAGATTGAATTAATTTGAGTAGTAATTTAGTGCCTTTTGAATTGGATCACTTATTTTTTGAAAATACGTTATTTTATTAGGTCACATTTAGGATTTTTGGGTTATATTTAATCATTTTTAAGGGCTTCTTTACAGTCACATTTTCCCCTTTTTTAGGTCATAAACTTCCAAACCCTAGTTATCACTGTAGGGTCTCAGATTTTTTGCACATTCTAGTATGTGAATTTTTACAATTGGTGGTTTAACTGTAGTCACGATTGAAATGTTAGGGGTGTTAAGATGGAGGTATTAATTTAATAAAAAAGAAAAAAAAAATATATATAGGGGAGAGTGTGGAGGGATGGGACATTCAATATAATACAAAAACTACATTTAAAATTCTTAACAAATTGGTCTCAGAAGTTTGCAACAGCAATAGTCTGTTATAGGCCTAGTAGAAAGTATGGTGGATATTATGCTGTAACTTTAAGAGAAAACGAACTTCCTTCATTTTTGTCAATAAATTGCAAATTTTCGGAATTTCTAAATAGCCCTGTAATTTTTAAAATTAGAAAATTATGATAAATATTTTGTAACTGATGAAAAGATCTGACTTTTCAGTAATGTAGAGCAATTGAAAGTAAGGCATATGTCTTATAGTTTGAGTGTTATAAGCTAAATCATATAACCACAATGCAGGAAGGATGGGGCATTTATACGCAGGAGGGAAGAGACACCATTTTAATGAGAAACGTAGTCTCCCATATTTTGTGCAAAACTGAAAATGTGTTTTAAGGTATTTTTCTTCTATTTCTTAGTGAGATGGGTTGATTTTTGGATATGAGAGCTAGATTCAAAGACATGCTGGCTTGTTTCAAAATTTTTATGGGAGACTTGTTGTTCCGAGTCACCTATTATAACTCTCTTGTTGTTATGCTCTATCTAAATGAATCGAAAAGGCATTTTTAAAATTAATAAACTTCATTTTGTGTCAAATGAGGGTTTATTATATTAAGTAAGATATATTATTTACCACCTTATACCCTCATTTAAAATAACTTTTAAACTTCTAAAATAATTTTTAAACTTTATGAGGATTTCCGTTATTTACATGGACATTGAGGATCAAAAAGCTCTGTCCCATACCTCCTTGAACAGTGTCCCATGCCACCTACCCAGGTAGCAAAAGCAACAAAAATAAAGCTATCCTTTATATCCTTACACTTTTGCATTTTATTGGAAACAGCAGTATCTGCTGCAGACCAAGCAAGTTTGACTGCGAGACCTGAAGGGAAAAGACCACTTGGAAGACCTAGACATAGATGAAAGGACAATATTAGAGTAGTTTTAAGAGAAGTAGGATTTGCAAGGAATGGTTGGATGGAATTAGCATAAAATAGGGTTGAATGGCAGGCTCATTTAAGCGTGGCAATGAACCTCCAGGTTCCAAAAAATAGATAACATTCAATATTAAATTGTATTGGAAGTTAACACAGTGAAGTTATATAACAGAGTTGAATTTTTACACAAAAACTTCACTTTTGGTATAGTTTACCTGCACTAGTTTTGGCAGATGAAGTATAGCTGTTGACAATGGTTGTGAAGGCGCTGAAACTAGTACAGGTAAATTATACCAAAAGTGAAGGTTTTGTGTAAAAATTCAACTCTTATATAATTATTATAGATAATATTCCTTTAGCTTGCTTAGGAATTGTCAATTGCCATTGAGTGGGTCAGTAAATAAGTATACGTTCTAGTTCTATTTTTAAATAATTAAAAAAAATATATTACAATTGTGAAGGGTTAAAAAGGGATAAAATAATCTAGCATGTATAATCCACAAACCAGACAATTGGGAGTTTGCTTCACTGTAAATGTTCCATTAGTAAAATACATTAAGAGAGTATCATTGTTAAAAGAGTACAATATGAGGAGACCTGGTATCTTTTGTGGGAGGGAAAAAAAATATATCAGAGTGTCCACCAAGTAATGCTGAAGAAATTCCCGGCTTAATCCCTGATTTTCATTGATCATTTGAGAAATTCCCGACCAAAATATGAAGCACTTTATAATAACTGTGTAAGAAAAATTATAGGATTATACATACTTTAAATAAGAAAAACGTTTAGTAACAGAAGTAATTGCAAACAATAATTACTTAGGCTATAACAGATAAAAAAATTAGGAACAATAAAATAAATTAAATATACTTTTATATAGGCCTATTATTGTCTAGGAGTCTTTTTGATCCCACTTTGCAATTTTTCGAATTTTCCCGGATATTTTAACAAATTCATTGACTTTTCCCGGATTTTCCCGACCAGTGGACACCCTGCTCTCTGTTAATTGAAATTTGCAATATCACTACATATCCAGTCCCTGTAACAAATATAAGTAAATATTAGAAAAATATAGCAGCAAGTTGGCACTTCCTTGCACGCGTGTTTTTATTTCGTTGAAAACGTTTGTCAGAAATCATTGTTACGAAGGCCATCTGTTCTTTATAATCAATATTATTTTTCAAAGTGTGATTAGGCTTAATAACCAGTTCGTTTTTCAGAACATAGCTTATAGTATTAGACGTACAACGTAGAAAACAGAGAACAGACGTACAAAAGGCTGGCTGGATTATATATAGAAATCTGAAAAAAAAAATTCTTCATGTAAAGTGGCATTAGAAGTAAGAGAAAGTCGTCACCAATCTTCGCGTCACATCTCCAGAAAGATATCTGAAGATATACAAACAGACATGATTCAGCAAGTAGAATTTTCGGATTCATGGGACCCCGAAATGTGAATTTGGGTTCAAAACGCGACACCGAATTTCGGGGTCAAACACAATATTTCTACCTACAGTACATATAGCAAGGGTAACGATAGTACAAATAGAAATATAGAAGACTAGCAGGTGCCTGCGATTATTTAACCCAGATAGCGCGGAATTATTTTTAGCACGTTTTCTTTTCTTAAATTGCATAAAACAGTTCACTTTAAGTAAAGAATCATATAATAATGAGATTTATTGTTGTAACTTACATACTTCCTGAAATAATGCCCGTGCTTCCAGAAGGACGTCAGCGTAATGCACATTGAAATTAACCAATAACTGAAAATAATGAAATACTTTTCTTCGAGTACTGTATTGTCAGTTATTCACTCTGCTTTGTGTGATAAGCAACAAAACATGTTACATGAAGTGACACAACACATTTCATGCACTGAGTTGTAGCTTTCTTGTGACATTGTCGGCAATGGAGCTGTTTTTTCTTTCCTGTAATACTGTCTGGTGGTAGGTCGGCAACATAATGCTCCAACTTGTCGAAACGAGAATCGGACTTTGATGAACCCGATGGCCGTCCTCGTGAAGAAACCATTCTTCTGTTCGACTCCAAAATAGCAGTGACTATTCTTCGGCGAAAGGATAGATGGTCTAATTTACCGCCATCTTGCCGGTAAAGTTGCCACGCATTTTGGTCCGCAACATCGATGCAATGCGCAACGATAGGGAAATACCATTTCTTGCCTCTGATTGATACACGGTACAAAGAAATGTTTTGGTCAGCTCTGTCAATGCCACCCATGTGTGTGTTATAGTTGTGGATGACTTGTGGTTGATCGACACTAATTCGCTTTATTTGCTTCTGCGAATAGCGAGATACCTGACGAGTTGGTAAAACTCTATCAAAGTTAGTAGCCACATTCACCACACTATTATCATTCCATCTAGTGACGAGGACATTGCTAGTGTCATCAGACCTGAAGTCGTATGTAGAGTTACTGGCCGCCTAGAAAAAATATATTCGGTATTATCATTATTATTTCTATCGTACTTATCAATATTTTTTAGTTCCTAAATATATTGTAGGGCCGCTTATAAAGGATACGACAGTTAGTTTGACACAAAGAAAGATATATTCATGTCATCTTCACATTAATAATTACTTACGGATATTTTTTTACAATAATGAAACACCAGGTTTTATTCTTCAAAAGAATTTCACAAACAAATTTTTAGGGTCACATTACGCTGACGTCCTTCTGGAAGGAAGGTTTACAAAAGTGGGCTGTGGAGCCTACAATATTGTTCGAAATGTTTGTTTGGTGAATCATTATGGTAAAAGATATATTTGAGGCAATAAATTAATAACAATTTGCAACAAAGAATAAGAAGAAATATAGAATACATACCCATCTAACCAGAGGTCTTCAATATATTCCAATTTGCAACAAAGAATAAGAAGAAATATAGAATACATACCCATCTATCCGGAGGTCTTCAATATATTCCATTTCGTTAGAAACGCAACTTCACAACTTTTTTACAATAATGAAACACCAGGTTTTATTCTTCAAAAGAATTTCACAAACAAATGTTTAGGGTCACATTACGCTGACGTCCTTCTGGAAGGAAGGAAATATAGAATACATACCCATCTATCCGGAGGTCTTCAATATATTCCATTTCGTTAGAAACGCAACTTCACAACTTTTTTACAATAATGAAACACCAGGTTTTATTCTTCAAAAGAATTTCACAAACAAATGTTTAGGGTCACATTACGCTGACGTCCTTCTGGAAGGAAGGTTTACAAAAGTGGGCTGTGGAGCCTACAATATTGTTCGAAATGTTTGTTTGGTGAATCATTATGGTAAAAGATATATTTGAGGCAATAAATTAATAACAATTTGCAACAAAGAATAAGAAGAAATATAGAATACATACCCATCTATCCGGAGGTCTTCAATATATTCCATTTCGTTAGAAACGCAACTTCACAACTTTTTTACAATAATGAAACACCAGGTTTTATTCTTCAAAAGAATTTCACAAACAAATGTTTAGGGTCACATTACGCTGACGTCCTTCTGGAAGGAAGGAAATATAGAATACATACCCATCTATCCGGAGGTCTTCAATATATTCCATTTCGTTAGAAACGCAACTTCACAACTTTTTACAATAATGAAACACCAGGTTTTATTCTTCAAAAGAATTTCACAAACAAATGTTTAGGGTCACATTACGCTGACGTCCTTCTGGAAGGAAGGTTTACAAAAGTGGGCTGTGGAGCCTACAATATTGTTCGAAATGTTTGTTTGGTGAATCATTATGGTAAAAGATATATTTGAGGCAATAAATTAATAACAATTTGCAACAAAAGAATAAGAAGAAATATAGAATACATACCCATCTATCCGGAGGTCTTCAATATATTCCATTTCGTTAGAAACGCAACTTCACAGCTGAATATCACCACTAACCTCAACAATGAAGACTGAAATAACATAAATATTAAAGCGTGTAGCTTCTAGTTACGAAATGTGACGCTGCACTCGGGCGAGTAATTAAAGAACCTTCGAAAAATAAATATAATACCAACTGCTGTTCACATCCTTCTGGAAGGACGTCAGCGCTATCTGGGTTAATCAATGAACTAAACTCCATGGCGCTACATCCCTGAAGGGATAAGGCCTACCACCCGACCGCTGCATCATCTATCATTGGCAGATGGCAGGAATGGGGGCATGTGGTCAGCATGCCGACACCCACGGCCGTTAATGGTGGTTTCCATGATCGGAGCCTCTACTTCCCTATCAAGTAGCTCCTCAGTTTGTATCATGAGGCTGAGTGCACTCCGTTCCAGGCCTCCCTACCTCAGATAAATCCGAGGAGGTACCAGGGATCGAACCCGGGACGACGGATCTGTAGTCATCAACGCTTACCACAAGACCACGCCGGCGGTCATTTAGTCAATGCCTAATGGTTTATTTAACTTATTTTACAGAAAAAATATTAAATCACATTTAATAACACTGACGTTATTTATTTAATATTATGTTTTCATATAAATAGCATGGAATACATAATTTTATTCTTAATTATATTGTTTAACGTTAAAAAGATAAATAATTAAACGAACAAAATGAATTACTTGCTGCCATATGCACATACAAATTCGAAATTAAGCGATTAATACGTACTACAGATGCATGAGGCTCAGAGAACCACTGCTATCTCTACATCACTGCACAGCCCCTTGCAGACGCGACCACTTCTCCTACATCCGAGTAGTGCGTGTAGTCTAGTCGCTAGTATTCAGGCGCTAACTTCCCTACGTCCGCTAATACTCTCCATGTTTTCCGTTTCCATGACAATCATATTTAAATATTGAAAAAAGGTAATCTGGTGATAATTCTTGTATGTCGTGCCATCAGATAAGTGCATATTTTATGACATGGCTCGCAGTGCACATGTTACCTCCTTCATTCGCATACCTCTCTCAGGGTGTCCACGAAGTAATGCTGAAGAAATTCCCGACCAAAATATGAAGCAATTTATAATAACTGTGTAAGAAAAATTATAGGATTATACATACTTTAATTAAGAAAAAAACTTTTAGTAACAAAAGTAATTGCAAACAATAATTACTTAATTTATAACAGATACAAAATTAGGAACAATAAAATAAATTAAATATACTTTCATACAGGCCTATTATTGTCTAGGAGTCTTTTTGATCCCACTTTGCAATTTTTAGAACTTTCCCGGATATTTTAACAAATTCATTGGCTTTTCCCGACCATACGAAATTCCCGGCCTTTTCCCGACCAGTGGACACCCTGTATATATACGTGTATATGTGAGTGTCGGCTGCGGTGGTCTAGAGGTAGTGTGCCCGCCTCTAGATCCGAAGGTCGCGGGATCAAACCCAAAAGCAGTTGATGGGTTTTTCAGGACATAAAGATTCTGGGCAGAGAGTCCTCCATGAGGGACTTTAAGCTGGGGGTCCCGTGTCGTAGATTTATGGCACGTAAATAAACTCCAAGCCTAAATTAGAGCCTCTGGACAAAATTTCTCGGCCTTTACACGTCCAAGTAATATCTTATTTTCTGGAGGGGGATTAAGGGGTGATGGGCTTACCACCTGTCCCTCTGCACTCTCTAGAAAAATAAGCGTAACAAAATTCACATAGGTAAACAGAAACCTCCACTTGGAGGCCCTTCGCCGGAACATGGGGGGCACGATTCGAGAGAGAGAGATATGTGTGTGCATATATATATATGTAAAAATTTGGAACAATTCTGAGTGACCACAAGCTTGAGCCATCTCTAAAACTACAGAAGTGAAATGAAAACTTACATAATCCTGAACGATTGTCACTGCTCCCTGCGAAGTCTCAAATCAGCTTCTCATACTGTTCCCTGATAAATAGTCCTCTCAATCTTGCATTCAGTACGTTCATCATCAAACTCATGTTTCTAGACTGAATTATATATTCAGAAAGGGAAACAAAAGGAAAGAAATTAAATCAGTTAAAAAGGAATACAGTGTAATCTTAATATAATGGACCTCAGTTTCAGTACACACTTTAAATCCCCTGCTCAATTCCCATACAATGTAGAGCGAGAACCATAAAACCATATTATTTTGAAACCGTGCAAAAACCAATTTACGTGAAGATTGTGAAGTTATACCTCCTTCCTCCCTTCTGTCCACCACGTGTTCCAATAGGACATCACAGTCTAGGGACATCTCGATGGTTCTACAAGGAAGCAGCCTTACTGAGTGTAAGTAATGCCCAATTTAGTGCCTATTTTATGGTAATATATTACAAAGAATTTATCAAATGCAAATCAGTTATCATGACAACATATTGTTTTACAGTGTTCATATACGGCTTTGGAAGTTGCAATACAGTTAGCTTTGACAAATAGCACTACCCACATATTCCTTCACATATGCTTATCAAACTAGGACCTTTGTTCTTCCGTAAGCCCTGCTTAATGCATCAATCTGGAGCTTAACTCGGAAATCGATAACAAAAATAACTTATTTTCTGCATATTGTAATTGCAATTATAACTAATTAAACAAAAGCATTCTAGCACTTTCTTACACCAGTTTACCTGATTTTATTTATTGTAGATTCACAATGGATTTGTTTCGACTGGTTAAACTCCGAAAGTCTTCGGTTTTGAAAAGATATGATTGTTTCATTATAACATACTTTTCAGATTAACCCTTTCACTGCTGTCGACAGAGCTGTTCCGCCCGCGAAGTTGGTGCTATGAACGAGACGATTCCACAAGGCATGGAATTTTTTAACACGGTTTTAACGAAAGGATAGTGTCCTGCCATCTATTGGGGTTAGATAGAACTTAATTTCATTGCTTTCCCTGCTCTGTGGTGCAATCTGTAGACGAAAATGTGAGGCCTTGCACAATGGTGTTGCAATGTTGCCGCGAAGTTAGTGCTACGAATAAGACAATTGCTCGTAGAATAGAATTTTTTAACATGGTTACAATGAAAGGATAGTGTCCTGCCATCTCTTGGGGTTAGATAGAAATTAATTTCATTGCTTTCCTTGCCCTGTGGTGCAATCTGTAGACGAAAATGTGAGGCCTTGAACAATGTTATGATGTCTGAAGAAGCCAATGAACTCAAGAGTCATCTGACAAGCGGGGAATCCCGTCAAGGCCATGGTATGTTCAATTTCAACACAGTCATTGCTTTCACGAGCAAGGAAAAGCATTTCTTACGTGATGACGAAATTCTGGCGTATTTTAAAACTGCCTTCTTATTTTTCGGATTTAGCGCAGAGTGACAGTGAAAATATCTCAGCAAGGAGGGTATGTCAGCTTGCCAATATCTCAGCAGTGAAAGGGTTAAAGTAATTATTTCTGATGTACTTTATACTGAGATTTCACTGTACATGGGAAATCAGAAATGGACAATGGTACAGTAAGCGCCAAAACAAACAGTACACATAACGATGACAAGTTTCGAATGAAGAGGCATTTGTGTTATAACACCTGATCACTAAAAACCAAGAATACAAGTGATCCGTACATTGTAAGGTTACCAGATGTTACTATCTTCCGGGGATAGTCCCCAGACAAAATTTGTCTTCGGATTCACCTTGATCTCCTGGATTAACAACTTTACAAACTTTCATCCTTGCAAAGAAAGCCATGATTCTGTTTGACTAGATAAATGTAATTCTAAAATTCATAAAAAACACAAGAAAGTAATTTGTAGTCAGTGGATAAAACTCAAACTCACATTAACTATCGTGACGTTTCCGCCTGAACCTCCAGGCCTTCATCAGACGACTGAATGCTAGAAGAAGTTTGTGGTATATCCCGCATCCCCTCCAGCTCGTAGATGTCGTTGCAGTTAACTATGTTGTTGAGAAAATCGGTATTCCTATAATGCTGGTTAATCCATTCACTCGGTATATTATATTCGTTTTCTTCATCCAAAAACATGGGTGTTGGAAACTTTATCGTAGATTTCCCCTTAGTTAGCCTTTTTATGACACCCAACCACTCATCACCTAAATTGCCTTCATAGTTGTTGAGGCATATTTCCTTAATATTAATAATGCTACAAGCCTCATTAATTTTTCTTCTTAGAGGGTCCCTTATAGGTTTTAGAATCTTGGTTTCACCGATATGGTGTTTATTCTTTACCATGTGCTGACACAAACCAGTGCTCATCCTATTGTTACTTATATCCTTTTCATGTTCTTTTAATTTTAAAGTAACCGTTCTACCAGTTTCACCAAAATACACACCAACACAGTCTCTGCAAGCTATTGAATAAACTCCTGGTTGGTCCAAGCTCCCTTTTGTCTTTCCGAGTCTCTTATACTGTGAAAATATATTTTCAATGGTCCTCTCCACCCTGAAAGCTGGTGTTAATTCATATTTATTCAGAACTTTACCAATGACGTTACTAACCCCAGGCTTGAAGTTTATACTAACAAAATTCTGGTTTTGTTTTTTATCCTTTCACCTTTATCAGTCAGTTCCATTTTCCTCCAAATTTTCTGCAAAGTTCCCTCCCTGTACCCGTTGATTTTGGCCAATTTGAAAATGTGTTCTTTCTCACTAAGTCGGTCAGCTGCGTTATTGCACAGTCTAAAAGCATGGTAGATGAAGTTTCGCCAGATATTAATTTTTGTCCCAGGATGATTTTTTTTTTTTTTTTTGGTGGTGATAGTTAAATATATTTAAGTACCAGGTCGCCAACTGGACCCATGCCTTTACAGTGACATAATACAATACACATTTGAAAAAGTAGTAAAAATGTAACAGTTATTCACAGCTTGTCTACTAGAAGTAGAGGCCGGTTAATGAGTGTAGAATAGTCCCAGGATGATGTGCTGATCTACTATGAATATATAAGTCACATTTGTTCGGTTTTCTATGGATTCCCAACATCAAGTGAGGGGGTTCAAGTCTTATCCTTAAGTCCAAAAAACTTAAACAGTTATCCACAGACTTTTCTAGGGTAAATTTTAGTCTTGTATGACATTGATTAAATTCTTCCAACATTTTCTCAGCCGTATCCCCCTGCGTGATCATCAAAATAACGTCAACATATCTTAAAAACAAAATGATGCTGTCCAAGTTCTTGTAAATAACTGGTTTTTCCATGTAATACATGAAAATATCAGCAACCAGGCCTGACACTGGGTTACCCATAGCTAGTCCCTCATTTTGGCAATAGATCTTCCCATTAAACTGAAACACGTTGTGATTAGTGCACACACGGTACCACCTGTAGTATTCATTTTAAAATTACAACTGTATACATTTTAAAAATGTAATTCATTTTTGCTTCCTCTTTCCTCTTGTGGCTTTGTTATTATGTCTACTTTATTAGTGGTATTATATTGTGTGAATGTGAACTGAGGTGTTCATTGTTCTGTGGCCAGCAAACTATCAATAATAATTAATAATTAATAAATAATAAATAAATAAATAAAAAACTGTGTGTTAATAATTTACAATATATGGTAAATAACAAACAGTGATTTTCATTTGAAATTCCATTATCTGAAGAGAAACTGTAAGATTGATTACTTACTTCAAAGGTTCATTGCCGTGCTTACCTATTCTGTGCTAACTCTATTCAACCATCCCTTGTAAATCCCACTTCCCTTAAATCTATCCTAATATTGTCCTCCCACCTACATCTAGGTCTTTCAACTGGTATTTTCCCTGCGGGTCTCCCATTTAATACTTTTCAGATATGTCTTGCCTCCCCCATGTCCAGCCCATTTCATCCTCCGGTATTCAATAACCCTTACTGTATCCGGTGAAGAGTACAGGTCATGAAGCTCTTCGTTATGCAGTTTTCTCTTGTGAAGAACTTAAAGACAATATCACAAGAGAAATTAACTGTATCTCGGAAACTGAACTTATGCGCGTGAAAGAATATTTCCTAAAAAGGTACCAGTGTCGTGTGGATGCAAGAGGGGGCATTTCCAACATCTCTTGTGATAAGGTATGTAGTTATTTTCATTGTAATTTTAACTGTAATTGTGAGAACCTGAATCATTACACCATTAGTGGCTTATTTTCCTAGATATTTCACCCGTTTGCTCGGGAGTTAGAGCTTGGCTGCCACAACGCAGAAACCTGAATGATTGGCCAACTCGTACGTGAAACACACTGTACATTTAATAACTTCTATACATAAAGTTCCTAAAATTTTTTTAGGATTTTAGAATAAATACTTTTTTGTATAATGCTATTTTTAGGAGAGGCCATTGCTCTTTAGGGATTGAAGGCTATTTTTATTTTATTTTATTTTATTTATTGTAGCACTAAGCCAAGCATGGAACATATAAGGTACTAAAACATGTGTAGTACTGTTTTCTTTTGGAGCTTACTGTACAGAACGTAAGTAGTCATAAGAAAAAAAGTTTATAATTTTTTATCCAATAAAATCTTACATTCCATTTCAAACAGTCTGCATTACAATATTTATACACAGCTCAACTTTCTGGATTCATCACATTTTTTTCTGGTCATGGTAACCAGAGAAGCCGACTTGAAAATATTATTGGGGGCCAAGAATTGGATTGTTAGTAACTAGCAGATGCCCGCAGCTTCACCCACGATAATTAATTGAAAAATTAAAAATTAAGAGTATAATAATTATTAAAGCATTATATTTATTAACACTTTCACGCGAATCATTCATAAACTAAACCTGGAAAAACGATCTCAGATTCCATTAAGCATTTCCAAAGCTAACTGTGAACACTGATAATACCACTGCCTTCTAGACTGTATTACTCTTGTGTAATTCTCGAGACAGTGGTGGATAATACGTATCGTTTCTCAACTGTTTGTTTACAGATGAATATGATGTGAATTTTATTTCATAAATTCAGTGTAATTTTCAGAAATTATATAATTTTCCAAGGGAAGGGGTGGTTTGTTTGGAATTTTATTGTCCGTGATACTTTTAGGGTTAAACTATCAACTGTTGCCCGCAGCTTCGCTCACCATTATTAATTGACTCCAGGATTTTTAAGAAATTTATACTGACAGCTTATTAAAAATGTTTGTGGTTCAGAGCTATGAAAATTGTAAGTAAAAATAAAATTAGAATATTTGTTCATTGTGTTCATTTCACTTAGGCCTTATATAATAAAGAAACGGTTTTCCTAATTTTGTACTCTTCGTGAAAGTTTAGACTGCGAGAGACGAACATCGCCGAGTATACCCGATGTCTTGCGAAGTGAGGGAGGGAGTGAGTGAGCACGCTATTTATTGCCATTGAACTGTATAAGAGTAGTTTATACCTAATATTTAAATTAATTTTGTTTTAGTGATATATTTTATCAGCGTCAATGTGTGAGCATTCATCTAAAAAGTTAAAAGTCAGCTTCAATATTGCAACTGTTATGTAAAAATAACTTATTTTCTCACCTTTACTCATAGGTTGCATTCCTTGCATTTATGATCATATCTGAGAAAGATACCAAGTGATGTAAAGGCATTCCATGCTCTTAGAATTCTTTAGCTTGTTCTTGTCAGAACTACGAGCTTTGTTCCGAGGCCTTTATCACAATAGGAAGTATCTGCTTCCGAGAAGCTGAGATGTTTAACTGTTTGAAAAGCTGTACACCAGGAATATCAATCTTGACTGGCTCCAATTGCAGAACAGGCTCTGTGCTGTTCAACAAAAGCGACACTACCTGAAATAAAGCAAAGGCTAGGTTACAATACGAAACCAGATTTTGTAACTACGATCTAGAGTCTAGACTATCATACAGTATTTGTTTTTGGGGGTCTGTAGCCATGTTAAATGACGTATTTATTGTCCAGAAACATATCGTCAGATGCATACCAGGTGTTGGCCACAGAACTTCATGTAGGGAATATTTTATGAGTACAACTTGTTAACAGTATATGCTTTGTATGTTTTGAAACTTCTGGAAGTTGTTCGTATAAACACATCTGAATATCATAAAAATAGCGACCTTCATAATTATGATACAAGATATAAAAATAATCTCTGAACACCATCTCACCATTTATCTACAATTAGTAAAACTCATATGGTTTTTGGTTTAAAATTATATAATAGTTTAACTGCTAATATCAAGAAGCTAAATTTATTACCATTTAGAAAACATGCCCCTACAGTTTGGAGCATGCATGCATAGGCCTTTTAAATCACATAACTTTCAAGTAATAGGCCTACACCTAATTTAAATTTTTTTATATTAGTATTAGAGGAAACCTTAACACTGTCCATACATCTATTATGTCTTCAACAATAAAGATTATTATTATTATTATTATTATTTACACTTGTCTTTCACTTCAGGGGTTTATAGATATGATGATGTATCTACATATCTACATGTTAGATGCATGTTAGATGTTAGATAGGTCGTTATGTTTCTAAACCCCTGACTTTTAGGAACATGTGAGACAATGAGTTATGACACTGTGCAGTTTTGGCAGATTCCAGCCTTCCACGACACAAAAGAGGTAGTTTTGAAGTTATACACATGTTTCAGTCATTTGGATTTTAAAAATAAAGCGAAGAAGTGATGAAATTATTGTCCAATATGTCTGTGGGATTTCTACAACTTGAACTTAAAAAATAGGGTAGTGCATCTGCACTGGAATTTGTGTTTTTAACATCACGGCTGTTTTATAGCTTACATGAATTTTTTAAAACTGTTAGATATAAATAAGATAATTATATTATTAGTTATAAAAATAAGATAGTAATTATAAGCACTTCTGTAAATATTAATTTTAGCTCATAGGTAATATTATCAGTATTTTAATTTTAAAACTAGTATTGTAAACTTTAGTAATTAAGTAAATTAATAGTTAATGTAGTTGTGAAAGAATATGATGTGTCCCATATCATGTAAAATGATCAAAGGATGAATAAACATAAGAATACAATACAATACAATACAATATAATACAGCAACTGTGCAAAAACATGGGTTTAATTTTGGAATAAGACTATACAATAATATATTAAGAAAACATCCAGACATAAACAACATGAATAGACTAAGAATATTCTAAAACAGTTCTCATTTTCTTTATGTATTTTTATAAGTAAACACTAACAATAATGCATTTTTATTTTTTCTTGTGATTTTTGTTATTTATTCCTTTTGTTTTGTGACGTTTGCAGTATGTGTGTATGATCTTACTGTAGTTTTTATGTAACTGAAGTTTTAGGGCAGTAGAGTCCTGCGAACTCGGCCTAATATGGACCGAAAAGGCACAGAGTTTCCGAAATTCAGAGTTATTGAGAATAAGGGCTTAAAAATAAATCTGTTACTGGAAAAAATGAAAAATGTGTCAATTATCCTCAAATATAACAAACACCGTTAAAAATCTTTATAAAACATGTAAACTGTTGTCGCTTAGTGTTCACTCATTGTACTTGTTTATAACAGTAAATATGCTTTATTAAATAAATAAATATTTTAAAAAAAAATTAAAAAAAAATTGTATTTAACTAAAGCCCAAACATGCTGTAGTGCAAAATAGGGCTGCAATAAATGGAGATTCAATAATAATAAAACATGTAAATTCAAATATGGTTTCTCTTCTATGAAACAAAAAGTATATGTGAAGACTTGAAGTAAAAATCGATGTAAGTGCCATACTTGTGAAAATTGAGTGTTTACAGAATTAATGATGTATGTACTCAGCCCTATAACATATATAAACTTCAAAGAGCAGACGCATTCCTTTATTGTTCGGTAGCTGTTCATAGATGGCTAAATGTATATATGTTGAGTGTGTCGAATGAAAGAAAATCTCATTTTCCTAGGAAGTTTGAAAAAGGCCCTTAGATCCTTATTTAATCCTTTAATCAAGTCTTCATGTGTCAATATATTACAACAAAATAGTAAACTTATTTCTTGTCAAAGAATAGTTTGATACTCGTGTCATGGTTGCCAAGTAATCCGAACTGCTGGATTATCAAGTACCAAGTTTGTGAGACTTTTGGGTGTTTATCACTTTTCTGAAACTTTGAAATATTATCGTACCTTGTATTGTTTTTTGTATTATATTATGTACTTTAAAAACAAATTAACACTGTAAAATACAGGGAGTCCCACGCAAGAGTTGGCCAATGATGCGGGTTTCAGCGTCGCGGCGGGCACAGCTCCAACTCTCGAGTGATAGGGTGAAATATCTATGCTAATAATGCCGCGATTGGCGTAATGATTCAGGTTCTCACATTTACCGTTAAAATTACAATGAAAATCACCACGTACCTCACCTCAAGAGATGTTGGAAATGTTCTCCTCTTGCATCCACACAATACTGGCACCTTTTTAGGAAATTTTCTTTCATGCGCATAAGTTCAGCCTGTGAGATAAAGTTAATTTCTCTTGTGATATTGTCTTTAAGTTCCTCTAATGTTTGGGAAATTGATCTATACACTTTATTTTTCAAGTTTCCCCATAAATAACAGTCACATACTGTTAGAAGAACTTAAAAGACAATACCACAAGAGAAATTAGCTCTGTCTCGGAAGCTGAACTTACGAGCGTGAAAGAAAATTTCCTAAAAAGGTGCCAGTATGGTGTGGATGCAAGAGGAGAACATTTTCAACATCTCTGTGATGAGGTACGTGGTTATTTTAATTCAAATTCCAACTGTAAATGTGAGAACCTGTACCATTACACCGATCGTGGCTTTATTTGCGTAGATATTTCACCTGATTGCTCGGGAGTTGGAGCTGTGCCCACCACGACGCAGATACCCACGTCAATGTCCAACTCTTGCACGGGACTCACTGTACATAATGTTCAAGAAACTAGGAAACCCGACAATTCAAACGCTTCAATTAAGATCCACTACTGCTTGATGTTCAGACACCTTACCTTTTCTGCACAATTATCAGAGCCTGCATTAAACACAGCCAAGTCCCGTTGAATGTCTTCTCCTGTCATCTTCAGTCCCAGCAGTACAATCACAGGTGTCCCTCTTTCAGCACTAAACTCTTTCAGTGCTGAGAGTACATCTGGCTTCGATAAGAATTCCTTGAATAGAAACAATAAGGTAGTTTACAAGTAATTTTCCCCATACAGGTAATATTTAAATAAATTACTAAGTTACTATAATGCAATATTTTTGTAGGATCTACTTTAAAAACAATTTTCATACTTTTCTGCTCAAATGCTCCAATCAAGAACAAAGAACAAAGTTTTTAGACCTACAACATCCTTTCTGCATTTACAGTTTTTACAATTACGTACAAATTAGTCTATAACTTTGTGTGTACAATATTAATTTTTTTATAAATAAAACATCAGTTTTTGGTCATTCTTTATAATTATTGAGTCATTTTCTTTCAAATTTAGGGTCACTTTATAGGTCATTTTTCAAACAATTTTAGGTCATCAGAATCTGAGCCCTGGTTATAACAGAAGGATTTTCACAAATGTAAAGCCTGATAAGGAGTATAAGACAGTGAAGTACCTGAACAAGAAGAGGAAATCCTGGTAGTGCAAGACCAGCAGCAATTTTCAAGTCCTTCACCAGCAACTGCTTGGGTGATAAGTTACTGACATCAGAACGAGCAGCTATCAGTTCAGAGAACAAACTCTCCTTCTTGGAACCATCTACACCTAGCGATTCTAACTCTGCTGCCATCTGTACATCCAGTTCAGTAGCTTTACCTGCAGCGGGGCTGAAGCAGGCCGTATCTATCACTATGGGACCTGCACACATAATTCATTCTATGAGTTTAAAATGTTAAAATATAAATAGGAGGGAGCAAATCCTGTTAGGATAGCTGCCTTAAATTAAGGGTGCAAGCCAAATAAAAAAATCTAAGAACTATATATATGTTATTAAGTGCCAGTATGGTACTTTATGAGATTGTGTGAGGGACGAAAAAATGTCTGTCCGTCTATCTGTCTGTCCGTCTGTACGCACCATAACTCAAATACGCTTTTTCAGATTTTCATGAAACTTGGAAAACACATTTATAATGTCCATGGGAAGAACCCTATTGATATTGAACCAAATCATTTCAACGGTACCGGAGTAATGCCCGATTTAGTGCCTATTTTAATAGATTATATTAGAAAGGTGCCATAGCTCAAATACGCTGTATCGGATTTCCATGAAACTTGGTATACACATTTATGACACCCATGAAAATTACCCTATTGAATTTGAACCTAATCTGTCGGCCGGTACCAGAGTAATACCCAATTTAGTGTCTATTTTAAAGACGCGGTAACTCAAATACGCTTTACCGAATTTTTATGAAACTTGGTATACACATAAATGGAGTCAGTATTCATAGCATTCGATTTGCAGATGACATAGTTATTTTGGCTGATTCAGAAAAGGAAATGAATAAAATGCTTAAAGTTCTATCAGATGCATTGAAAAATTTTAAAATGAAGATCAATAAAAAGAAAACAAAAACCATGGTGATCGGAAGAACAAATGAAAATTTTAAAATCAACATACAGCTTGACGGTACAGCCCTAGACCAGGTCGAAAGTTTTTGTTACTTGGGTAGCATTATCAATAAGTTTAACAAGTGTGACACAGAAATTAAGAGAAGAATAAACCTGGCTAAACAAGCATTTCAGAACAAAAGGAATCTTCTCACAAATAACCATTTAAGCATGGAAGTAAGGAAAAAATTTGCCAAAACATTTGTAAGTTGTGTATTAACTTATGGATGTGAAACATGGACAATAGGAAAAGCAGAAGCCAAGAAACTAGAAGCAGCAGAAATGTGGATATGGAGAAGGCTAACAAAGACGAGTTGGGTGGATAGGAAAACAAATGAAGAAGTGCTTAATGAAGTGATGGAAGAGAGATCCCTTCTGAATTCAATTAAGAGTAGAAGAGCAAAGTTAGTGGGTCATACATTTCGGCACAATGGTCTACTCATTAACATTTTTGAAGGGAAAATACTGGGAAAGAAATCAAGAGGACGTCCAAGAAATTCATTTATTAAAAACATGATAAAGGATATGGACGTGCTGTCATACGAAAATCTAAAGAGAACAGCGATGAAGAGGAAGACATGGCTACTACAACAAGGCATTGCCTTTAGATCCTGATGATGATGGTATACACATTTATAATGTCCATGGGAAGACGTCTATTGATATTGGATAAAATCGGTTGACCTGTTTCGGAGTAATGCTCAATTTAGTGTCTATTTTATGGTAATATACGTATTCGAAAGAATTTATGAAATGCACATCAGTTATCATGACAACATAGTCAATTGTTTTACTGTGATCTTATAAGGCTTTGGCAATTAAAATACAGTTAGCTATGACAACACTATTGCTTTACATTCGCTTATCCAACTAGACCGTTAAACTGGCCCAGGTGGCCGAGTTGGTAACATCTTGGCCTAACATTCTGGAGTTCCATGGTTCAAATCCCGAAAGCGGCCAATTTGACTTTTTTTTTTTTTTGTATTCTGCATATCATAACTGCAATCATAACTGATTAAACAAAAACACACTGGCACTTTGTTACATCAGTTTATCTGATTTTATATTAATATGAGAATTAATTTTTGTAATTTTCAATATTCATGTACAGTCAACCCTTGATATACTGCCACCAACCATTCTCTAACATTTCGTAGCAATAAGCGAGGGTGGCACTAATACGAAATTTAGTTTTTAAAATAATTAATAAAGGCTTTTCATCTTGTTCCCTTTTAACAATGTATATCTTCCCAACTGTGATTATATAGTAGGACTTCTTTGTATGAATAAGACAGGCTGCTGAGAAAATTAGGTTGCAATATCATTGGTAGGTGAGTACTTACTGTAACAAGTACTTCAATCTCAGTTCTGCTTTCATTGTTTTCCAGTAAGAATATCCTGTGCTTTATTTCATAGTTTTGTTATTTCAGTTTCAAATGCATATTAATTAATAAAGGCTTTTCATCTTGTTCCCTTTTAACACTTTGTGTAAATGGTACTGGTCGTTCTGTATAATGCCTAGGAAAAGTATGTAACATTTTCACAAAAAACTTATATTTCATAGTATGCCTAAAACCATCAGGCATTCTATACATTACCTAGGTATTCTATAGAATACCGAGATTTCACACAATGCCGGGAACAAATATAATTAATTTCATTCTTACCATACAGTAATGATGCTACTTGAGAGTTGATTAAGCCTCGGTTTTGTGAGATGATTTTCTGCGTTACAAGCGTGCAACAGGAGCCAACTTTCTGCAGAATCATAGGCACTTGGGGCCAGGTCCAGCCTTTAGCTTGAGGGTGATGATCGACTATCTCAACAACAGCAGAGCGAAGGAATAGCGTGTGTTGTGGCATGGCGTGATGATCCACCAGCACAACCTGCACACCTTCCATCAACTGTTGCCAACGTGCAGAGTCCCTGAAACAATCAATAACAATATTACATTCAGCAATGTCTTCTAACAGGGCTTTAGATTTATCAGTTTACTGCTTGTGCAGCGTTTTGCAGGCAGGATCCAGCTTTTCCCGTTCTTCAAATCTGCTTCTCAGAGCATGTATAAAATCTTACCTTACAAAAGATGCTGAAAATGTAAATATATATAAAAAGATGAATATTATAGCACAAAAATTCCTCTGCTACTGGGATTTGAACCCAGGACCTTTGGCTATCCGTGCCAATGCTCTACCAACTGCACTAAGCCAGAGTCACAAAAAGTCATTAATTAGTGTGCCTCACAATACTGCATATGACATAACTTGTATGTCAGTGAGGTAGACCATTAAGTCATAGGAGAGAGGTTCCATCTGGCGCTGTGAAGTGAACTCTGGCTTAGTTCAGTTGGTAGAGCATTGGAACGGATAGCCAAAGGTCCTGGGTTTAATTCCCAGTGTCAGAGGAATTTTTCTCCTATAACACTTTGTGAAGTTATGTTAGACCTATATGTACTTCAGTAATAATAAAAATATAGTGACATCTATGAACCAAGTTGTGAACCTCTGAACTCACATCTTTTAAATTTTATCAGTTTCCCAACTAGCTGTTATCTCAGCGGATAGAGCATTTTCCTGGAAATCCAAAGGTTCTTGGATCAAATCCTGACTCATGAAAGTGAAATTTGATATCAGTGTTAAGGCAATAGCTCTTAGCACCACAAACAGTAAGATGTGCAAGATGTGTAGAAGAAAAAAAAATATATAAAGAGAACTGACTCTTGCAGGGGCTATTTTGTTGACTGTGTACTCATTGTATGTTTACAAAACTATCCTGTTAACAAAACTAAATCAAAAAGATGCTTTACAGAAGACATATCAACGGGACACAAGATCAAAACATGATTTTTACAGGCTTAGGATAAATAAACAAGGGAATGAAAGTAACCCTAAGGGAGCATTCACACCGAAGTAGCATGCCACTTGCGACGTGCTACCTGGATGCACGCTGCACGTTACTCATTTTAAATCCCAAAGAAACAAGTTCAAGTCTTCACACCAAAGTAGCGTGGCAATAGTGCAGCTCGAAGAGTGCGACATTCATTTCTTCAGACAGATCTGGACTTATTTCATGCGACGCTACTCGGGATGACGCATGCGTACAGTTGCCTTTTCAGCTGTTTTCTAATTGTTGAGAATATTCAACACATATTCGCTTATGTAGCAGTAGATTATGGCAAAGATATCACGAAAACTGCTAGAAAGAGAGCTATTTAACATACAATTTGTACATGCGTAGACTATACAATACGGCAATCAAAACTAGTAGGAAGAAAGCCTGGATTAAAATTGCTGAAACTATATATACTCTTTAGGTAAATTACATTACTTTAAATGGGTTTCTCAATTGTTGAAGTGAAAATATATAATGTACATTAAACTGCAGATCGCATTCGCTACTTCGGTATGAATGCAAAACTGTGAACCATGCAACTCGATGTGCAGCCTGCATCCAGGTAGTGTGATTCGCATGCTATGCTACTTCGGTGTGAATGCTCACTTATATCAAAAGTGTAATTCTCTATAATAAATTACCAAATGAATTAAAAAAACTAGAAGGACAAAGTTTAAAAACAAAATTAAAACATCTTCTTATTGAGAAAGCCTTATGTTGTTTACAGGAATACCAATTTTAGACAATAGGCCTAGTTATTTTTTAAGACCAAATATAAAACTAAAGGTTCTTATATTCTATACACTTTGAGTGTTTCTTATCATCCATGTCTTCTGTAATACATGAATATTAATTAATGAATAAGTAATAAGCTGTTCTTGCTTCTACTACTGTATTTTATATTTATTGTACATAGAATGTATATATATATACATATATCTGACTTGTTCCTATACTGCCTTGTACAGTCTTGGGAATGAAATAAATTAATTGAAAAAAAAGAAGATATAGATGGAGGCGATAAAAGATGAGAGTGAGAATTCATTTTCACAACTAGACTATTTTGAAATCAATAATGTCATGTTACAAAACATGATCACATTCTACAAAATTACCGAAGATTGTTCTTTCTAATGGTACAATCACAAAATAAATATATTGAGAAGGCAGAGACGAGGAATGAATTTACTTACCAAAATAAGAGGGAATCGAGAGGAATGTCATGCCTCTTCAAATAGTATGTTACTTCAGTTTTAACAGGGAGATCTTCCTTGTTGAAGTTATGAACAGGCACAACTGGAATATCGCCGTAAGCTTTCACACTGTCCAGGAAGTAGGCGTATACCAGTGCACATACAACTGAATCCAAGTCTCCTGATTCGTTGCCCATAACCATGACAACCTGGCGACAAGTGCCCTTCTCGAACTCCTCCTGAAACATTATGAATAAAGTGCTTAACAATTTTCTAGTATGAGAGTTGATTTTCTAACAGTAGTAACATACGTGTGGAATCTTAAGCTGGGTTTCCACTGCTTAACATTTAACACCAACATGTTTTGCACTGAAACAGAAAGTTTATGCTATGGTATAATCATAATTAGGCCTATTATTAGAGCTTGGATCTGTGTGCAAAATAAAATAATACGAGAGAGAATCAAATGAAAACCACAATTAATTTTTTTCCATTATTTTACTGCATGAAGAATGTTTGCTTGTACAGGTAGGGGAGAAAAAAAAGCAGACCTACTAAAATATCTAAGTTGCCGATATGAGCCATTGCGCTTGCCCAGCGGGTTCTAGGCATGCGCAGTGGCTCATATCGGCAATTTAGATATTTTAGTAGGTCTGCTTTTTTTCCCCCCTACCTGTACATTATTTTTCCACATAACTTAGTCCCCTCCCAGTTCAATGCACTTATGCCATCTGATAGGAAGTGCTTCGATACCGCGTGAGAAAAATTATTTTGGTTGACACTGTAGCCACTCGTGCACCTTGGATTGGACGTGTTCATCAGGTTTGAACTTCTGCCCTCCAAGGTGCTCCTTTAATGGACCAAAGATGTGGAAGTATGATGGTGCCAAAGTAATGGGAATTGCTGAGTGCAGGTGTTTTGCTTCAACATGATAATGCCCATCCTCTTGCTGCTCGTGCAACCATGAAAACCATCAATGACATTCACTTCAAGTGCCTCCCCACATCTGCCAGCGAGTGGGAGTGGGGAACTCATGCGCAGCATGTATCTTTTTCCCGCTGTTTCTTTTCAGAAAACCTTTTACAGTAACAACAATTATTGGGCGAAAGATAAATACAAGGTGCACTTTAAGCTCCGCCCACTCGATATTCACATTGTTTCTCAGCGAAGCATGGTGACAAACTATCCTTGTAACTTATATTGTCGCCGACACTCCCGACTGTACCATATATTAAAAATGTGAGAGTGCCCCTTGTACCAAATAATAGGTCTGTTTGCAAAGCTAAATCACGTACTGTCAAGTACCGCGACACATGCGCACATTTTGAATATGCTGATAAATGACAGTGCGCATACGTTGTGCAGCGAGGCCGACAATGTGCGCATGCGTCGTGGTCCGTGACAGTTAGGGATTTACTTTGCGAACAAACCTATTAAAACTGCGAGAGTGCCCTTGTACTTAATATTAAAAATTTGAGAGTGCCCCTTGTACCAAATATTAAAAATGCGAGAGTACCTTGTAGGCCTACCCAACGGTTTGTCAGCCTGTTTATCCTGGAAAAATTTGCTAGATCGTGGTATAAAAGAAAGTGCTTCCCTGAGTGTGGGTTAGGGCGGGATATCTCTCATGCGACGATGCATCTTATATTTGGTTTTTCCCAATTATTGTAATATATGAACAAACCGAGCCTCCCGTCAACGCTATGAGCGAGGCGACTATAGCCTGCATAACCTGTACAAAATGCGTACTTACTGCAATTTTACAGCTTTTCTTCAAATATGTTTCCACGATTGAACCTACGGCTGTGGAAATGTTGGGTGAAATGATGAAGGCAATTTAACAATCAGTGTTAAAAAAAAAACCCATAGTGTAGCCTACAAAACGTGTAGGTACCAAAATGCGTACTTACTGCAATTTTACAGCTTTTCTTCAAATATGTTTCCATGATTGAACCTATATGAATCTACGGCTGTCCTCCGAAATGTTTAAGGCAATTTAATAATCAGTCGGCTCACACAAATTCTAAAGCAGTACATTTATTCATGATTTTTTTCTAAAATTCTCTCGACCGCCAACACCATTAAAAATTATAGTATCGTAAAACGCCGCTCCTGGCGCCACTCGTCAGCGAGTCGCGGACATGGTTGCCAACTCACTGAAACGATAAATAGCTAAACCTGATCGTTAGAAGGGATATTAAAAAATAGCTAAAACTGATCGCCAGAAAAGGCTTAAACTAGTCATTATTGTAGTCGTTCATTATGTGGGCGACGCCTCCATGGCTAAGTAGTTAAAATTGCCGAAGTTGGATCTGGAAGTCCGAGTTTGATCCTAGAACTTTTTTTTTTTTCAGATTTACCTGACGTAGGGGTGTGTGAAAGATGCACTCAGCCTAATGAGGATAACAAAGGGGGTTTTTGATAAACTAGGGGGTTTTGAAGAAGTAGCGGCATCAGGGGCACACAGCTTGTTGTGCGAGATGCCCAGCAATATCTACTGCACGCAGAAACCTGAAATTTTAAACATAAATGGACTAATGCACCTCAAAGCCAGATTTTTAATTTTCGCTTTCCTTTGAGTGTTACGAGTGAAAAACTGGCAGAAAACTTTTTTTTAGTGCTATCGAGCATCAGTTTTCGGTATTATATTTCAGTAGTCAAATCAATTGTAGGTGGCTTTGCTTTTCTTTTTGTCATAACTTGAAAATAAGAGCATCACTATTTTTTCAACATTGCCTATACGTATCACATGGAATTATCGATCGCTTCAATTTTGTTAGCCCATCCTAGTTGATTCATTTGTTTTTTAATGTCAAGGCATTCAGTTATCCGAAATTTTCAACATAGAAAAGGGATAATGAATGTAGACCTAAATGAGCAAACATTGATCGAATTGGACAGAACTCACTATGCAGGGGTTTTCTAGGCCAGAGGTCATTTTTCCCAGGCAATGCTTTCTACAAAGCTGAATTTTTAGCTGTTTCATTTATGAATGAGTTGCGCGTAAGTGTTATTAAATATGTTTTAATTATTTTACTCTTAATTTCTTAATTATTGCATCACCTGCTAGTAAATAAAATATAATTTATTTCTATTGTCAACATCCCTTTTCCTCAACTAACACAAATTCTACAGTAATGCATAAGGTATCAGTACAAGGGATATTTTTTATGCTGATTCATGGTCCCCACAGAATGATCCAGAGGCTTAATAAAATCGTAATGAAGGAATAAAATTGCAGATACAAGGTCTCCATTTTTAAGTGACAAGTTCCACCCATACCTGAAATTATGCAAAGTTACAAAAACTGCAAGTCTACAACTAAATGCTTTTTTACCTTTATATTGAACTTTATTCATATTTTGGAATAAAAAAAAAACAGACATTAGTCTGACTCATGGACTACGAGCTCACGAGTCTGACTCAACAGAAGTCAAGGTGTTAAGGATGTTTATTTGAGAGATTATAGAGTCCTCACTTATTAGCAAAAGATTTGAAGAAACTATTCTAACACGATCTATTCTAACTTGAGAAAATTCAGGAGTCATACACTTTCAATTTACGTATAATAGTGATGTAACAAAGTAGCACCAACAGATGTCCTCACTGCTGTGGTTGATATGCGTTCGTTGTTCATTCCTTCTTTATCCACTAGGGGCCTGCAATGTTAAATGTAAGGAACATTTTCTTCTGACAAGGGGATGGTACGAACCTTCATGTCGAAACCCACCCTCAAATTTTGTACACATGTAGGTCATCCTAAAATGGAACAGTACACAAAAAATTAGCTGCCAGTTTGAACTGCAAGTCTATGAAAATCACGTCACAATATCGCGAAAAAAGCATTGTCAGAGCGCCTCATCCCGTCTAGCAGGGATGCGGTCTGTGGCTGAGGTACAAGGTCTTGAGCGAGGCATGCGGGCAGTCGGCGCAACACAACACTGTAGTCACAGTATACAGTTGCATGATCACTTCCCCGTGCACAGAACAGCTTTTTTTAAACTTTACTATTCAATAAATGTGAAACAGAAGTGCCTAGTGTCGATAGAATGGGAAATGCACAAATTTGCTTTGCACCATGCACATCGAAACAAGTGCTCCCATATCACATTCTGCTTCTTCACACTTGTGTTGGTTCGATAGTTTATAGCAACTGAAAGCACATTAATAGGATTCAACACATCTGTAGAGACACTCATGGTGACTTCCTTCTATTAACTGACAGACACACAGATCGCAATTCATCACTACGGTCGTTGTTTATACTGCTATAGCAAGAAGAAGGAAGCCCGTGTTTGATAAGAATGAGTCACGTAAGTTGCAGTAGTCGCTACAAAGATCCAGGAAAACCAACTAGGTCGCTTCCAAATTTCAAGCTTCAATTTAATGGTCTCACAGTTCAAACTGGCAGCTAATTTTTTGTGTACTATTCCATTTTAGGATGACCTACATGTGTAAAAAATTTGAGGGTGGGTTTCGACATGAAGGTTCGTACCATCCCCTTGTGAGCTAATAGCAGAGCTGATTTCCTCCGTAGTTTATTATATTTTTTTTGTGTCAAAGGGATATTTATTTAAAAAAAAAAAAAAAAAATTGTATCTACAGAATTTTTTCCAATAATTTTGCAACACAATATCGTTAAATAATAAGGCATGATAAAATGGTTGTGGCATTACTGTATTATAGAAGCCTAGAAAATTTTAGGACTCCAGCTTAGCAGAAAATATTCCTTATATAATAAAATACATGTAATGTGAAATGAGTCTAGAGTTAGTGAAGTTCTTGTTTCCTCTTATCATTGATGGATAACATGGTGATATTTCCTCACATTAATCCTAACTTCTATACTATTTCACATTCATGAGCTTACTTTTAAATATCTACTTCTAAACTACCTTCCACCCTGACATCCTGGGTTATATTCCCAGCTGGGTCGGGGATTTTTCAGTAATGGAAAATTTCCTTCCTGGGTTCAGGCTGTTGTGTTATCACTTCATCTCCATCCTGCGAAGGTAATTGCAGTATCACTCCTGCCTGAAAGAGTCTCGGACAAGTCATAGTCATCATCCCATGGCTTCGTTCTGGGTCTAGACCTGCCTTCACCCACCACCGTAATCATCAAGCTACAGAAACGATAATTATGTCATTTTAAAGAAAAATTTCTAGTTTTTAATTCATAAAAAAACTGTTATAACATTTTAAAATCATTTTTGGCCATCAGGATTGACCATCGTTTCACAGCTACTGACGTATAAATTTACATGAAAGAGTTTATAAAAGCAAAAATATAAGATTAATAGAGCAATGCTTTATATAAAATATGAGGTTTTGTTATCCTCATGTCATGGACCTTCTATAGTGATGACTTTCTTTCATTCATATATATATATATATATATATATATATATATATATATATATATATATATATATATATATGCAGCAATAGCATGACCAGCAGTGATGTGTGCTGCAACAGCAAAAGGGTTAAATTATTTCTTGCAGAACTTTAAAGTCCTTAGTGACATTTCATACAAATTAAAGAAAAACTGTCCCCACAAAACAGAAAAGTCATACTGCCTTTGAGAATTAGATTTGTAATTACTTTTAACCAAATTTTCAATTTAATAAAATTGAGTTGGGTTTAGCACTATGCTTCACTTATTTTATAAATACCTGTACTAGTCTGTAGCAAGATTGAGATCGGAAATATACACACAAAACTTCACTAAAAAGGTATATTTACCCAGAATGATCATTTCAACGGGTCTTCCCGCCATCATCAGCTGATTCCGACTGTGTGTATATTTCCGATCTCAATCTTGCTACAGATTTGAACACTTCACTGTAAATTTCCATCTAATATTTATATTGACCTGTACTAGTTTCGAAGACCCTCGTCATTCATAATCATCAGGTTAACACCAACTGCCAGCTGGCCGATTTTGTTGCGCTCTGGTGGAAGTGTGTGGCATTTGGCGATGAGATCTTCGTCCGATGGGATGTCGAAGTTCATAAGGTATCCTTTATGTTTGTGGATGAATATCCTTTCCCACACTGAGAGTTCCTTGTGACCTTCGACACATTTAATCAGTTTGGGAAAGGATATTCATCCACAAACATAAAGGATACCTTATGAACTTCGACATCCCATCAGACGAAGATCTCATCGCCAAATGCCACACACTTCCACCAGAGCGCAACAAAATCGGCCAGCTGGCAGTTGGTGTTAACCTGATGATTATGAATGATGAGAGTCTTCGAAACTAGTACAGGTATTTATAAAATAAGTGAAGCATAGTGCTAAACCCAACTCAATATTATTAAATTATAATATAGCTTCACTGTGTAAACTTCCATACAATGATTAATTAAAAGAAATTTCAATTGTTTAAAAAATGTAGATATTTGTTTAGTGTGTGTATATTTCCGATCTCAATCTTGCTATAGATTTGTTTCATAGATTACTACATAATTTTGAAAACCCCTACAAGTCAAACATCTTCAAATATGAATACTGAGTCATATTCTATTTTTAAAATGTTCTTTTGCATACAGAAATATTTGCTCTGTTCTTACCAACATTTCCAATTTCAAATATCCCAATTCTTAACTCATGTGTTTCAAGATATATAAGCATTCATGAACCACAGATTATTGTCTCTGTTGGACATTACATGAGAATATTATAGGAGAAAAATTCCTCCGACACTGGGACTTGAACCCAGGTTCAAGTCCCAGTGTTTCATGTGTTTCGTTTCAACAGGTTTTTTGGTTTTCTCAAAACTGTGTATTTAATGACTTTCTTTCTTTCTTTCTTTCTTTTTCGTAGTTTTACCTCTCCCTTTTGGGATTTAAGCGACCCAAGCCGCCCGGGCCTTATTTAATGACTTAAGGGATTAAAAATAAAATATGATACAGAAACAGGATGTAGAGGTAAAAAATATGCTTATTGTTAATTTATTTATGAATGTCTATAAATTTCAATATAAACTCAATTTACAGAACAAAATTACAATCTAAAGATGTTGAAACATAATGATCCCAGAAGGGCCGCAGAGGCCCCGATACTGTTGGTAGTCCACACACTCACACGCTCGAATCTCTTACACTCTGCTTACAAAACTGGGGCTACAATATATTATTATTAATTATTAAATTTTATTAGTTATGTTGCATAAGGAAGGATTATGATACCCAAAAAGGGTAAGACTTCTTAATATATTTTATACAACTTACCCCATAGTATCGTCACTTGAACCACATTCTATTGGCAAGAGAAAAATTCACAATATGTATATCGAATATTAAGTAGAAATATAATTAATGTAATATGAACACTTCACTGTTATTAAGAAATAAAAAATACATTACAAAGTAAATCAGCAATGTCTTCCATTTTATCATAAAAGTTAATTGCTGATTACTATATTCTTCCATTATTATCTTATAGCTTTTTATTTTCTTTGTAACCCATTTGTCCATTCTTTTCCAAATGAGTGAAAGATTGGACATATGAAAATGCAACATAATTAAGCAGGGCTTAAATTAAGAAGGAATGCCGGTCCCCTAAATCTTTCAGCTCTATCAGTATTTCAAATTAGCAAAAACCCATGGTAGGCCCTAATAATTTAATGGAAAACATCTTACAGTCAATCAGATACAAATTTCTTTAGAAACTGTGCAGATAAATCTACCGCTATCCATGATATCATAGAAGTTATTATCTTAAAGAGGATTTTTACAGATTTTATTTTTTGCCTTCACTCAAATAAATATAAAAAAATAAAAAAAAACACATAAAATGCAAATTTGGGAGAAATACTGGCCCCTCAAATTTTCAGATCAATCCCTATTTCAGATTGTTACTGAAATGGAAAACATCTTACTCATTGGTGTCATTCAAACTCATGGCTTTGTCAACAAACAGAAATGCAGACAAGCAGCCAGCCAAATACAACTTTTGAATGGACAAGAAATACGCCAAAAGTGAAGCGAATAGCCGCATTATGTTGGCTAATGTTTTCCAATGTTCCTCAGAATGTTGGCAGTTCTGTTTTGAAATGGAAGGTGGGGCTAGACTGAACTGAGTTTGTGTGCCGAATGGCGTTATTTCTTCCAAGGATTTTTTTGTCATAATTTGTGGTTTTCACTAAAATGGATAGGAATTTTATGTTCACCTGGTAGAAACTCCGACCTACCGTGAGCCAGTCTTGTATTCAATAAGAAATTTCTATCTGCACATCATTTGGTTTGTTGAACGTCAACATAAATTAACCTTTATTTCAAATGTGGAATCCAGAAGACTACCGTATTTACCTGAATATAAGTCACATTTTTTTCCCTTGATTAAGCCGGCTGAAATCCTGTGCCTTAAAATAGCGTACAAGCGTTTTTTTGGAACAGTAAATATGTGGCTAATATAATTGGTGGATTTAGCATGGCCATTTTACCAGCTACAAAGCATGGATTTCCAATAATCCATGGCCATTTTGATTTCTGGCAGCCACAAGAAGATATTGATTATCTCTATTCTGCACAAATGATAAAAAATATGATTGCAAGTGAAACATCGTAGGAAATGCACATAACTGCATAAGCAATTGCAGTTTATTTCATGATTCATATTCAGCATCTTTCTTTTGTCCTGCTCAAATGCAAAGAAATGCAAGTAAAAAAAATTGAAAAGTGTGGATTTACAGAATATAGAGAAACTATGCAAAATTCAACAATGATGAGTCACATGAAGTATACAGTATTAATCTGTTTTCTGTCATTTTCATTTACATTTTGAATGCAATTATGTAATTTTTAATTTTGTAATTTAAGTAACTTGATCTTTCTTTTACTGACTTTAGGCCATTACTCTTAAGGAATGTGTAATTTAAATGAGGCAGTTTATTATTTCATTGTGGGTTAATATATTTTTCACCCGTTTATTATTATGTTAAAGACTCAGATGTAGCTTATATTTGGGTAAATATAGTATTTAAAACATAGCAACAGTAACTAAATTTCTTTTAAGATAAGCACTCCTTAGCTTTAAACCCTGCAAGTTACATTGACTATAAAACCAAGAAATAAGATGCAAAAAACGTTCTTACATTCACCGATATCAACAGACCCTTTCTAAAAGTGAAAGCAGTCTTCTCATTCCCGTGAGAGCTTCAAAAATACGATAACTACACTGCATAACGATTGATGGTGCTGTACAGGAACCTTGTATCTCAAAAAATTGAGTTTTACAGAAGAGCAGAAAAAAATAAAAAATAAATAAAATGGTGACAGAACAAAGAGAAAGTGAATGCTAATGCATAAGAATCTCAGAGGCAGTGAATGTCACAAGTGGTAGAAGCAGAAACGTAAGTCAGTACTGACATATGATAATATTTTTGAACTCTATTTTGTAACCAAGTTTTAACATAAGATGTTTTTGATGGGAAGACTTCTTTAACGAGAATGAGATGAAATCTCATTTGTCAATTTTTTGACATACAAGTTGCTGTTAAACACCACTGATATAATTATTATCATTTTCACATATCCAAAAAAGAATAGTAGATTGTGCCGATAAAGCTACACTCAACGTCTGTTTAGCTGTTTCAATACTGGTGGGATTTCATGTGCACAAGCAGTCGCAACACGGTGAAAAAAATCTTGCCAATAGAAGAGCTGGGACAGGACGAATGATCCCCCACGCACATAGAGGAGCGCAAGCCCGCAATTTTGATATAGGAATGTGAAATGGCACATTAAGACAAGGCTAGCTGATGAATCGCTTGCTCTCCCTTGCATTCTTCCTCTCCAGTGCGCAAATTCACAAGGTGGTTAGTATATACGAACAGGCGTCCAAAAACCAATCCTTTTTTTCCGTTATCTGTAAGAAAAGTAGAAAAATTAACAATTAGAACCTCTGTTAATTGAAACGGTGTCGTGCACATCGGCATAGTATTTTTATCTTGTAATATTATCGTGCTCATCGCCACACAACCCGTTGGGGCTAGGGGTGGACATAGAGACTCAATATACAGTGGAACCTCGTTAACACGTTTCTTTAGGGACCGAAAAAAATAAACGTCTTAAAAGGGAAAACGTACTACTGAAAATTAAAAAAAAAAATCGTAGGGAGTATGTAGATAGGCCTATGTTTTCTAAGTTGCTCAGAACCACTCAAAAGTGCATCCTAATGACTCAGAAATACCCATATTGACACACAGGAGCTTCTATGCCAAGCCATTAGTTATGTGAGATTTAAATTATGTAAACAAATACATAGGCCTAAGGATTTTATTTGAAAAAATTAAACAAAAGTTGCAAAAATTGAAGGAATGTATGGGAGCCATATTTAATGAAAAACCATACGAAATTCACACAAAAAAGCATCCACTTTATTCTAAAACATCACACATGGAACAAGTTGCACTCCACAATCTATTAACAAACATAAAATAACTGGAAGTGTAATTGTTCAAAATTTCAGACGTGCCTGAATGTTAGCGAACAAAGTCAAATTGCTAATGAAATGTGATCCAATACCCATGTGAGAAGCATGATCTACTTTTTTAGCCTACATTTCATCAAACATTCTAATATTTTCTTCTCGACACCACACGAACCGTAAGAAATTTGAAACATATTTCACTACCTAGAGAACACAATAAAAATATCACGAAAAAAAATGGCGGCCATACAGCTGACGCTGAAAAATCTGCATGACGTCAAAATGACCAATGAGAAGCAAACACAATGGCTGCCGATTGGTGTCCAAATGACCAATGAGAAGCAAATTCTGACATAGAGATTACACGATCGGACACAAACAAAGCTTGTGTTTGGCAAAGTGTGGTTGGCGAGCCAAATACGAACGAACTAAGCGTGAAACCAAAACGCGTTAAAGAAACATTTAAACATGTAATTATTAAGATTGGGACCGGGACTTCCAAAAAACGATGTACTATGCGGGAAAACGTAGTAATGAGGAACGTGCTAACGAGGTTCCACTGTATTACTAAGGCTATATTTCACACTTGAACTTTACTATTAATTGTTTACCTAGGACTACATAGTTTCAGTCACCTTGTGACTATCCTCAGCTACATCTGAATTTCTGTTGGTAGCACTGTTCCCTTGTACTACCAATCCTGATTGCTAGATGCCATCTCTTGGTGGTTGGATGTACCTTCTGATTAAGTTGTCTTCTGCTGGTATCTCGAAATTTAGTAATTTGTGTTTATTTTTTTGAATACAATTTTTTTCCCAGACTGTTAATTCTTGGGATGTTTCTATTGGCTTTAGAAGCTTTACATTTTGTTCTATTTCATGATCCCAAGAATAGTTTGGGATTCGAACCACTGTGTGACAACCATCTCCAGTTCTCTGCCATTTATTGAGGTGTAGGAAAAGATGGAAATCACTGGGAGAGAGGTCCAGGCTGTAAGGTGGAAACATCTCCTAGCTGAACTTTTGCAGGAGACTTGCAGGGAGGTGTTGAAGCCTCCACCCTACAGCTCGGACCGCGCACTCAGAGATTTTCCTCTTTTCCTACCTCTCAAGAAAAGACAGTGACTGACAGAGAAATCGAGGTTATCACTCAATGTTCAAATCCCAGGCGGCAGACTTCTATGGCAAAGGGATACAAAAATTGGTCCCACAGTATAACAAATGTCTGAATTCTGGTAGTGAGTATGTTGAAAAATAACTCAACACATCCTGTATCTGTTACAATAAATGTTTCCATTAAATTGTGTTTTGTTTCCGTTAATGGCCTGTGGGAAAGTTACTTTATGGATGTCCCTCGTAAAGTTGGACCATTGGATCGTGGGGTACTGGTTTTACAACAGTGATGTTGTATGTTTTGCAGTTTAATGTATATTTTTTGAATTGCTGTTCTGGACATTATTAATTTATGGAGTAAAATGAAGGAAAACATAAAATTGGAGAGTGTAAAATCAAAGACTCACTGTACTGGGTTAATAACAGTTTACAATTTGGACACTGGCTGTAATTCTGTAAAACTCCATTGTTTGACAAATGTGAATTTAGTAACTTATACTTACCATGGTTTCCTTCTACCTTCTACAGGAACCATTTACAAAAGTATGCACTTTCTCCTCTTAACAGGCTCAGGTGGTTCCAAAGCCGCTAGAATTGCTTCGTCAAACACGTTCTTCAATCCTTTCTGCAAAACAAATTAATTAAATTTAATTATACAGAACTAAAGGCTGTTTCACGTAATTTGCATACCAACATACAAAGAAATATAATAATAGTTTTATTTAACCTGGAGAAATTTAAGACCATGAGGTCTTTTCTTCCACTTCACCAGGGACTAACAGTACATTAGTTGTTTCAATAGCAGGTCTCCTTAGCCACGGTAGCTAAGGCTTCATGCCTTGGAGCCGTGGTGAAGGAAGCTGTGGGTGCGAGTCCCGCTTTGGGCATGGATGTTTGTGTGCAATAAGGAAAAATGGTAAACAAGGGGAAAAAAATAATAAAATGGAAAAACAAGAACATTAAACACATTTGCATTAAAAAAAAAAACACAATAAATAACACAAAATACATTAAATGACACGACACAACACATTAAATCATTTAAGATACATTAAATTACACAATAAACAATATGAAAGAAATTAAGTGGTACAAATACAATTAAATTACACAATAGCATTAAATGATATAAACTTAATTAACAAAGGAGATGAAAAAATACACTTAAATACTATGTATAAGTGCTGTTAGCTGGGAATTGAAGGTCGACAGTGACCAGCAGTCCTTGATGTGAGATGGTAAAGAATTCCACATTCAGATGACTGAAATAGTAAAGGATGATGAGTAAAGAGATGTATGATGTTTAGGTATTGCGAGAATATGATCGTATTTACATGGGGTATTTATGTTATGATGAGATGATAGAGTTTGAAAGCATGATGACAGATAGTGAGGACAGGAAGTGTGAAGAATTCGATAGTGGAGCCAGAGAGAGTGCAGTTTTCTTCTGTAGTCCAATTGAAACCATGCCAATGTTTCAAATGGTAATTTACGATTACCACATATGTAGCGAACACGAGCATTATGAATATGTTGTAGTCTCTGTCCTAGTTTTGAGCTCAGGTTGCTTAACAGAATATCACAGCAATCGAAATGAGGCGTTATGAGTGTTTTCTTTAATGAAGAAGGTAGAAAGTATTTTAATCGTTGGAGAGCATGAAAAATAGAGTATATGCGAGGGCTGTCCAAAAAGTAACAGATGTTTTGAAATAAAAAAATAAACAAAGTGAAAAAAAAAACAAATTTTATTACATTCATTTTGAAGGTAGACTCTTAGGCAATTTTTCTACATAATCACAATTCAAATTAAGGCATTTATCATACCGTGGCACAAGCTTTTCGATACCCACCCTATAGAAATCTGCCACCTGCGATTTCAACCACTTCAGAGAATTTATTGGGGAAAGTGTTTCAAAAAAAAGCTTTAGACTTTTGTAATATGCAATTTGTGCAGAAAATTCAAACAAAATCTTTAAAACCGTTTTCGAGAAAATCGCAAAAATGAAATTATCTTGAAGTAGAGTGACTGTCAAAATGAAGAGATGGTCATTGCTACACAATGTTGTTAAGATTTTGTTTGAATTTTCTGCACGAATTGCATATTACAAAAGTCTAAAGATTTTTGAAACACTTTTCCCAACAAATTCTCTGAATATATATAATGGTCTCTCGGGCTTCCAACCGGGTTAAAGTATGGTTTATTTCCGAGCTTTCGGCTGCTGTCAGCTCTGCAGCCATCTTCTGGGAGAGAAGTGCGCTAGTTCTGTGTCTGGCTCCTTTTTATAGCTGGTGGAGTTTGCAGAGAGCGACCAATCGGAGCACAGGAAATCCCGGGGTGAAAAGCAGGAATGTTATTGGTTGGTGCTGAAGTTGGTCCTGATTTGGCCCGTTCCTGTAGAATTCTGATTGCTGGGTTCCAGGCTTGGCTGAGTTCTAGCCCGTTGTCCCTGTTGTAATTATTGCGGTGTAGCTTTATTTCCAGAGCTTCGGCCACGACCCGGCCCCAGTAGGTAGGTTGATTGCCCAGGTTTCTCACCCCTTGGAAGTTGATGTGGTGGTCATGGTCGTACATGTGTTGAGCTACCGCCGACTTTTCCGGGTAACCCAACCGGAAATCGGTGGCTGAAATCGAAGGAGGCGGATTTCTACAGAGAGGGCATCGAAAATCTCGGTATGATAAAATGCCTTAATTTGAATGGCGATTATGTAGAAAAATAGCCCAGGAGTCTACCTTAAAAATGTATGTAACAAAATTTGTTTTTTCACTTTGTTTATTTTTTATTTCAAACGTGTTACTTTCTGGACAGCCCTCGAATTTTTGCAATTATTTTTAAGGCTATATGGATGTTCCAATTTAAGTTACTGTCAAAATGAAAGCCAAGATTTTTACATGTCGAATTGAAATTAGCACTAAACTTGTCTTTTGGTATAGTTCATCTGCACTAGTTTTGGAAACACTCGCTTCCATTTTCAAAGCTATACTTCAACTGCCATGGCACCCTCCTGTGGGCGCTGAATGAATTTCAGAAAGATCATCATCAATCAAGATGCTGGAAGTTAATGAGATGGTTCTTTTTCTTTGGAATGAAAATCTTCTCCCAGACTGAAAGTTCTTTGTGACCATGGACACATTTTATTAGTTCTGGACCCTAGCGACTTCATGTCCTGCATTAAGCCGATGTCCCACGATCCAATTTGTTGGTTGAAAATTTTGTATCAAGTAGCATTTCTATACAATTATTTATGGCTGTGCACACGAGAGTGTGTTTTGGTCCAATATCCAGCGCCAGCTTTTCTCCCGAAACGAAAATCGATGGCTACTACAATCGACATGGCGATCGATATACCGTATTGGCCCGAATATAAGACGATGTTTTTTCCCTGAAAATGTGCTTTTAAAAACTATACTCGTCTTATATGCGCAGCCTAAGACTCAACAACTCTCCAATCATGAATGCAGCTGTGCACGTGTGTAGCGGCCGGGGATCCCCACGCAAATGGCGTGCGTCCGATCCAAGGTCAAAGTTGCGCGGAAATTACCGAATTTTACCGAACTTTATTGTTCCCGAATTCGTGCTTCTCCTTGTACTGCCGTGTACTGCACTGCTTGGCATCTCTATTCTCTATGCATAATGCTTTGTTTGACCACCAACATGGCAGACCATGTGGAAAAGAAAGCATCTTCATTGTCTCAATACGTAAATAAAGACGAGAGAAGAAGATACGACATGAACTTCTAACTTCTGTTTAATCTGAAGCAAAATGTACTAATAAGCTATTTTATTTATTTTTTCGTAACTACCCTTCAAAAATTCAGGGTCGTCTTATATTCGAGGTAGTCTTATTTTCGGGCCAATACGGTATACGCACCTGACACAAGTAACATTTTTTACGGAATCTTTGTCATAATTTCCAGAGCCCCTCAGCTTTTATGCCGGTTGTAATAATAATTATTGTTAATATTGTTAAATTCAAAGTCTTAGCATCCGTTAATCTTCTTGACTTTAATGTTATAACAATTTATCTTTTTGGTTATGTTCGCTGGTCGAGCGAGCGCTGACAGCGGCGAGAATCAGCCGTACGGAGGAAGAAGCCATGTTTCTACGTCATGCACGTCACGCGGGGATAGAATGACGCTCATTGGTTCATTTCATATTTTTGGATCAAAAAATAGAAACGTTTCTATCCCGTTGCATGCAAAATAATTGTATGGAAAATATAGGATGAAATTGTGTGCAATGGTTGTCGGCCATGTCACATGATCCAATCTGACCGTTTGTAGACATTTGGACCAAAAATTGGATCATGGGACATCGGCTTTACACAAGTGGGTCACTACTACTGAGTTGCTAGTGTTTTGGTAGTTGAAGGTCTTATGTGCTCAGCCATTTCATAAAATATGGGAATTTTTCCCTCAAAGAGAGAAGTTATAAAATTATTGTAATTGGGTGGTCAAAAATAAATTTAAAACCTCAAATTCTCTGAATTTTAAGGGCTTAGGTGTATCTGAAGTTGTTTCATGTGTGAAATCTGTCGATTTACTTATTTATTGCACGGTAGTTACTTTTTATTGCCACTTTTAGCATGATTTTAACACTCTTTAATACCAAGTAGTCAAGAGTAATCAGCTATGTCCATTTTCATTTGAGAAAATATACATCTTAAGGTACAATTTTATATAAGATTAACTTAAAAAACTATGTATGGTTAATTACTAAGTGAAATTTCAAACAGTGACTTTTTATCTCACCCGTAATGTTGATAGTTTTATTAAATTATTATTGATGAGTTAAATAAATGTTTTGACAATCTGGAAACAGTTTATAATTTTTATTTAATCCCTCATTAATAACATTAAGACCCTAACAGTAATAGCAGAACAGTAAATTAACTTTTGTATTGCATCATTAAAATCAGTGTTCAAATTATGTCCCACCCGTAATAGATTTTGAAAAATAAACTTAAAATATTTAAAATAAATTTTAAATAATGCTTTGCATGCAGTGTGGAGGAGAAGGCATTGTAAATTTCACAGGATGAGAAGAACCAATTCTAGTGTATTATTTATGATACATAATAAACAAAATAGTTTTTATAATTTGCTAGAATGTCCCACCCTAATTATGAAATGGCTGTGCTTTTATAAGTCTAACGTCCAATGCTCTTCCTGTCTTTTTCACAACCGTTACACTTGGTTCAAAGAAAAACGTGTTAATGAGGTTCCATTTTATTGCATTAAACAAATACTCTACGGAAGAGAAATCAGGAATAAAAATGATAATGTGAAAATAAATGAAGCGAGAAGTAGAAAAATAACATACTTTTGCATAGTTTAAAGCTAAAATAATGACAAACCTGTGTCAAAGCAGAACATTCCACGTATTTAACAGCCTTCAATTCTTTGGCCAGTTTCTCGCCTTGTTCAAATGTGATTGGTTTTTGTTTGTTCTTCGCCAGTTTTTCGATAGTTGCTGCATCATCCCTTAGATCAATTTGTGTTCCAACTAATAAGAATGGTGTTTTCTGACAATGATGTGTTATCTCGGGAACCCACTGCAAAAAATACACAAATTACAAATGACAATTCAAGCAGGCAGAGTGAATATGCTATTTAAATTACACATACAGGGTGTTAATGAATAACACCGAAATATTTTACCTGTGTATAGAGGGGACATAGACAAGCAACTTTTATTAGGAGATTTTTGCTCTATGGTTTCAATTCTTCCTGTTATAACATAAAATCTCCCAAGGATATGCACGCCACTGTCTTCTAATACTTGAAATGATGGCAAACAAAGGAACAGTGAATATTGTGTAGTGGTCGGGAAAATTGTAAAAAATGACGATCGATATCTTACAACTCTGAGGGAAAAAAAGACAAACGAAACATTTTTGTTAGGTCTGGAATTAGGAATAAAAACATAATGCAGTGGCGGGCAATCATGTGATTAGTCAGTAAATTTAGCAGATTATGAAAATTCTAAATTATGGTATAGCTGTTGAAGAATTATTAAGAATCAGGTTTTTATCGATCACTAGGAAGGCATGAAGTCAATTTAATGAAAATTTTAACCCTATTTCGCGTAATTATTTATTTATGAGCACCAAATTATAATGACTTTAACGCTCTGTAGCGTACACATTTTACGTCATAGAGCAAAACTGCCCTAATAAAAGTTGCTTGTCTATGTCCCCTCTATACACAGGTAAAATATTTCGGTGTTATTCATTAACACCCTGTATTTATTTAGAAGTACTGTATACACTCAGGAAATAAATACTTCCCCCCCAAGCCTAGCAATGACTCTGTCAGTAACCTAATACGTTTACCCAATAAAGAAATATAAATCACTGGTAAGCCAGGTGTGTCAACATGCACCCTCCTAAAGTTTTAAGTAAAATTTATAAATATATATGCAAAAAAAATTTTCTTTTCAACCTCCGATGGGGCACAAAATGAAAACCACAGTGAAAATCAAAACTGTTTTATTTGGAACATTTAGGTACGCTTTCTAGCTACTTCTCTACATAGTTGTGCTCCGACTGAGACATTTGTCGTAGTGTGGTACCAACTTTCCAATACCTTCTTTGTAGAAGCTTGCCGCCAGCATATTGAGGAGGGTCTTCATGGCATTTTGTAGTGTTTTGAAATTCACGCTATGACAAAGTGTAGGCTACCTAAATTTTAATCTAATAATAATAATAATAATAATAAATATTTTATTGTCGTTAAGCCAGAAGCAATAGACAAAGTCAAAGAACAAGAATATACAACAAATGCACTAAGTGAAGAAATCATGAGAAATTATAAAAGATTTACATTAGAAATGCCCTAAACATGTAAACAAGATCAAACATCCCAACACATGCTATCATAATATCAATAGAAAATTACAAAAATATTTACAAAGAAAATAACATTAATGAACAGTAGTTTATAATGTACTGATATTAATTTAACATAAGCAAGTTTACAATACAGAATGTGTGACATCACATCTATCTAGCTTGGTTTTGTTCTATCTATCTAGCTTGGTTTTGTTTTCAATATGCAAATGAACTATCAGTTTCCAGTATATATTATTCAATTGTAACATCAACTTCGATGATCAAATCGCATATGCAGCCATCTTCAAATTGCATCTAAATACAAATCTAACTATATCAACTGGAGGCGCCCTTCTAGGAATTTGTGAAAGAATAAAATTAGAATACAGATTTGGTGTGGAAACAGCTTACCTTTTCTTTAACGTTTTCAAATGAAGATGGAGAAACAACAGAAAAGCACACTAGGAATACATCTGTCTGTGGATAACTAAGGGGTCGCAGACGGTCATAATCCTCCTGACCTGGAAAGTAAACCATTTACATTGTCATATTTTCTGAAAGGACTCTCTTACTAATAAACACCCTCCTTGGCCCCTGGGTATTATATATGATACTTCAGGTTTCAGATTTTCTTCTCGCTCTGTGAACGAGTCAAAGTGAAGATAGCCGGTGGTATAACATTCGATATGTATTCTGCATTAAACGTTCATATTTCTTTCTATCTCTGTCTGCTATGTATTGACAGAATGGAAAAAAACCATAAAAACTTGATATAGACCCAAGATATAATATGTTACCATCCCTAAAATCCCCTAGAACCCTCCTAAAAAATATCAAAATTTAATCTCTTGAATATCTGTGTTGTTTTGGTCAATCATAACACACATCAATCAAATTTGTTGAATTTGTTTTGGTAAACTCATTAAGCATAAAAATATAAATACAATTGTCCAATTTGATCTTGGGCCCAAGGAGGTATTATTTAACATTTTTCGTAATTTTCAAAAGATAGACTTTTTTTTGGCACTTTTAGGTAATTTTCAGCAATTTTATTAGTTCTCTATAAAATTAAATATCACCAAAATTCTTCTTGAATTAGGCTACTACATTAGTTCACTTCACTTAAATATAATTTTAGCTTTATTAATTTTGCCCAAAAATATTCTGCCTGTAAACCATAGTTTCGTTAAGACTTTTCAATTTACATCATAGAGGGGATGAACAGTCGAACGTGGATAATTCGAAGCTGAAAGAACCAGCAAAAGAATGAAGTTAATCATCATTTTGAATTAGAATAGTTAGGCCTACTTCTTTGTATAGGGTTGTCAAGGGACCATGCTAAAAGTTTGAATTATTTACAGTTTTGCATTAAAAACATTTGTATTACATATTTTGTATAATTTATTTTTTAACATCCATCATATAAAATTGAAACTTGAGATGGAGGTTTAACATACGTAACTTCACTTAACCCTTTCACTGCTGAGATATTTTCACTGTCACTCGGCGCTAAATCCGAAAATAAGAAGGCAGTTTTAAAATACGCCAGAACTTCGTCATCACGTTAGAAATGTTTTTCCTTGCTCGTGAAAGCAATGACTGTGTTGAAATTGAACATACCATGGCCTTGACGTGATTCCCGGCTTGTCATATGACTCGTGAGTTCAATGGCTTCTTCAGACATCACAACATTGTGCAAGGCCTGAGATTTCCGTCTACAGATTGCACCACAGGGCAAGGAAAGCAATGAAAATAATTTCTATCTAACCCCAAGAGATGGCAGGACATTATCCTTTCGTTGAAACCTTGTTAAAGAATTCTATTCTACGAGCAATTGTTTTATTCGTAGCACTAACTTCGCGGCAACATTGTGCAAGGCCTCACATTTTGATCTACAAATTGCACCACAGAGCAGGGAAAGCAATGAAATTAAGTTCTATCTAACCCCAATAGATGGCAGGACACTATCCTTTCGTTAAAACTGTGTTAAAAAATTCCATGCCTTGTGGAATCGTCTCGTTCATAGCACCCACTTCGCGGCCGTCACAGTTCCGTCGTTAGCAGTGAAAGGGTTAATTCAAGCACTAACCTGAACATGTTTCGAGCAAACTTCATGACTCATCATCAGCTATACTCATCATGTTCAGGTTAGTGCTTGAATTAAGTGAAGTTACGTATGTTAAACCTCCATCTCAAGTTTCAATTTGATTATAACTTCACTATATAAACTTCCTACAAATTCTAGGATCCATCATATAATTGTACCAGTAGTAGAAAAAGTAAGATTTTTTTACTGAAACATTTTATTTACAGTCTGACACTTACCTGCTGTGTCAAAAAGCCCAAGTGTGTACGGTTCACCCCCGATCATGACAGTGACAGCGTAGTTGTCAAACACTGTGGGGACATACTCTGAGGGGAATTTGTTTGTGGTGTATGAGATGAGCAGGCAAGTCTTACCGACTGCACCATCACCCACCACTACACACTTTATGGTCTGCATTGTCACAATGTTATCTGTTGCGAATACAACCTGTCAACAAAACAAATTCATTATTACATGAGCTCTGATGGCTATGAGCATAAAATAATAAAATCAGATGTAGCAAAGTGCCACAATGCTTTTGTTTAAATTAGCCTACAATATGCAGAAAATAAGTTATTCTTTTTATCGATTTCCGAGTTAAGCTCCAGATCGATTCAATAAGCAGGGCTTAAGGAAAAATAAAGGTCTAGTTTGATAAGCATATGTGAAGGAATATTTGGGTAGTATTATTTGTCAAAGCTAACTGTATTGCAATTTCCAAAGCCGTATATGAACACTGTAAAACAATATGTTATCATGAGGATTGATTTGCATTTGATAAATTCTTTCTAATATATTACCATAAAATAGGCACTAAATTTGGGAATACTACACTACTGGTCAACTGATTTGGTCCAATATCAATAGGATTCTTCCCATGGATGTTATAAATGCATATACCAAGTTTCATGAAAATCTAATTAAGCATATACAGACACACGGACAAACAGACAGATGGATATTTTCCCATCCCCCACACAATCTCATTCTGGCACTTAATAATAGCATGTACAGCAATGTCTCATACATCAAATTGGCCTAAATAGTTTTAGTTCCCCTTTTTCATCCCATAAGATGTAGGCTAATTCGCCTGTGCACGGACAAAGAGAGTTAAGTCCACTTTCTTGTTACTGAGAATTAGAATGACTTAACACACTTTACCCGCCCAACATCGCTTTAGAGATGGATAAACCCATGATGCACACATCCACAACTACCGTTTGTGTTTGAATATGACTTACTGGACTTAACACAAATGTAGAGAACATTTTTATCTATAACTCTATGGACATATCACAATTTTTGAGGATGGTGGACTTAACTCTCTTTGCCCGTGCACCCGCGAATTGCATTTCTGCACAGTTGACTGCATGGAAACTTCAATGCTTTTGGTTTTGTCTAGTACCAGAATTTTTCTTCATTTAAGTTGGCATTGAATCACCTTATCCGTGTTCCACACCAGCCCTGGGCAAGCCAATCTCTTATTGGTTTGAATTCCAAGCCCGGACGTACACATTAGCCTATGAACAACGCACAGGACTAGTGAGTGGTGGAATGGGGTGGAGCATGGAAACATTTCATTTGAGTGGCTAGAGGGCATGCCTCACGACTGTCCACACCAGACCCTGAATGAGTTGGACATGTATTGGCTTGATGTCAAAAGTCTGGCATTCAAACATTAACACAGATTGGTTTCAGGTTCAGCTGTGAAGGAAGGATGGGAAAAAGACATATATTAAGTGCAAGGTTAGCCCTGCTTCACATCTGCCAACAAGACAAAATAATAGGAGCAGGGGTGGGGATTGGGTCTGGAAGAACCGATTATGTATTCCTTTACATACACAAACTACTGCACATAGTATCGGAAAGATTCCATGCTCTCAACTGTAGCTTACATTGGGATATGATAATGCACATTACGGTATTTATCTTTACAGCCCGGATTAAAAGCAAAATAAACAAGCAAATAAGTATGGAAAAGGTAAGAAATAAGCACCAAAATAAGCGAAGACAAATTACATGAAAATCAAACAGGTCTAAATGATTTTATTAGTTTTGTAGAAATCTTATCTTATTCATGGCTGTTGTAGTATAAGAAAGGTCATCCAAAAGATTATCTTGTGTGAAGCTCCTGCGTTTGTCAGGGAAGAATGATTGTTTCAATGTCAGAGGCACATGTGAAAAGCAACACTGTTCTACTTGGATGAATTTTCCTTCAATATCTGTTTATTCACTGGAAAGCTCTTTAGAATTCTGACAGTGTATTTTGCAACACAGATTTTCAGTAATTCCATTAGCCGACAAGAAAAGGAAACTGGCGATAATGATGTCTAGGAGTGAAATAAGCACTCTTAATGTGACAGTTAATGAGTAAAAATATTATTTTAATTTAAAATCATGAAATAAGCAAGCAAAATTGTTTTTCTTTCAGAATAAGCCAAATGCACTATCGAATGAAGTTAAAATTGCTTCTCAAGGTGCACCTCGGAGCCGGAATTTTAATTTTCGCTTTCCTTTGAGAGTTATGAGTGAAAAACTGGCAGAAAACGTGAATATTTTCGCTATCGAAGCATTGGTTTTCGGTAATGGGCTACACTTCAATTGCCAAATTAATTGCAGGTGGCTTTGCCTTTTTTTTTTTTTGTCACAACTTGGAAATAAAAGCATCCGATTTTTTCAATACCGTAAACTGGGGTAACATTGGCCACTTTTGAAAATGAAAATGCTGTGAAATAGAGCATGCATTTCCCAGAGTGTTGTTAATGGGCTTAAAATTTGTGTCTGTAATTGTACTCTTCTAACACCAAGTTTGGATTACTTAGTTAATAATAAAATATTAATTACAGCAAATTAACTGGTGGCCAATGTTACCCAGCAAACCGGGGAAACATTGGCCGCCTATTTTTTTCCAACATATTTGAATTCTGAGACATCTAATATGGCATGTATGACTTTAATTATACAACTGACACATTTAAAAATACAGAAAAATGCATGCGGAATAACACACATAAACAGGTTTCAAGCTGAGTTCAGCGACAGGCAGAAATTAATTTACTTCAGGTCTACAGACTGTGTAAACTTATACATTAACCTTTCCCCTGATCTTTTCAACTTTTTTACTATCTGACTGACATTAATAAGTGAAACATCATCTGGTTTAGCCACAAATTGTTTTCCATCTCCATTAACATCACTTAGACCCATTACTTCAGTTTCATCAATCTTCATGCTTTGAAATCGCTTTTTGCCTGGGAATTTAACAATTACAAAATCACCTCTTAAATTTTCCGAGTCTACGCAAGTTGCTGAATATTCAGAACAGACAGAATGAGGCACTGCTTCAGGTTGTTCATCTTCAAGAGGTGATAATTCAGAGTTGTCATGAAGACTTATGTCATCGTCATCCCCAATTTCCTTATTGTATTTACCAGTACGTTTATTTTGGAGAGATCCTCTTTTCACTCTTTCACTCAACACATTGTTGTTATTATCTCTTTAAGCTTCCTTTAGATTTTCTGGGTCATAATCTGAAAATCTCCTTGCTCCTGTCTTCCTTTTTGGATTACGAGGCATGGCCAAAGTTACCCCAGAATTCCCGTCAGGTAAAAAATTTAACAGCTCTATGTGCAGACTTTGTCAAAATAATCTAGTAGATACATAATCAAATTGTTCATGGTTCAAAGAAATAACACACAGTTCATCATGAAATTATAGTCAAAAACCTTCTCGGTGTGCAAAATTATAAATAACAACTTTTTCCCCTCACACTTTCACACTTTTTAAAAACTAATTGTAGAAGAAATAGCAGCAGCTTGCAAACAATGTTTTCCCTCTAAAACTTCAGCAGGTTCTCCAACAATACCAGTATAACAATAGTTTACCAAACTATCAATATCTGTATGGAGTAGGAAAATTCAAATCTCCAAATGCAATTAGTGGCCAAAGTTACACCAGTGGCCAATGTTACCCCAGTTTACGGTATATCGCATGAAACTATTGATAGTTTCGATTCTGTGAGCTCACCCTTCGCTTGTTTATAATGTCAAATACAAAAGAGGCACTTTCTAATCGTGGAATGCACTCGAAAGCCAGATTTTTAGCTATTTCATTATAATAATTAATCATTTAGTTTATGAATGATCCGAGTGTGTTAATTATTTTGCTCTTCATTTTTAATCTTTGAATTAATTATCGTGGACGAAGCCATGGGCATCTGCTAGTTCTAAATACCAGTAAGAAGTAAGAAAGATCAAGAAGAAGACGACTCAAAATTAAGTTGAAATCTGAAATGAAGTAATTCAAGTACTGGTGACTGGTGCCCTACAAACAGGCAGTGGTGGGCTGGTGGCAATAAAACAGCGGTGCCAACCTGTTGGTGTTAATGGTAATCTTGGGTAGTAACTAGTAACTTGTCTGTCTACGAGGTAGACCATGGCATAGTCCCAATTACGGGGATCAATTCACGCGATATTCACTTTTCCACGGACTGTGTGATGTTTTTTGTTTATGAGCGATACACGGTTACCAACTGTTAGGTTAGGAACGTTTATGTTAGTTAAGGAGCAATATACTGAATACCTCCGATGTTTTGTTAAGGAGGAATATACTGAATACCTTCGATGTTTTGTTAGGTTAGGAACGTTTATGTTAGTTAAGGAGCAATATACTGAATACCTCCGATGTTTTGTTAAGGAGGAATATACTGAATACCTTCGATGTTTTGTTAGGTTAGGAACATTTATGTTAGTTAAGGAGCAATATACTGAATAGCACAACCACCATTTCTTACGAGCAGCTCATGGCTTGTACCTTTGTAGGTTTGTCACACTGTTCATCCACAATCATATCTTGTTTAGCGATATGACGTCACACTTCCAACGTCCAATCAGGAAGACGAGGACAGAAAAATGGTGGAGAAGAAGGGAGTTTTCGCTAGATCGTGATATAAAAGAAAGTGTATCAATTAGGGTGGGCTGGTTGGACCAAATCATTCACCAAGACAACATCTCCTCTCCACACATCTATCTATAACAAAATTCGTGTGATATAAGTGTTTTATGAAGAGAATCTCCGTTCTAAAAAAATGGTCCCCGTAGATGGGACTTTACCTAGACCATTAGGGCAATTAGTCATAGGAGAGAGGTTCCATCTGGCGCTGTGAATTGAACTCCGGCTTAGTTCAGTTGGTAGAGCATTGGCGCGAATAGCCAAAGGTCTTGGGTTCGTCAAGGTCTTGGTAGAGAGGGCAATAACTGAGTGAAGTAACACTTGACAAGTGGCGTCAGTGTATTGAACATGTCATAAAGGAGGAAGATAAATTCTGGGAATCAGACAGTAGCCTATGTACAATATCATTGTTGACCGCTTTGTAATAAATCCTGCTGACAGTAGTAGCACCGAGGACAACAGACAGCTGGAAAGGGATTGAACTGAAACACTTTTATATTCTCACTAAGGTACATTTATTTTTCATTAAGTTATCCTTATATATTTCCATTCGGTTTATGTTACTATTTTAGTATTTTTATTATATATAAAATCATACTCGGTCAACAGGAAACATGCTAATTAAAGAATGTTGGGCAAAACTGTAATTTATGCCGCGCACAGGTTTTCCTTCCACTGAATAATAAAAGACCCATGCACCGAACGTAATATGTCACAACTATAAACAATAAAATAATATTTCATAATAAAAAAAAAACACTTACACTAAAAAACATACTTCACAATTATAGGAGTGGGAGTGAAAACTTGTGCATGGCATAAAATACCTTATTCCTGAACGTTGATGCTCTTCAATTATTTCCCAAAGCACAAAATTATTTTCCCCAAATTTATATTTAAACGTTTGTACGCATTAAGCCGCTCAGTTAGTTGAGGACACAAGCAGGTGTTGTCAAATACAGATAGTGCACTCGCTCCACCCATGGCATAGTAATACAATTTCAGTCCAGTACCTCACATGCTTTTGTTTACATCAGGTTCCCTTCTAAGGCTGGCACTTATATAGTGGGATTTGAACACGGATCCCTAGCTTTGTAGCCAGTAGTCTTAACCACTATACCATCGAGTGATTATGAATTGAATGGAATGCGCACAAATGTGCAAAGTTTATTCTTTGCTGTATTCCAGGTTATCTTCTAGTTGAGCGTAACCAATTTCACGGCCTCCTAAACTAACATAATTGTTGGTAACCTAACACGATCTCCTAGTGTCGTATTATTAGGGAGGCAGTGATATTAGTTACGCTGAAGTAGAAGTTTACCGTATTCCATTAGCGACTTTAGTCTTTTAGGACATTTACTAAAGTGGTAGCGATCACACTGACTGTTGAATAATATGCACACACTCCTCTGTGAGTTCATGAAAAACTTTCCGGGCACACAGCTTGTGGTGAAACCCGTATACAGCTAATCTGTTCAGTGGGCTCCTCATGTCGTTGTTCGGTCCCGTCCAGTTTCTGCTGGTCATGGCCTCTGTTACATAAAAGTCTAGGTCGATTTCTTCCCTTTTCCTCCTTTTCATTTGAAGGAATTCTTGCTCCACAACTCAATAATCACTCGATTATGAATGGAGTAATTATAGAGTTGTGAAGCAAGAATTCACCTATTTAAGTTTAGAGAGTTTACGGTACATTACTTACATGAAATGAGAAATGGCAAATTTACCTACGAAAATGTATGGGGGAAAAGTAATACATGCCGCACACGAGTCCCCCGCTCCCATTCTCTATCGGGACCCGCGTGGAAAGTAGGGGTTTGGGTGGGGAGACATCTAGCGGCGGCATTTGAACTACTAGCAGCGACGATTATTTTGTCAGTTTTGAAAAGAGCAGTATTGGTGAAAGGGAATTTTTCTGCATCAATTAAGCCATGTTTTATGTTATAATATGGAGTTTTTAAAAATTGTGATGTATTAAGTATGGTGCAAGGGTTGTTGTTATAATTCCGTGAAATATTATGCTTGGTGCAAGGGTCTTTTTTTATTTTAAAATATTATTATTATTAGTTATTTTTTTGGGGGAAAAAGGTATTTTATGCCGCACATGAGTCCCCCACTCCCACTCCTATAATTGTGAAATATGATTTTTGGTGCAAAGTCTTTTTTTTTACTAGGCTATGAAATATTATTTTGTTGTTTATAGTTGTGACATTATGTTTGGTGCAAGTGTCTTTTATTATTCAGTAGAAGGAAAACCTGTGTGCAAATTACCGTTTCGCTGTTTTTTTTAAAATTGTTTTTATTAATAGTGAAATATTATGCTTGGTGCAAGGAAGCATGGCAGCGACCGGCGGGATAGGGGAAGTGGCCGGACAGGGGGGAGGGGGACGTGTGCGCAGCCAATGAATGTGAAGTATTTTGGTACAACAGGCATTTTTGTAATGTAGTAATTAGCGCATATGATTTGATACAAGGGTACAACAGTGAACTCCACTGCTGGCATTAAGCAGTTTGGTAGCCAGGATGAAGGCTTGGAGAAGTAGGGGAATTGGACCATCACCGTGGCAATGCATTGGAAAGCAGGGGAGAGTGGGTGGAGCTTAAAGGGGTAAATTCAAATTATGTATTGCCCATCACATTAATATAATCAATAATATTATGAAGTTTTTAATACTGTACATTAATAAACTACCATAACCTCAATACAGCCCTCATCATGCTTACCTCTACAGAAAGAATGTAATTTAGGGAATGAAAAATTATCGGACCGTTAGACAATTACAATGATGGTATTTCTGGTGAATTCGGTGTATAATACACCAGATCCTATAAAATGAAATAATTACAAATGGAGAAACCCCGAAAATTCATTTGCGATGCGGAATTATCGAGGACATTTGTAACAGTACTATGCACGTCCTGCACGAAAGGTATTGTGATAATAAAACGTCATAAATTAATTAGTGGTATAAGGCCAATTACTGACAGCAAAAAAGGCAATCTCTATATTAAATGTGAGCGAAAAGTATTTGAATGCTAAAAAGAAGCCATTTTGAATTCATGTTAAGCCAGTACGGTTGTTTTTTGGTCTCAACACATCAAACAGCTAGTTAACATCAAGAAAATATAAACTTCGTACGAAAGTATAAGGTCCTACTCAACCATAGAAGAGAAAATGCATGCGTGGATTACAAAGATATTGTTTAAAAAATGATAAAATCTGAACTTACAACAGAACACTGGGCGTCGACAAGCAGTTTCCGTCTGTGACCCTTTTGCCACCTAGGGATAAAGTTTGGAACTACTAATCAAAAGAAATGAGCGATGCATAGCAAAATATAATTTAAACAAAATTGCGAAGATAATTTTAAAATATTGTGACTTTACTGCTATAGTACGCACTGCACTACAAATGAACTGTATTTTTTACAGCTGTCATAAATAAATTGCCATGTAATAAAGCAGAAGGTAAATTGTTGGATTTGGCACTTCACTTTCTTCTTGGAAGTGTAGTCACTGGTGTGGTCTGTTACCTGGTGGCGAATTTCGGAATTACCGTGTTAACTCACGTGCCACATAATCGCTTCATGCGATTGGAATGCAATCGACCATGCTTTCATCCCATCCATATTCCATATGCTCTTATCTTTCCAATGCTACTGACGTGCATATGCGTTACCGCAAAAATTGCATCAAGGACGAGAAATAAGCATAGTAAATTAATGCGTTATGTCAAAAAATGAAGACATTTAACACGTATTAAAATTGTCATCCGTGGGAAAAAAGTTTTCCATTAAAAGTATCCTAGTTGATTCCAAGTTGAATTGTATAGGCGCTCTTAAGGCGGGATGGAAACGACCCCTAAGCACCGAAGCCGCAAGGGCTTACCGTACGTACCACCGGGATGGGATAAGTTGCGTACCCACAGGTCGCCCCGGATCCGCAGATCCCCCTGCAGGCCCCCACGGAGCCCCCCTATATCCAACGAGCCTTATTACCGTACCACGTGTGCGCCACCCCCTTCGGTCCCTCCAACCGGAGCCCCGACAGGTCCGCGACACACACCACTAACAACCTCTTGACCACAAGCATCGGGGAGAACGGGAGAGGCCCCCAAAGGGCGCTGACAGCCGAAGCCAGACCCGATACCAGAGGTGGAAACGGGATGAGGATGAAAAGGGGGAAAGGTGAGATGAAGTGGAGAGTGATGGTGGAATGAAAGGGGGAAACGGGAGAACCCCGAGAAAAAACCCTCAAGGCACGACTTCGTCCACCACGAATGACACCGGCCCCGAGATTTGAACTCAGGACCGCTAGCATGCCAGACTCACGCGCTACAGCCCGCGCCGGCAATTGATTCCAAACGTATACACCATTAGTGTCTTTGGTTGATGAATGCTTAAATAAATATATAAATTCGGTAAGAGTTAACTTTAAAAAAAAAATAATAAAAGTAAAATAAAATTTCTATCAACATATTGCATGTATTAAAAATATCTAAAAATGAAATGTAGTAAGGTCTACATTGTAACTTTAAGTCTATGCTTTATTTTCATGCTTGTTTGTAGATTTTAAAAATGGGACAATTGAGCTTTTGGAGTAATGAGGGCATGGCCGGGATACACTTAAAATTCAAAACTGTCAAAAAACGAAATATAGATTTTCATTAAAAAATAATTTTAATTATAAACGAAAATTTCTCAAATACAAAATATCGCGTTTTTCGTAAATGTAAAACAGTATGCTAATATTTCGGCCTAGATGTGTATAAAACAAACATAAATCACTTGATTAATGGAGTAGCCACATTATTCGTGAATTCTCATTCACGAAAACTAGGTATAGACAACGCATACTAAAAAATAACAAGTAATTACAATCGCAAAGAAATATATACAGATTTTTACAATCATCACCAGTACACACACAAATTAATTAATTTGCATAATTAAATCACGGAGGATGAAATGGGCTGGACATGTTGCGCGCATGGGGGAGGAAAGACATATTGAATATTGAATGGGAGACCTGAGTGGGAAAGGACCACTTGGAAGACCTAGACATAGGTGGGAGGACAATATTAGGATAGATTTAAGGAAAGTAGTATTTGAGTGGGATAATTGGATGGAGTTAGCACAGAATAGGGTAGAATGGCGGGCTCAGGTAAGCGCGACAATGAACCTTCGGGTTCCATAAAATAGATAATATTCCTTTAGAATTGCGCTTTTAACATGCCTTTTACTTGTCGCTTCTCTTGTGTTACAAATTTACAAACATTTCACTGCATTGTGGTCAAGGCCTTCTCTATTCGATATCGAGAATGGAATGGAATTTATTCCACTGAATTTACTGAGGCCGTGGTTTCTATATTCATTTGTCCAGACTTTTACGTTACTTGCAGTTTTAGGAAGTGACTCCCCCATAAGACAAATTTAAAAGACGTAAAAATACAGTAAAATTTCAAGCATCGATTTTGCGTTATACAGAGTGTTAATGAATAACACCCAAATATTTTTACCTGTGTATAGAGGGGACATAGATAAGCAACTTTTATTCGGAGATTTTTGTTATATGGAATTAATTTTTCCTGTTACAGCATAAATCTCCCACGGCATGGCCGCCACTGATTTCTAACATTTGAAAAAAATTCAAAACAAAGGAACTACGTTGTTAACACTGGAGTTACGAATAACAGAACTTTAAAAAAGTAAAGCTAATGCAGTGGCGGCCAGTCCTGTGATTAGTCTGTAAATTTTCCAGATTATAGAAACTCTAAAATATGATCTAGCTGTTGATGAATGATTAAAAATCAGGGTTTTATCGATAACTAAGAAGCATGAAGTCAATTACATGAAAATCTTAACCTTAATTCGCTTCATTTTTTACTTATGAGCACAAAATTGCTATGACTTTAATGCCCTATAGCATACACATTTTATGGCATAGAGCAAAAACATTCTAATAAAAGTTGCTTATGTATGTCCCCTCTATACATAGGTAAAATATTTCGGGGTTGTTCATTAACACCATGTAACACCCTGTATATGGGAAGATTTAGCAGCTTCTACGATTTGGCTATGACCCAGATGCAATCGTGATGTACTAGGTGTGAACTGTACATATTTTACACTTTGTCATTACTCCCTAGAGAGGACAGCATCACTTTGCAAGGTGTTGTGGCTCGGTGCCATATGACTCTATACTAGGGGTGGTAAGTATTAAATCTCTTGCAGGGATCTTTATTTGATGTTATCTCTCTATATATAAGAGGCTTTGTCCTGACTGACTGGCTGACAGAGAATCAACGTAGAGCCTAAACTATAGTAGGTTGAGACTTGGAAATTTGACAGTACCTTCGTTTCATAATGTAAATGCTCACTAAGAAAGGATTTTGAAAAAAAATTGATTTTAAATGCCAAAAATTGAATGTTTTAGAGGATACATAATACCTTTTTTACACAGAATTATCAAATCCGAATGAAATTCCATGTACAGTTCTCATGACAACACTGTATTGTTGCCAGTGGTCTCAGATAGATTTGGAAATAAACGATACGGGACTTTGACAAATTAGAGAAGCTATCAATATAATTCATTGGTGTAAATAAATAATGACATGTACGAAAATAATGCACATTGAGCATTTTAAATATTAAATATATTTAACTTTATATATATATATAAGAGGCTTTGTCCTGACTTAATGATTGACTGACTGACTTAACTAATGACTGACATCGAATCAACGTAGAGCCTAAACTATAATAGGCAGAGACTTGGAATTTTGACAGTACCTTCGTTTCATAATGTAAGTGCTCATTAAGAAAGGATTAAAAAAAAAAGGATTTTAAATGACAAAAATCAATGTTTATCACAGAATTATCAAATCCGAATGAAATTCCATGTACAGTTCTCATGACAACACTGTATTGTTGGCAGTGGTCTCAGATAGGTTTGGAAATAAATGATACGGGACTTTGACAATTAGAGAAGCTATCGATATAATTCATCTAATGCACAATGTGATGCAGTCACACAACTTTCTCCACCCTGGACATAGGGAATACCATTCGAGGTATGTACAGTATATTATTACATCGCAGGTTTTTTTTGGAGAGGAAAGTATGAAAGTGATATTTAATATTTTTCTTTTTGATTTCAACCCCAAAACGGTTGAGTTCTACCATGACAGCATGGACAGGAAAGAAGTACTATTTGTTCATCCCTAGTTTACGGTCTCAGTCAGTTATGATTTATGTGGAAGTTAGGTCGTAAAACAGATATATTGGCAGCCAAAAATATACCCAAGAGAGAATATTAGCACAGACTCCATTTACCTAATACGTGCCACTGAAACCTCATGACAAATGTGACCATATTTCTGTTGTTCTAACTTCGCCGTGCAAACAGGACCATTCTAGCTCAAATGTTTGTTGACTTGCCTACCCTCCTCTAAGGGGGACCTATCAGTGAAATAAAACAAATCTATAGGCCTATTTTTCATAACATTTTCTTCATTATTTTTACCTGACCCCTGGAAGCATTGATCATAGGAAATCCCACGAGAGTTGACGTGTTTATCGATAGATTCGCGACTGCGCAGCAGGAGGGAATTTATCTGATGAAACTCGTCAACTCGAGTTGGATTTATGAAGACTATTCCGTGAATAAAAATGTAACGAATTATACAAATAATAAATACTATCGTGCTTTGTTATATAAAAACAAATCTAGCAGTTGTGAGATGACGGCAAACTATGAATCAACCTTTCATGAACCGATTCGAGTTACCATGTTGTGACCAGTGCTACCAATGGTGTGTATAAGACATAGTTAACTTAATTCAGGTAAGCCAACAGCAGAACAGAATAAAAGCATAGGAACTGGCTTGCACCGAATCGAAATTATGTTTTTAATCAATGTACATTTATATTATTTCAATTTCCAAACAAGTTATGTTGTATAAAATAATCTGTTTTCGTGCTGTTTATTGGCAGCATGTGGCGTATTAATCACGGCACATTGATGCTTTCGTGTCCAGTGACGAGCAAACCATTTTATCAGGTAAAATCCCATCATATTATTAATAGCAAGTATTTTATAAGATAACTAGCTTAAAAGGCCCGGCGTCGCCCGGGTTTTTTATTTTGTAATTGGAAATTAACTTATGAAGGACTTAGATTTATAAATTCTAGGTCCTTATATAGGTATTTATAATTTGAAGTAGAAAGAACGACTTATCACACTCAAACTATCCCCTAAGAAAATGTTTGAAATAGCTTTTATGGCTATATGTAGAATTTTGCATCCCATCGCTTGTACAGTACACAGTAAGCCCGGGAGGGGTTCTAATAAGAAGAAACCGAAATTCCGGTAACATAAAATTGTATTATCGTGGCTGAAAATTTTGTTTCTCACTATCATGTTACCATAAAACCGTTTTCGGAATGAAATTCAACAGAATTGCAATATCACTTTCATACATCTCTTCCCAAAACATATTACCTTACCTCGTATTGTTTTCTCTATGTCCAGGGTAAAGAAAGTTATGTGACTACATTATTTTCGTGGATATTGATAGTTCTCTCATTTGTTTCTCTCATTTGTCAAATTTATTCTACTTTCATTTCTTTTCCATGGCCATCTGAGACCCGCTGGTAACAATATGTTTTAATGTCAAATGTGATTCGGATTCGATAATTCTGTGTAAGAAGGGATTAAGTATTTTCAAAAACATTTAATTTTTGGCATTTAGAATCAGAATTTTTCAAAATCCTTTCTTAGTGAGCACCTACATTATGAAACGAAGGTACTGTCAAAATTCCAAGTCTCTACCTGTTATAGTTTAGGCTGTACGTTGATTCCTGTCATTCAGTCATTCAGTCAGTCAGGACAAAGCCTTTTATATATATAGAGATTAATTTGAATAGTAAATATGCGGGAGAAAATGTTGAGTAAACTCAAACTTTATAACTGTCCTACTCCATGTATAGGTAATAAAGAATTATTTTCTTGGAGTAACAGCATAAAAAACATAAGAATGAAGTACACCACATATTGTAAGTAAAAGTAATAGGCATAACGTCTAATAATTTGTATTATAGAAGAAAATTGTGAGTCAAGGACTTCAGAACTTACGTCATCAATAAAGAAACAAAACATTGGGAATCGAACCCGGGATCCTTGGCGCTTAATCTAAAAAAGAAAGCTCAATTGACTTTCCTGTATGTAATCGATTGCACAGTCACAAAAACGACCTCTTGTAAACTGTGCTTTGTACATTCTCATTCGATTGTTTACTTTTGTTTCGTACACATCTTGGATCAAGTATAGACAGACAAATTTGTTTACTTTAGGGCAGACAATATCTGCCCATTCCACAGTCTCAAAAGACCCTGGCCAAAGTATACCTTGCGAAGTCAGTGTAGAGCAGCGTTTCTCAACATTTTTGAACCCGAGGGCCTCTAAAATGTCTAAAATTTTTTACGGACACCTAATTTTACAACCCATTTTTAAAAGTAGGCTATATGTAGGCCTATATTCTTAATATTTGGGGTTTAATCATAGGTTATTATAACGAAATAAATATAAATACATTTTTTAATTCGACGAAAACACAGTTATTGAAATGGAAGCAAAATATTGATAGTAAAATTAGCCTATATTTTGAACGGATTTTAATATTTATTACCAATTTGATAATATAATTAGGAATTATAGGCCTAACATCACATAGGTTTACCGGTATAAGACAATCAGGCACCTCCAACAATAAAAACCCTTGTTAAGAGAGCGCCTCAAACTGTGGTTCGTAACTGCAAAAGTAAGGGAACTTGCAATAGGACCTGTATTTTCGAAGATTTTAAAAGCTTTGACATTTTATGTGAACAATTTTTAATTCTTTACTTGCTTTATGACATTTTTAATTATGTCTGCGGACCATCTGCACCATCATCGCGGACCACCAGTGGTCCGCGGACTATAGCCTAGGTTGAGAAACGCTGGTGTAGAGTAAATAACTGAAGGGAGATGAATTAATCTTTAGCGAAATAAAGGCGTAAGTACACAGTCATGCTGGTGTGATAAATGGAATTGCCTGACGAAACAAATTAGCATCAATTCCTCTTCAGTGTAATAGAACCTCTTGACATCTCTAACACATTTGTATAATGCTATCGGCGGGTTCTGAACAACTGACTTCATTTGAATGACATCAGTCTGTGTCCACTTAATACCAAGAGATGGCGCTATTATTTATTTCGTGGGTAGCATTTACTATCTTTCTTCCGCTGCTTCTGTGGATAGCACAGTGTTTATCATTTTTACACAGTCCGTCATAGAAATATGTGTTACGTCACGCCATCAGGGCCGGAATGACCTTTCGGGAGTAACGAGACCAAAGCTACAGTATAAGGGGCCGAATTTTTATTCTTTTTATTTTTTTTATTTCAGCTGTGTTTATATCCCTCATTTCTTCGAGGATATATCAGGAGTTCGGGATGTGTGTCTGTACAGTAGGGTAGGCCATGGAACTATTGATTGTCAATTGTTTCTGCGGTTGGTGTACTTTATGCAGTAAATTTCAACTGATATTAATTTAAATGGATATGATACAGGATGAAATAGTGAGGATGATTCATGGTATGTCAATATCCATGTCAAAGTATGTCTTCTATTAATTAATGTGCCATTCATTTATTGTTGTAAAATGCAGTATACATGTGGCATAATATACACAGTAAACGTAAAACCTCGTAATAAAAAATTTTAACACTATAATATGTGAGAAAGTTTGTGCAACATGTTTTCGTCGATTATTTGAAGTACCAAACAAACGATTAAATTTTATATTTATAATTATTAAGATTAGAAATATCAACACTTTGAATGAACGTTAATGAATATCCATGCATGCGTTGTTGTTATTATTATTATTATTATTATTGAAAAGACGCTTGTAATGGTATGGACGTGTACTCAGAATGACAGAGGATAGAATACCCAAGAAAATTTTGGATTGGAAAGTAGAAGGAAAAAGAAGAAGAGGGAAGCCCAAAGAATGCTGGATGGATGGAGTGAAAAGGGGTATGGGGAGAAAAGGATTAAGTGAAGAAGATGCTACGGACAGGGACTTATGGAGGCAAAAGATTGTTGTGGGATGAAGGAAAACCATTGTATTGTGGAATACTCCTTAATAAAAAATTATTATTATTATTATTATTATTATTATTATTATTATTATTATTATTATTATTATTGTTGTTAAAAGCCGCTTTTCTTTTAATAATTTCTGGTCAGGCAGATTTTTATCCCAGTCCGTCCCTGCATACCACTCTTATGGAATGTGGTCGGTCATTAGCGCCGCCCTGGTGTATGAAAGAGTAGCCACACTGCAGATAATGACATCTGATTTGTGATCTCCGAGCATAAGCGATACGTCACTGGGCTGTAATCACTGTAATTTCACGGTTGTTTTCACTGCGCGTGCGTGTACGTGTTCAGGCTTGAACCTAGTTTATGAGGCGACAGTTCTTACTACAGTAAACTTGCCCAAGTAGTGTACTATAATTAGTTTCCCTTCTAACTTCACCTAAGTCATTTCATAATTTCACAGGAGAACAAAACAGCTATCCTGCTTATGCGGTATTTTAATTCTTATTTACAACGCAAGACAGTTATATACGAGACGCGTCTATAAAGTAAGTTACCCTGGGGCTGTTTACAGAAACAAAACACAATTTCTAGGAAATATTTATTGCAACAGACACAGCCAGCGTTCAGCTATTTTTCAACATATTCGCCACCGGAATCAAAACATTTGTCTTACCGTGGCACCAACTTTTGAACACCTGTGTCGTAGAAGTCTACCGCCTGGGATTTGAACCACCGTGTGACAATCACCTCCACCTCTCTCTCATTTTCTGTCATTTCCAGTCGTTTCTTGAGGTGTAGGAAAAGATGGAAATAACTGGGAGCGAGGTCCGGGCTGTAGGATGGATGTTTAAACACCTCCCAGCCTAACTTCTGCAGGAGACTTGCTAACGGGTAACCGGCTAGTAAGTTATAAAATTCCACTTCGTCTCTCTGCTTTCTTTAGACTACTAATTAATTTATGTATAATTTCCTTATTTAAGTACACAAATCTAAAAAAATCATTTCATGATTGAACCATAATTTGTCTAATTATAGCGTTCAATAATCACACTGGATATATGTGTGCAATAATATATATATATAGCCTATATTGATGCTAATTTGTAAAATATTTTTGATACTTTTCATTATTTGTAATAACTAAGAATGTATTTGTTTAGTCTTTCATTTTATTTTATTTTAGTCAAGTACTTTATGTTTGAATTTTTGTCTTTGTATTTAATGTACGTTTTTTGTATTTAGGTATATAATTTATTGTTTTAATTTTTTGTTATTATTATGTATTTCATGTTTTTTCCCTGGCTGGGTGGTAGAGAAGGCCTTATGGCCTTAACTCCGCCAGGTTAAATAAATAAATAAATATTCGAACAGTTATATATATATATATATATATATATATATATATATATATATATATATATATATTATGTACGGAGGATGGAGCGAAAGTGTTGGCACCTATTTTTTTATTTTGAAAATGTGAAACCATTTAAAAATTCTGAAATGTACAAATGAATGGGCGGGGTATGGAATGTATGTATAAAGCAGATTATGAGTACTAGACATAGGATAGCGAAGGAAACAGACAGCCATAAACATCCATACGCGACTGCATGGTGCCACTGTAATGTATTGCGGTAGTTGGAAGCATGAAAGGACACATACCCACTCCATGATCCCAAAGTTCGATATGGATGTGCATTATTCTCCAAAGCTTCCATCAGCTCCTTGTGGTATTCTGTGGCATTTCTCCCTCGGTTAGTGTCTGTTTTGAGGCAAGAACTTTGTTCACTTCTTGTCATTGTCCATTCTGCATGGTGGTCGCTATTTCTTCATAATCAACAAAGTTTATTACAGTATTGTCCTTATTTAAGATTAGCTTAAAAGACCCGGCGTCGCCCGGGTTTTGTATTTTGTAATTGGAAATTAGCTTATGAAGGATTTTCAATTTTAAATTCTAGGTCCTTATATAGGCATTTATAATTTGAAATAGGAAGAACGACTTATTACACTCAAACTATTCCCTCAGAAAACGCTTGATATAGTTTTTTATGGCTCATAGAGGATCTAGAATGTTGCATCCCATCGCTTGTACACAGTGCACAGCAAGCCTGGTAGAGGTTTAAATAAGAAGAAACATAAATTCCTGTAACATAAAATTGTAATATCGAGGCGGGAAATTTCCCACTCTTATGTTACCATAAAGCATTATCACTTTCATACTTTTCTCTCCAAAAACCTGCGATATAATATAATAATATACACATTACCATACCTCGTTTTGTTTTCTCTATGTCCAGGGTAGAGAAAGTTATGTGATTCCATTATTTTAGTGGATTTCATTCTGTAATATTTATTTATAACATGAATTATTTTGATAACTTCTCTTATTTGTCAAAAGTGCATTTCAATTGTTTTTTCCAAGCCCACCTGATACCATTTGGCAACAATATATTCTGTGATTTGGAATTGATAATTCTATGTAAAAAGGGATTAAGTATTTTCAAAAACATTTAATTTTTGGCATTTAGAATCAGAATTTTTCAAAATCCTTTCTTAGTGAGCACCTACATTATGAAACGAAGGTACTGTCAAAATTCCAAGTCTCTACCTGTTATAGTTTAGGCTGTACGTTGATTCCTGTCATTCAGTCAGTCAGTCATTCATTCAGTCAGTCAGGACAAAGCCTTTTATATATATAGAGATGGAGGAAGTTATGTCAGTGATCAAGTCAATTTTTTACTTTTTCCCTCTTACTTCATTAGGAAGAAAGAACTGGTAAAAGGGTTGTGTAGTTTCCGAGACACACGCAAACTTTCCTTTCTCTAATGATATAGTCGATACAAGTAGAAAAAAAATTTGCAATTATTATTGCCTTTCTTGGATGGAAACGTAAGCAAATATAAAGCCATTACATGTTATGCTTGGCATGGATCTATATTTGGGTATGTGGAAGATAAATGCGAACAGAGTTCTCGCTGAATGGGTGGCCATCTTTGTCACTTAGGCATGTCATGTAAGGTTAAGTCGTGACCATAGCAACAGATCTGATTCTCATTTGCTTCTGAATGGACACACACGCAGAAGAAACTGTTTTATTTGTACATGTTTCAACTGCAATATCATTTCATTATCATGTAGGCCTATTAGGATCTTTTGGTATACATATTAACTGAAAAAATAAGTAATCAGGATAACCAATTAGATTTCCAAGGTTAAGAAAATGTAATGACCTATATCCAAGCTACTATTTTCTTTATTATTATTATTATTATTATTATTATTATTATTATTATTATTATTATTATTATTAAAAATAGACATTACAAAATATCAGAACAGCCGGTAAATCGTTCGAACAAGTGGAGAAATTCAAATATCTGTGAGCAAAATTACCAGAAACAAATAATATTAAGGTAGAAGTTAAATGAAGACTGAAGTCAGGAAATACCTGTTTGTATGTAGTTCAGAAACTCTTATCTTCTCGTCTTCTGTCCAGAAATCTAATAATAAAGATTTATAAGACAATTACCCTGCCGGTTGTATTACAGTATATGGATGTGAGACATGGTCGCTTACTCTTCGGGAAGAACATAATCTGAGAGTGTTCGAAAACAGGGGGCTTAGGAAAATATTTGGGCGTAAAAGAGATGAAAACGGGGACTGGAGAAAACTGCATAACGAAGAGCTTCATAACCTGTACTCGTCACCGGATATAGGAAGGGTAATTAAACCATTGAGGATGAAATGGGCTGGACGTGGGGGAGGAAAGACATATCTCTAAAGTATTGACTGGGAGACCCGAAGGGAAAAGACCACCTGGAAGACCTAGACTTAGGCGGGAAAACAATATTAGGATAGATTTAAGGGAAGTAGCATTTGCGAGGGATTTGACAGCGTTAGCACAGAATAGGGTTAAATGGCGGGCTCAGGTAAGCGCGGCAATGAACCTTCACGTTTCATAAAATAGATAGTATTCCTTTAGCTTGCTTAGGAATTGTCTATTGCCATTGAGAAATTAAGTATTATGCTTATTTTCCATGCTTTACCTTCATATAGGTCAAATCGCGCGTTTAGGATCATTGGGTTTACCAATAGGCTTCAGTAATAATTTATTCATGTGCATCTGTTTCTATTATTCTGCGATGTCTTTTTGACTGATATTTAGTACGCCTGTTGTCAATTAGCACAGGACGGACTATATTGCAGGAAAATCTGACTTGCAGGTTTGACGACGTGGGGTCATGTCGTGAACTTTGGTTTTGGAGAGTCACGGGAGATGCGGCCAGATCTTCCTAATTAGGAGATGCCACAGGATTGTCCTATCCGGCATCTGTCGCAACCCCAGGGAGCAAGAAACCCGCTTCTAATAGCGATAAGTTATCGAGCTATAGTCAGTGCCAACACCAAACAACACTCCGAACTACTGTTGGTGCCATTTAAAGACGACCTCGACCCAAACCATCGTCTATCTACAAAAGAATAGCATTGTTCCCTAATCCGAAAATCTGCACCGACAAAGAACAGGTGCTCTTGTAGTCGCGTGGATTTCCCCAATGTTTCCGCTGTCATTCACTACTTCTTAAATGAAGTATTGTTGGTGCCATTTAAAGAAGGCTTCGTCCCAAACCATCGTCTATCTACAAAAGACATTGTTCCCTAATCCGAAAATCTGCACCGACGAAGAACAGGTGCTCTTGTAATCGCGTGGATTTCCCCAGTGTTGCCGCTGTCAGTCACTACTTCTTAAGTGAAGTACTGTTGGTGCCATTTAAAGAAGACTTCGTCCCAAACTATCGTTTATCTACAAAATAATATAATAGCATTGTTCCCTAATCCGAAAATCTGCACCGACGAAGAACAGGTGCTCTTGTAATCGCGTGGATTTCCCCAGTGTTGCCGCTGTCATTCACCACTTCTCAAGTGAAGTAAACGTGCTGTGGTACGTATTTGGCAACACTGTACTGGAGTGCAGACAAGTGTGAATACGCCTAATTGCCTTTCTATTCACTGAATAATTTTTCGAAAAGGATTAGAGTGGCAGCAGGTAGAGGAAGTTCTTGGAAGAAGAGTGTTTAAGAAGTGGCACCCATAATACTGCATTTGCCTGTACCATAGCTACTATGGATAGAGGAAGTTTTGTATTCCACCTGGAAATTCGATGTTGACATTTTAACATAAATACATGGTTTAAGGTCCCCTGAATCCAAAATAGTATATTGCGATACTAGTTCCATAAGCGGTGCATACGGATCGAGGAAAGAGTTTTTTTTTCAATTTCCGAGATCCGTTATGCGCTTACGGAACGTGTATTGCATGCTATTTTTTGCACGATGATTATTTATATCAATTTAATTATATTAATTGAGATATTAGCTCAAAATAAGTTATTATGTATATAGGCCTACATCATTGAAGATAGATGTTATATTTTAGAAAGTGATTCGCATGTGATGGTTGTTATGGGGACCGAATATTTGTCGTTTTAAAGTCGCCACAAACTGGGGGGCCTTGGTTCAGGTTGATAAAAGCTTGTATTATGATGATTTTACTTACGGCACTTGTGCTTTTTGTAATTTTTACAGCACTAAGATTTCTTTTGTTTTTATAGCAACCAGACTGCGTGCGGGAATGTCAAGTTACGATCCACGGCAACAATATTCGTAAGTACCACTAATTAGTTACGTCGTGCAAAAATACTATTTTTGCACTCCTTAGCTAGTAAGTGTTACTTACGAAAGTTGTTTACATGGATCGTAACTTGACATTACCACACGCAATCTTGTTGCTAGGGGCGACGGGCAGAAAGTTATTTGTTGCTAGGGGCGACGGGCAGAAAGTTACTTTACCGCCCGCAAACGCTTATTTGTGGGCTGTAATGACCAAGGCCTCCCCGCTTTATAAATATTCGGTTGCCATAAACAATAACAAATGCGAATCACTTTCTGAAATAAATATCAATCTTCAATAGTGTATATAGGCCTACATAATATTTTCAGGTAATGTAGCAATTAATATAGGCTAATTAAATTGATATAAGTAACCGTCGTGCAAAAAATAGCATGCAACACACGGGCCGTAATAGTATATTGCGACACAAGGGCGGAAAGGCACGTTTACGGGTCGAGGAAACGGATTGAAAACCCGAGGCGCAGCCGAGGGTTTTTAAGTTTTCGAGACCCGTAAATGCCTTTACGGTCCGTGTGTTGCATGCTATTTTTTGCACGACGGTTACTTATATCAATTTATCAGCTTGCTCATTCGGGTGGTGTTGTTTTGTTTTGTATATTTGTATAAATTTGTATAAATAAATAAATAAATATAAATAAATATAAATATATATAAATTATATTAATTGTGATATTACCTGAAAATATTATGTATATACAGTCTTGAAGAATGGTGGTCATTTCTGCTCGCAAATAAGCATTTGGGGGCGGTAAAGTAACTTTCCGCCCGGCGCCCCTAGCAACAAGTCACTTTCCGCCCGTCGCCCCTAGCAACAAGATTGCGTGTGGTAATGCCAAGTTACGATCCATGTAAACAACTTTCGTAAGTAACACTTACTAGCTAAGGAGTGCCAAAAGGCATTTACGGGTCTCGAAAACTTGAAAACCCACGGCGCAGGCGCCTCGGGTTTTCAATCTGTTTCCTCGACCCGTAAACGTGCCTTTCCGCCCTTGTGTCGCAATATACTATTTCAGAAACATGTTTCTGTCTCTGCGTGTGTGTCTGTGAATAGCCTAGCTACAGAACGAAAAATCGTATGAAAACAAAATTTTGTATTTGGGTTAGGTACCTTCTGAAGATGTGACATGGAGATTGGCGAAGACTTTCTCTTAGTTTTATTGCCACTATACGTGGGGGTGACATCAAGTAGGCCTATATAACAACAAGTCTTGCACTAACTTTCCACATGGAATTCACGCTGCATGACGAAGGGAGGGACCATGACAACAATTGACGAAAGAACCGCGAAAAGCGAAACAGGAATAGAACGAAAAAGGATTAGAAAAAGAATGAATAAATTAAAGAGAGAGAACACTCGAGCAGAGGTGTTACAAAAAGCGCAAAGGCTATAGAATATTAATGACAGATTAAAATTTTAATCACCGAGACAGTTCACCTAAAGCACTTTTTCTATTGGAATATGTAAATATAACCCAACACCTTTAACAAGAACAGCCTTATAATGTCTCAGCGTTACACCCACTTTATAATGTAAATAAATATCCATCTTGTGAATGTCGTTTATAAACGTTAGATCTAATTTATCGAATGGAGTTCGAGTTATTAAGTTATGTCCTTAAAAAATTAAGAAATCGCTATATATGGGTATATTATTAAGTGCCAATATGGTACTTTATGAGAATGTGTGGTGGACGGGAAAATATCTGTCCATCTGTCTGTTTGTCTACAGATAAGTCAAATACACTTAATCGGATTTTCATGAAACTTGGTATACGCATTTATAACGTCCATGGGAAAAAGTCTTTTGATTTTGGACCAAATCGATTGACCGGTACCGGGATAATGCCCAATGTAGTGCATATTTTATGGTAATATAAGATAATATAAGAATATGGTAATATAAGAATTTATCAAATGCAAATCAGTTCTCATGACAACATATTGTTTTACAGTGTTCTTATACGGCGTTGGAAGTTGCAATACACTTCGGTTTGACAAATAACACTATCCACATATTCCTTCACATATGCTTATCAAACTAGAACTTTGTTTTTCCGTAAGCCCTGAATCGATCTGGAGCTTAACTCGGAAATCGATTACAAAAATAACTTATTTTCTGCATATCATAATTGCAATTATCACTGATTAATGAAACCCATTCTGATACTTTATTACATCAGTTTACCTTATTTTATTTGATAGGAACATCTGCGTGTTAGATTTATTCATAAGTTCCAATGTTTATGCAGCTCTACAGAGCAGAAAGACCACTGATACACATAACTTAATTACAGATTAGGCGGTACACATTTGAAAAGGTCGTTAGGTCTACTGAATTACTAATAAAATAATAAAATCAGGTAAACTGATGTAGTCTGTCAGTGATAATTGCAATTATGATATGCAGAAAATAAGTTATTTTTGTAATCGATTTCCGAGTTAAGCTCCAGATCGATTCATTAAGCAGGGCTTATGGAAGAACAAAGGTCTAGTTTGATAAGCATATGTGAAGGAATATGTGGGTAGTGTTATTTGTCAAAGCTATCTGTATTGCAACTATCAAACACGCGGCATAGGAGTGGAATAGTCACATTAAAGAGCATGAATTAAGCTATTACTGTACAACATATAATACATATATGTTGGATAGTATAGAATGTAGCACTGTTTTAATGAAATGTCTTACACACACGACAGAGGCATACGAAACTCACTGTGTTATACGGTTTGATAAATAGGAAATATCAATGTAGCTTCATTTGTAGATGCATCTCTGGTAGAATGCTGGACCAGTCAAACATCGGAAGGATGATGAATTGAGCTGTCATTAGAACTCCATCACTCATTCAAAACGAGAGCTGTCTGCAATGGATTACCCATCTCATCTCGATATGTTTGTAGTTCCAGCTTCAATAGTTCGCTGCTACCAGATAATATATGAAGATCTCATAGATCTCTTCTTCAAATGAAACCATTCCCCCTAAACTCATATCCCTTAATTAAAAAGTAATCTTTTACATGTGTACACATGTATTACAATATAGATATATTTAATACTAACAATAAATGGTTTAAAAGGATCTGTAATTATATATTATGAATATATATATATAAGGGGTACGCCGTAGCGTAGTGGTTGAGGCGCTGCGCTACAAACCGGAAAGTCCCGGGTTCGATCCCCGATGAGGTCGTTGGAGTTTTTCAATTGACCTAATCCTTCTGGTGGCACTATGGCCCTGGGGTCGACTCAGCCTCCAACAGAAATGAGTACCAGGAGCAATCCTGGGGGTAAAGGCGGCCGGTGCGTAAGGCTCACAACCTTACCACCTTCATGTGCCGATGTCTAAAAAGATCTGGGAGCCTCAACCTCCTGGAACCCTCTGGCCTCCATGGCATGTAATAGGGAACACTTTATATATATAAAAGACTGATTAAAATAAAGAGAATGGCATGGAGCATATTTTAATTACTTTTTAAATTATTACTATTTTTAAGTTTTCAAATTTTGATTACAGATACTTTTAAACTATTTATTGCATATATATATATATATATATATATATATATATATATATGAAATAGTTTTGGAGGAAGTTAAAATAAATTATTTATGTTTTTCATCTGTTCCCTTCACTGTGTAATTTTCATATTATATGTGTCTGCTGTTTCTTTTTTATGTTTTTTTAGTTGTAGTATTAGTTTAAATATTTTTAGTATTACATTAAATACCTAATATATTGTAATTGGTCAATTAGCCTTTTATTTTCTCAAGAAAATAAATAAATAAATACGTTTAAACCATATTTTCTTTACAATACAAGAACTAAGCGTTAAAAAATTAAAACAAAGTAATGTTCTCCGGATTTCCGTGGTTTTCCGAGTTTTCTGTGGATATGCTGTAATTGATAAGGACAAACAACTGAAACCGTAATCTAGATGGCAATGGGGGATATTCTAAAAAAAGTAAGCATAAAGTATGAGCGCCTTCTTGCTGAGAAGTGTAGTCACTCACATGTTGTATGCTAAAAAACAATTAATTACCAACACAAAACCAAATGAGTCACCAATTCCCTTTGAATAATACGAGCAAAGAACTAAGATAAAAAAATTAAAACAAAGTCACTTTCTCTGGGTTTCCGAGGTTTTCGGAGTTTTCTGGGGATTTGCTGTAATTGATAAGAGGAAAACAACTGAAACCTTAAAGTAGATGGCAATACCACAAAAAAATAATCCCTTTAGGCAGGCCTACAGGCGGAGGTAGATTTCGAAGTGCTTTTGGTTTAATTTATTGTCGCTGCATAGCACTCTTCTTCTTTAGCCTTGGCATGGTAAACCTGCAGTAATAAGAACTGAATTCGGTAAAGAGGAAGAGCCTACAATCATTTGTTTTGACAACAAGAATAGGATATAATATTGTGGGAGGCCGTGCGCAAGATCAGCAATGAATAAAATTAGCTAAGCCGCTAAACAAGACAAAATTATGATATTATAATAATTCTTTTAAGTGTTATTATTTTCAAACATTAAAATCTCGCGTCATATGAGAGCTATCAAGAAACTATTTATTGATTTGTAGAGTACTCATCAAGAGCTTTTCAACGATACCCCACAAGACGTGGTTTCAAAAGTTTCGAATTTTCATCCCCCACCCCCACCTCCACCCCCACCCTCACTCGAACCCCCGAATCGTTGGTGTCACTGTGAACTCCATAGGGAGTACTCTAATTTATTCAAACAAAGTTTCCCTCTATACTTCAAAGGGGCCGAGATATACATTTTTAAAAATTTCAACCCCCTCCCCCGACCACCCCCTTGGGCCAATTTTGCCCATTAACGAACTTGTCCGAACTATTGGGCCTAGAAATAACATAATAAAATTTGGTTCAAATATCTTCAAAATTACGGCCGCTATCGTGTAAAGATATATATATATATAAATATCACAATTTTTTTTTTTTTTTTAACGGGCGGTGGTTTCGTACTTAGGGGAGCATGAAACGTAAAGATATGAAAGAATTTTTCGAAAATCATAAAGTGGTATCCATTGCAATAGGTAGATTTTTCTTCGAAAATCTACCTAATATGTGAGTAAAAAATTCCCTGAGCATATTAGGAGCAAAGAACAAAGACAAATTAAAACAAACTCATTTCTCCGGATTTCCGTGGTTTTCCGGGGATATGCTGTAATTGATAAGGGGCAAACAACTAAAAAGTTAAACTAGATGACAATACCAACGAAAAAATATATGAGTCTTAAATTCCCACGGGGGGGGGGATGGTGGGGTAAGTTATACAGTAGCCTACACTCTATAATACTTCGCAATATTAACGAGGTATTTTTAATAATCAGAGCTGCTAATGGAAGCAGCCATGTTAGATTAAATTCATTGGCAAGTTAACACAGATGGCTTTGACATCACGAACGACTCAATCTCGCATCGATCAGAAGTCAAGGCCCATTCACAATGTGAAAACAGCGAACAAACGTTACTCTGTTTTAACAAATTAGCCCAGTCAAATTAGTTTTTTTTTTTGCCGTATTAAATAATGTAGTTCCAAAAATTTCTGGTATGTGTATGGGGAGGTCCCCTGAACAACGCCTAATAAGGTCCCACCGATTTCAAGTGCGGGGGAGGCTCAAAGGTTATTTTTTCAGTTCTTGGCGTATATCTAGAAAACGGTGCGCGTTGCACAGAAAATTTTATACTTTTCAAACTTAAAGCGTATTAAATTCCCGACAAAATGGTATAATCAGATTTATTGAAATTGTATAATAATTTTATTGCTGAGCGCCTTGAATATGTAAATTACAATCTTAAACATTTTAAGAGGAAAATGAAAAAAATTATTATATAAAATTAAAAATAAATAAATAAATAATCAAGCCCGACACAATCCCTTATAGGGCAAGGGCCTCCTACCATGGTAGGTTTTTACTCCCCCAAGGTGAGCTATTTCCTTGGAGAGTTATAATATTAATAGCACAACTTTAATTCTGTTTGGTCTTTCAATGTTTCAACCCAATTTATTTTATTTTTATTTATTTTTATTTTTATTTTTTGGTGTAAATGCTATATAAACCACTGGTTAATGCTGCAAAATTATTTTTGTATGCATTGTACTCATACATTTATAATTTTTCGTTTGTAGTATACTGTGCATTGATATATAATTATATTTATATTAATCTACTATAACCCCTAACCACGAGCTTTGTTCATATATGGAAATCTTGGTTTTATTTGTTTTTACTTGTACTAAATGTGAAATAATCTAGGTAATGAAATGTAATAATAATAAATAGTAAATAAATAAATAAATAAAACAAATAAAAATCTGTACGTGTTGCCGTCTAGGATAAATGAGCCGGCGAAAATGAAAAATTTGTAGCGCCTCACGTTTAAAATTGTCAGCAGAACCTTTTCCATGCGTCCAAACGGCATAAAATTTTGCAAGGTATGCTTCAGATCTTCAAGGCATGCTTGTTTTTTTTTTTGACAATAAAATAAAAAATAATATTTTTTTTTACCAACGCTTGATCCAACAGGCATATGCACGTGGACAATTATACTGATTGATTAAGTAGCAATTTTATAGCAGAGATATCATTCCAGCTCTGCAGTAAAATTTGTTTCTTATATCAATAACATGTCAGGTTATTTATTGTTGCTGATATGACCAGTCGGTAATAAAGTTATGTCCGATATCAATTCCAATAAAACAATAGGCATTACATCCAGTTTTTCGTAGTTAAATTTTATCAAAATATTGATATCGGTGTACATTCATAATAGACCATTATGGAATGAATTATTTATTATTTTATATGCTTTCTTGATTACAAGATTGGATAACGACAAAGATTGCAATGCTTTTATTAACAGCTAAGAAGAATAAAACACAAAATTGTACAGTTTGGCAAAAAATTCAACTTAAATTTATACCAGGAAACTGACAGGTATTACAAAAATACTGAGGGGGGCTATTAGCAAATCCGGCAATCTCCATTTAGAAGAAATATAGAGATGTTAACTCCTAATGAAAGTTTAATGAATTTCCTGCTACATATTTAGTGTGGGTATATTAAACTAGCTTAAAGGCCCGACGTCGCCCAGGTTTTTTATTTTGTAATTGGAAATTAACTTATGAAGGACTTACGATTTTTGAATACTAGGTCCTTATATAAGTATTTAGAATTTGAAATAGCCAGAACGACTTATCACACTCAAACTATTCCCTCAGAAAACTATAGCTTTCTATGGCTCATAGAGGATGTAGAATTTTGCATCCCATCGCTTGTACAGTACACAGCAAGCCTGGTAGGGGTTCAAGTAAGAGAGAGTTTTTGCCATAGCGTATTCTCTGATACGGTATACTCTAATGTCACGTGATTGAATACGGTAAATGGAATAACGTCTTGTGCTACGACGGAGTTTTTGCCAGCGTAAATTGATACAGTACGGTAAAGGTAACAGAGAAAATGGAGGAACTGCTTCAGATTGCTGCACTTGGAGGTTTTAACAAAGACTTATTGGAAGATATGATACCAAATTGTTCCCCGAATGTGATAGGCCTACAGATAAATTTAATTGTCCATTATTTCTGTTATAAGACTACAGATATAGGCCTATTAATTCCACAGCACCTCATAACAGGATATAAATATGAACATAACCTCAAAATGGGATTTTAATCAGAAAAATATGTTAACATGTAAAAGTTTATCAACACTGCTACGTAAGTTTATTGAAGTGTTTCTGGGTATGTTACACGCATTAAATTATCTGCAGTGGTTTATTATACTAGAAATAATTGAGCCTATAAATATACCTCATTGAACCACAAGGCAGTTATTTATGTTAACCTTTACAATGCTGAATTTATACAATCATATAAGCCATCATCAACTGAAATCATCAGTGGGATCTAAGTTTGAAATCAATAGTGAGAATTGCAGTAGAATAACTGGTTACTGTGGATTACAGTCGAACACAAGGATAAAAATTCTCACAATTTTACATGTAGCTTTACTCTATAAATATTACATTTCTGCTTTTATACCGTTTTTGAACGAACGAATTTATACGTCGGTAGCAGTGAAAAGGTTGAAGCGAAGTCTTTCCTGTTTTTCGGGATTCATGTCTATTACCGTAAAGCTTCACGCTAATCTGTCCGAAATAACGTGTCACCTTATCAGATACTAGCATGTGCCCGCGGCTTCGCCCGCGATAATTATTTCAAAAATTAAAAATTAAGAGCATAATAGTTAAATCATTATAATTATTAACACCTAAATCACGTGGACTACATACCACGATTAGATATCGTTGCCTGGTAAAAGCTATCTCAGATTCGAGTTCCTTGGCCCAGAAAATCCCTGTATAGTGAGTTTCGTCCAAATCGAACGATGTTTAACCATATTTAGGTCTATGTTGATTATCCCTCTTCCGTGTAGGTTGAAAATTTCATATGTCTACGGGCCTTGACATTCTAAACAAATGAATCGACCAGCGTGGGCTTACAACATTCAAGCGATCGCGATGCTTTTATTTCCACGGTATGACAAAAATAGCCAAAGCCAACTGCAATTGATTTGACATTGAAATGTATTACTGAAATCTGATGCTTCGACAGCGCTAAAATCACGTTTTCTGCCAGTTTTTCACTCATAACTCGCGAACGAAAGCTAAAATTAAAAATTCGGCTTCGAGGTGCATTCGCCCACCTTTCAGTCCATCTATCTTTAAATTTTAAGATCTTTGCGTTCAGTAGATTTCGATGGGCATCGTGGACAGACAGACAAACAGCATGTGCCCGCATGTGCCCGCGGCTTCCCCCGCGATAATTATTTCAAATTATAATTATTAACACCTAAATCACGTGGAGTGCATTCCACGATTAGGTAGCGTCCCCTGGTAAAAGCGACCTCAGATTCGAGTTCCTTGGCCCAGAAAACCCCTGTATAGTGAGTTTCGTTCAAATCGAACAATGTTTGACTATATTAAAGGGTTGATTATCCTTCTTCCGTGTAGGTTGAAAATGTCATATGTCTGTGGGCCTTGACACTCTAAACAAATGAATCGTCTAGGATGGACTAACAAAATCAAGCGATCGCGTTGCTTTTATTTTCAAGGTAGGCTATGAGGTATGTTGACAAAAATAGCCAAAGCCATCTGTAAGTGATTTGATATTGAAATTTATTACTGAAACTGATGCTTCTAAAACGCAAAAAAATGCACGTTTTCTGCCAGTTTTTCACTCATAACTCACGAACGGAGGCGAAAATTAAAATTCCGGCTTCGAGGTGCACATTCCGACCCTTTAGTCCGCCTACTTATAACATTTCAGATCTCTGTGTTGAGTAGATTTCGCTGGGCATCGCGGACAGACAGACGGAGGACAGACACTTCCTTTTATTAATATAGATAGCGTTAAGGTAAACCTGCGCATGCGCAGAGCATCAATCACGTGACTTTAGCGTTTACGGTAACTTGACGTAAGCTGGGCAAAAACTCTCTAAGAAGAAACAGAAATTACGGTAACATAAAATTATTGTATTGCCTTTGCGGAATATTTTATTTCTCAGTCTCATGTTACCATAAAACCGTTTTGGGGATGAAATTAAACAGAGATGCAATATCACTTTCATACTACTCCATAGGCGTAGCCAGGCCGACCATATGGGGGGGGTTATAACATCCGCGGGGTCTGGCGAGTATGGAAGGAGAGGGGGGGTCCGGGGGCCCTCCCCCGGAAAATTTTAAAAATTAAGATGCAAAATAACGAGTTTTAAGCTTCCGGGGGTTCTCCCACGGAAAATTTTAAAAATTAAGATGCAAAATAACAAGTTTTAAGCTTCCGGGGGTCCTTCCCCGGAAAATTTTAAAAATTAAGACGCAAAATAACGAGTTTTAAGCTTCCCACGCTTTATACTTGTATTAAGCAATTTATGGGCAGACTTAAAAAAATTATACAATTTTCCATTTTTTATTCAATGGGGGGGGTTCAAACCCCCAAAACCCCCCCCTCGCTACGCCTATGTACTACTCTCCCCAAAAACCTGCGATATAATAATATACATATTACCAAACCTCGTATTGTTTTCTCTATGTCCCGGGTAGAGAAAGTTACGTGACTGCATTATTTTCGTGGATTTCATTCTTTAGTATTTATTTATAACATGGATTATATTAATAGTTCTCTAATTTGTCAAGACTTGTTTCATTTATTTCCAAAGCCTTATGTGAAGACTGCCAACAATACTGTTGTCAAGTGAACTGTGATTTGGATTTGATAATTCTGTGTAAAATGGGATTAAGTATTCTAAAAACACTTGATTTTTGGAATTTAAAATCAAAATTTTGCAAAATCCTTTCTTAGTGAGCACTTACATTATGACACGAAGGTACTGTCAAAATTCCAAGTTTCTACCTATTATAGTTTAGGCTCTACGTTGATTCTCTGTCAGTCAGTCAGTCAGTCAGTCAGTCAGTCAGTCAGTCAATCAGTCAGTCAGTCAGTCAGTCAGTCGGTCAGTCAGTCAGTACGAAGCCTCTTATATATATAGAGATTTGAATTAACACTAATAGAATTGATTTTATTTTAAATGCACAATGTTTATAATGCAGTTTCATTTGCTACTCTCAAGGTTTCAATATAGTTTCGCATTCGGGGGCCAAACCGCGAATCAATCTAGAAAACATTGTTATCAATTTATCATTGTGAACGAACCTTCAGTGTTCTCAGGTAAACGATCCAGCAGGCGTGTCGACCTTCATTTTATGCGTAATAGAATCAGAGCCTTCTGTTCATGTTATTATTTTTAAAAATAGCCAGGCTCCACTTGTCTCGGCCACCTACTTATCGTTATCAGATTACCACTGCGGCCATGGCTTGATTTAGCACCTGATTGGCTCTCCCACTTCCTGAAGTCATTCTCCTCTATGATTTATGTAATTGCTTTCTGCAATCAAAGCGGGCCATGAGATTGGGTGTACGTTACAATTATTTCAATTATCTTCTTCCTCTGCTCTAGGCTGGTGATGTGGAAACTCAATTTATTATGAATGAGAAGTTTCCAAACATTTTATATGTTCTAGGTGCACTTGTCAATAGATATATTTTTTTATGAATCTGTCTCAAACTTAGACTGTATACAACAAAAGTGATAAAATAAAAATTCAGGAAAAAATTAGTTTAGAAAAAATCTGATGTGAAAGTCACATAGCTTCCTCTGCTCAAATAAAAGTTAGCATCTTAGTACGAGGGATGTTCTGAAAGTAAGTTTCGTCATTTCTTTTTTACATGGAAACTTTATTACCAAAACAAATACACCATGCAATCATGAAATATACCCCTTGCACTATTTTTCAACATAGTCTCCACCGACATTGAGACATTTGTCATAGCTTGCAATCAGTTTGAAGAAACCACTCTGGTAAAACTCGGTGCCCTGCTATGCAAGGAATTGTCGCACAGCCTTCTCCACCTCAGCATTGTTTTGGAAGTGACATCCCGAGGGTGCGGCTTTCATTGCATGGAACAGGTGCCATCCTTCACTGAACATGAAACACCAGCGGCCAACAATTTGATGAGACATGACCTCTTCACCATACACAGTCTGTAGGCGTCCATGGATGATGGACACACTAGTCCTACATGCCCATTCATACCGGATAACAGCATGTACTTCCATTGTCGACCACGTTTTCAGTACACGTCCATCTGCCATCGTGATTTGTACTCAAATAACCTCGGGCACGCCAGTCTACTGCTACTCTCTCTTCTTCGGGACTCTACTCATGCATCATTTCTCCTCTGCTGACGCTCTTTCCGTCGTTAAACCAGTAATAGGTGTCGATTCTTATGGCAGTTGTTTGCTTCATCTGCTTTACCATCTTCACTTTTTAAAAAAACGACGAAACTTACTTTTGGAACATCCCTCGTATATAGGCCTATAATAAGTATCCAGCCTGAAATGAAAAAAAAAAGTTTAAATAGTCTTCACATATCCTTGTACAGAAACGCAAGACGCTACGCTAATTATGCTACAAATACCTTATATCCTCTTCTTTGAATGTTGCGAGGCTATGGACAAACAAAAACAAAAGTGACTGCAAACGTTTATTGAACTTGCCGCCGTTAAGAATAATTTCCGAAATTTGTCCAGTATTCCCCTCAGATATTTCTTTACTTTAAGCATGGCCAACAATACATCCTTCTCACTTCACGTTCTTAATATAGTAGAAGAGGCTGTGAAAGACGCGTATTCAGTTGTTCACCAGGCAAGACAGAGTTTCTATAAACAGTGGGTGGCTTATAACCACCCCTCAGAGATTAAAAAAAAAAAATCTAATAAAAGATTTAGCTCTTGATATAACCAATCCATGTACAAAATTTAACAAAAAAATAGAGACTTTTTGAGAAAATCGCAAAAAACGAACTTTTCTTAATGTAAAGTCCCCTTAAAAATAAGATGAAGAGGTCGCCAATCTTCGTGTCACATCCTCAGAAGGCACCTAACCAAAATATAAAATTTTGTTTTCGTACGATTTTCCGTTACAAGAGGCCGTATTGCGTAGAGCGCGTATTCACAGTGGTTGGCTTATAACTACCCTTCAGAGAATTTGTACGATTTTTTTTTCAAACAAAAGTTTTAGATCTGAAGGTACCAGACCAAAATTAAAATTTTGTTTTCATACGATTTTCCGTTTTGGAGCTCCCTATGGAGTTCACAGTGACACCAACGATTCGGGGGTTTTGGGGTACGAGTGGGGGTGGGGAGATGGAAATTAGAACTTTTTGAAACCACGTCTTGTGGGGTATCGTTGAAAAGCTCTTGATGAGTACTCTACAAATCAATAACTAGTTTCTCGATAGCTTCCATATACGGCGAGATTTGAATGTTTGAAAAAGTGCTATTTCCTCTTTTTTGCCGTTATTATTGCCGGTTTGTCATGCCAAGGCTAAAGAAGAAGAGTGCTGCGCAGCGACAATAAATTAAATCAAAAGCACTTCGAAATCTACCTCAGCCTGTAGGCCTGCCTAAAGGGATTTTTTTAGATTCAACTCATAACAAGAACCATTGTCAGACCAAAATTAGAATATTGCTCATTAATTTGGAATCCTACTACCATTAAATACAGGAAATTGATAGAGTCCACTCAAAATAAATTTCTAAAATACACGTATTTCAAACAGTTTAACTACTATCCTAAATTTGAATCATATTAAACTATCCCTGAATTATCACACAGACGAAATATTCACGCATTGTTGTTTTTATACAAATTAAATAATAATGAAATAGATGATATTAATATTCTCAAAGAAATATATTTTTATGTTCCACGTTATAGATCTCATAAATTGCATAATCTTTTTTTCATCCCAAAAGTAAACACTGACTCTCATAATAATTCTCCTCTTTATAATGTACTCCGGCTATACAATCAGTTGCACAAAAAGGATAATATAGATATTTTTAATACTAACAATAAGCGGTTTAAAAATATATGTGAAAAAATTTTAAAATTTTAAAATAATGATTAGTAAAATTTGCTCCATGTCATTTTCTTTACTTAAATTTTTCTGATATGTATATTTTCCTCCAAAACTATTATATTATTATTAATTTTTTCATATTATGTTCCCTTGAGTAATTGTCATATTGTTTGTGTTTGTGTTTTTCTTTTCTGTGTGTTTTTTTAAAATTGTTACAGTATTAGCTTAATTATTTTGAATATCACTTGAATGTTTGAATCTGGTGTATTAATATAAGCGAGAATATTGTAATTGGGCATTAGCCTGTAATATTCTTAGTACAATAAATAAATAAATTTATACTGAAAACGCGATTTAGAATTTCTGGGATATACTTTCTCTACCTATAGAGGAAGTATTCCACAAAGTTCTTACCAGTGAATTATTGTTATCATAAACGATACTAATAAATCATTCTCTTGATATATCGTTATTCTTACTTGATCATAATTTATATTCCATTGTACTTCATTTATCTAGTTTGATTCCAATGTTTTTAAGGCATTTCATTTATCTAGTTTGATTCCAATGTTTTTAAGGTTTAACATTTCTTACATTACAGTACAATTATTCAGTTTAATTTTCCTTTGATAACTGCAGATAAGGTGTACATATCTAAGCCTCCATTACTATAAAAATTCTTTTAATGTTGAACTATGTGGCTTTGGATTTGTATAAAACAGCAGACTGCCGTCTTGAACCTCACCACAGTTCCCCTGAATTCTGAAGTCTTCAGCGCCTACAGAAGAAGTAAAGCTTGATGGTGAGAGAGAATTTACCATAGCTATCTAAAACTTAATAGTTTTCATTTATAAAAAAGCAGCATTACGAAAATACGGAACTGTACATGGAAATATATTTAGGATTAGTGCGGAATGTAATAATTTCTCTCATGGCCAACTCTAATATATTAATTCAGTTTGTTTCTATACATCCATAGCCTTCTTGCTACCCATAGCATAGTAAAAACACGCTTTCAAAATGCAGTTTAAAGGGAATCTATAGCATGTAAAATTGATATAACTCGAAATATTAAGCACATTCAGTGTACCCCAGTACTATACCTATTATTAATACCTAGTAACACTAATTTATATTGACCAGCACCCTGACGGCAATAATTATAATAATAATAGTAATAATAATAATAATAATAATAATAATAACAACAACAACAACATCATCATCGTGTACGGATTGCAAGCGCTGCCGGGTCTTAAAAGAAGGATCCTAGTTCTAATCCCGCACCCATTTGCAATTTTTCTGCTCAATTCTGTCTTTATTTCGAAGCTAGCTTAGACGAAATACGATTCAGGTAAAAGGTGGTGGTTCTATCGTTTCAGGGTTTCATAAAAGAAAATTAAGGCAACGATGATCGTTTAATTATTCCATCAAGGATTATCACAAACTATTCGCTTTGTTCGATTCTTTTGTTTATAATGCCAAATACAACACAGGCGCTTTCTAATCGTGGAATGCACTCCAAAGCCGGATTTTTAGCTGTTTCATTAAAATTAAATCGTTTAGTTTATGAATGATTCGCGTGTAAGTGTTATTAAATATACTTTTTAATTATTTTACTCTTAATTTTTAATCTTGGAATTAATTATCTCTATTGAGATCGCGGTTTGTTTATTTCCAATGTTGTGATAATAATGCACATTGTGTTACTGTTATTACAGATGAAGTTGGTACTACTGCTCTTTGTTTTGGTCGCCAGCATGGCTACTGGCTTCAATGTTACTAAACGTAAGTTTGTAATTTCCTTAACAATTGTTCACACTCTGTAGATTTCAAGGTAAGATGTAATAAGACTGTTTTCTTGCAGCTTGGCCAGGCTTATGTACGGAAGACTCTCACTGCCCGCCCGGGCAGTTCTGCCTATTGGAACCGGAACTTCCAATTGGCATCTGCAAGACATCTCATGGCGGTG